>JARHVA010007555.1:0-437500 GCA_037957365.1 Torreya grandis
GCCTATTAGGAAAATATTTCATTTTAATATTTGGAATAAACTACCAGTTTATGGTTAAATAAAGTAATCCTAAATCATTTGTAATATGATACATTCCCTTACCTATATGCTATATGAATGAATTGGATGAAGATATGTATATGTTGGGTGTCACTTTTATGTGTTGGTTATGCATATTATCTTCTTATTTTGCTGGTTATAATTTCCTCATTGAGTAAGGCATTGTTATTGGTATGAGATTGGTATGTGTGTTTAGTTCGTAAGGAAAGTGGATGCTTGTATGTTATACAAAATGGCTCATTTTGAAACCATATTATGATAGACCAAACTATATTTGTACATAAGATAAACACACCAATCCTTCATGTTGAATCTACTTAGTGTGATGTGAATTCAAGTTGGGAATTACTCCCTTGCCAAAATCCTTGTTTGCAAGAGAAATTATGTCTCAACTATTATTATTGTAATAAATTCCTAATTTTATATATATGGTTGGAAAACACTGGAGTGTATGGGAATTTTTTAATGGTTTATATGCCTTGCTTGGCTGAAACATCAATTGTTAAAATAATCGATATTGTGGAATATATGTGTTTAGTTACCTTGTACTTTTGGGTGTTTGATCTCCATTTAACTATTATCTCACTTTGGCCATTACCAATATGGAATCATTATATCGATTCAATCAGTTGGCTACCACATATCTTAACCTTTTTATGATGAAGTTGATCACTATGGTGTTTTTGATAATTCATTTAGGTGGAGTCATTCATGCTAATTTATTAATGATGTGTGAACTTAGACTAGTTGGGGAAAATGGTATAATGAACCTACACCATGAGGAATGAATAACCTCAATGGGTGTCACTCTAGTAATTGCCCACAATGCTATATCTTGCCTTCCATCATGATTGTGATCTAATTTATTTAGATGCTATTCCATTTGTATTAATAAGGTAACTTAGCATAATCCTTATGTATTCACGTTGATATTGGTTTCTATATATATTTAGCATGCTTGGTATTTGCCTGATTGTCAACTAAGACAATGTTTTTATGGTCCCTATGTCATAGGCTTATTTAACCCAATAATGGCATTGAATGTTAAGTATAATCCTTCCTATTTTGCATATGAGTGTATTCTAAGTGAGTATCACTTGATTCAACAAGTGAGGTTTGGGTCCATTATACATCCAATGTGTACTTTGATATGCAACTTCAAAAAATAATTGGGGCTGTTTCACTAAGAGAGTCACATTGATATTATTCACATTGACATTAATACTCAAATCATAATAGATTAGAGTATCATTAATCAACTACAAAACATAGTACTATTATTAATACCACTACCTTTCAAATCATATATCACTAAACTATACAAAAATACATTTAATTATTTCAATAGATCAAATTAACATTGAATATGTAAAATTAAGTTTAATATCTACAACTATTTGTTATTTATTAACAATGAATTCCAAAAAAAATAAAACTATAATCCCTAAAATATGATGTGTAATTCTATTAAACTCAAAATTATAAATCAATAATAATGAAATTAGATTCCAATATTTAAAATAATTGATACTATAAGAATCTGCTAACAAGATTTTATTCTAAATATAAACTAGAATATGTCCAAATTTAATTAAATGATTATCTGATACTATATAATGTGAATAATATATATTAACACAAACTAAACACACATAAATAATATTCTTATCAAATTTTTATTATATATCAAAGTTGTAGGTATAGACAAATATATAGGCAAACATACCCTATAAAAAGGGAGTCAACAACCCATGATTCTATCCTATAATCATGTGGTTGTTAGACCTGTATAATCAAAAATATATTACAAACTATATATTTAATATATTAGACTTACAATAAACTTATCATGTTAACCATATGGTAACTAAAACTAATTAAAAAATAATTAAAATTATCTATCTAATGTAAATACTAATCCCAACACCCATAACAATGTCATTATGAAGTGAAATTCACAACACTAAGACAAATCTAAGAAATAATTGGGGTGATGCATATTTCCAATTGGGTTTCACATACCAATATTATTGTATAGTTTAATTCACAACACTAAGAATTTTTTTGAAAATTATATTTGAGTTGTTGCATATTTTGAATTGTGTTTCCCATAGTAATGTCATTACATGGCATAATATACAACACTGGGACAAATTTAAAAAATAATTAGTATTTTAGATATTTTGAGTTAGGCTTCCCCTACCAATGTCATTACATTGCATAGTTTTCAATGCTAGGAAAAATTTCATAAATAGTTAGGGTGTTGCATATTTTGAGTTTGGTATTTTGTACTAATGTTATGGTGCATCACAATTGGCAACACTAGGAATTTTTTTGAAAATATTTAGGGTTATGAATATTTTGAATCAAATTTTCTATACTAATGTAATTTCATGGTAAAATTCACAACACTGGGACAAATTTGAAAAATATTTAGGGTGTTACATATTTTGATGCAGGTTTACATTACCAATGTGATTTCATGGCATAATTCACAATATTGGGATTAAATTTTTGAAATATTTAGGTTATTGCATATTTTTATTTTATTTTATTGTACCAATGTCATTGTGTGGCACAATTCACAATAAGGGAGAAATTTTGAAAATATTTGGGGTGTTGAATATTTTGATCCAAGTTTCTTGTACTAATGTTATTGTATGGTACAATTTAAAATAATGGGATAAATTTAGGAAATATTTTTGGTGTTGCATATTTTGAGTCAAGTTTCCCATATCTATGTCATTGAATGGAATAACTCAAAACACAGAGAAAAATTTAATAAATATTTGGGGTGTTTCACATTTTAAGTCGGGTTTCCCCAACCAATGTCATTGCATGGTATAATTTACAACATTGGGACAAATTTAATAAATATCTAGGGTGTTTCATATTTTGGCTTAGGTTTCCCATACCAATGTCATTATGTGGTGTAGTTCACAACATAGACATATTTATGAAATATTTGGGGTGTTACACATTTTGAGTTAAGTTAACTGTACCAAATTCATTATGTGGTGCAATTCACAACAGTGGGACAAACTTAGAAAAAATTTAAGGTGTTACATATTTTAATTTGGGTTTCCCATACCAATGTCATTACATGGCATAATTCACAACACTAGGACAAATGTTGAAAATATTTTAGGCATTGCATAGTTTGAGTCAAGTTTTTCATACCAATTTTGTTGTGTAGTTCAATTCATAACACTAGGAAAAAATTTAAACTATTTAGGGTGTTGCATATTTTGAGTCAGGTTTCCTATACCAATGTGGTGCAATTTTCATAATTAAGAGAAATTTAAAATACATTTGGGTGTTACATATTTTGAGTCTAGTTTATCATACCAATGTTATTACATAGTGTAATTTGCAACACTTTGATAAATTTTAGAAATATTTGGGGTGTTGCATATTTCAAGTTAGGTTTCCTATAACATTGTCATTACAAATCATAATTCACAACACTGGGATGAATTTTATAAATATTTGGGATCTTTCATATTTTAAGTTAGGGTTCCTATACCATTATCATTATGTGTCATAATTCATAACATTATGATAAAATTTATAAATATTTTGGGTGTTTCATATTTTGAGTTAGATTTCTTGTACCAATGGAATTACATGGTGAAATTCATGACACTAGGATATTTTTTATAAATATTTGTGGTGTTACATATATTGAGATAGTTTTCCTATACCATTTTCATTACACATTGCAATGTGCAACACTAAGATACATTTTAGAAATATTTGGGGTGTTTCATATTTATGTCAAGTTTCCCATACTATCTCCATTACATGTCATAATTCACAACACTAGGACAAATTTTATAAATATTTGGGGTGTTTCATATTTTGATTTAGATTTATTTTACCAATTTCATTGTACAATGTAAATCATGACATAGACAAATTTTGAAAATATTTATGATGTTACATATTTTTAGTCAGGTTTCATGTACCAATTTGATTACATGTCATAATTTGAAACACTAGGACATATTTTAGAAATATTTAGGGTGTTAAATATTTTGAGTCAAGTTACCTCTACCAATGTTGTTATTTAGTGTAATTCATAAAACTAGGATAAATTTCATAAATAATTGTAGTGTTGTATATTTTGAATCAAGTTTCACATACAAATGTCAATCCATAATGTAGTTTTCAAAAATGGCACACATTTTAGAAATATTTGGGGAGTTGCGTATTTTGAGTTAGGTTTCCCACAATAATATAGTTGTGCTACATAATTCCAAATAGTGGGATTTTTTTTGAAAAAATTTGGGTTTTTATATATATATTGATTTGGGTTTCCCATACCAATGTCAGTGTGTGGTGCAATTCCCAACGCTGGGACAAATTTGAGAAAATTTTGGGGTATTACATATTTTGAGTTAGTTTTACTATACCAATGTTATTACATGGCATAATTTTAAACACTAGGACCAATTTTAGAAATATTTTGGGTGTTTCATATTTTGAGTCAAGTTTATTATACCAGTTTCATTACATAACACAATTCACAACAAGAGGACAAGTTTCATAAATATTTGGGATGTTGCATATTTTAAGTTAGGTTTCCTATACCAATGTCATTACATGAAAAAATTACCAACACTAGGATATATTTTATAAATATTTTTTTGTGTCATACATTTTGAGTCAAGTTTCCCATACCAATGTTATCACACATCACAATTCAAAACATTGGAAAGAATTTATAAATATTTGGGGTGTTGCATATTTTGAGTCAATTTTCTCATACCAATGTAATTACACTACATAATTCACAACCTTCAGACAAATTTTGAAAACATTTTCAATGTTACTTATTTGTATTAAGGATCGCCTTACCAAGTCAGTGTGCGTCATAATTCACAACACTAGGATAAATTTAAAAAATATTTGGAGTGTTCCATATTTTGAGTCAAGTTTCTAATATAAATGTTATTTCATGTCATAATTTATAACACTAGGATGAATTTTAGAGATATTTGGGTGTTGAATATTTTAAATCACATTTAGCATAACAATGTAATTGCATGCCACTATTTGTAAACTTAGGACAAATTTTATATATACTTTGGGTGTTTCATATTTTGAGTTGGGTTTCCTGTACTAATCTCATTTCATGTCACAATTCAAAAAAATAGGAAATATTTCAGATGTTACATATTTTGAATTAGGTTTCTCATACCATTGTCATTTCATGACATAATTTACAACACTTGGAAAAAAATTGGAAATATTTGGGGTGTTGCATATTTTAAGTCGGATTTCCTGTACTACTATCAGTGTACATGACAATTCACAACACTTAGATAAATTTTAGTAATTTTTAGAGTGTTGCATATTTTGACTTAGGTTTCCCATACTAAGTAAGGTTTCCCATACCAATGTTATTACACAATGGAATTCACAACACTAGGAAACATTTTAGAAATATATTTCATGTTCAATATTTAGAGTTGGGTTTCCCATACCAATTTTTTTACATGGTGAAATTTGGAACATAGACATTTTTTTATTAATATTTGAGGTGTTTTATATTTTGAGATAGGTTTCCTAAACCAATGTCATTTTGTGGCACAACTTACAACATTGGGAAAAATTTTAGAAATATTTATAGTGTTGAATATTTTGAGTTGGGTTTCATGTACCAATATCATTGAGTAGTGTAAATCATACACTGGGATAAATATTCAATGTGTTTAATATTTTGAGTCGATTTTACAATACAATGTCATTATGAAACACAATTTTTAACGCTGGGACAAATTTTTGAAATATTTTGGGTGTTACATATTTTTAATCATGTTTTTGGTACCAATATCACTATGCATCAAAATTATCAACACAAGGAAAAATTTAAGAAATATTTGTGGTGTCACATTTGGAGTTAAGTTTATCATATTAATGTCATAATTTGTCATAATTCACAACACTAGGACAAATTTTTAAAATATTTGAGGTGTTATATATGTTGAGTTAAGTTCCTATACCAATGTCATTACTTAATGTAATTCACAACACTGGGATAAATTTTGGAAATATTTGGGGTGTTGTATATTTTGAGTGGGTTTTCATGTAGAAATGTCATTGCACAACACATGTCACAACATAGGGACACATTTTAAAAATATTTGGGGTGTTACATATTTTGAGTTGGGTTTCCCATACCAATGTCATTACATGATGCAATTTATAATATTAGGAAAAAATTCATAAGTATTTGAGGTTTTGTATATTTTGAGTCATGTTTCCCATACCAATGTCATCGTGCTATGTCATTATCAACACTAGAAAAAATATATAAATATTTGGGGTGTTTGAAATATCCCAAACTAAATTTGGATGCAAATTCTTTTCAAAATTGATTTCAACTACTTGCAGGGATTCAGTCAAATGGAATAACCATATCCAATGATAAAACAAGACAATGATATAAATCTGAATGCAATTGCAAATACAGTCCAGATATCATAAAATAGTACAAATATGGTCTCCAAACCAAATTATTCTAGTAAACTAGCAACTGGAATAAAAAACTTGGATCTGTGTGGCTTGGCTGCTGTGTCCAAAAAAACATAGTCACCGACGTCGATTATTCTATCGACGTCAGTCGATACACTGCCATCATCAGTTGCCTGGTGGTGATCTCTGCCTACTGGTGACTGTCTACCTACTGGTGTTGGTCACTGATCGGCCGATGTCGATCTACCTGCCAATGCCAGCCTCTATACTACCCTGCGGCTTGCAACTATGAACTATGCCCTTCTTCACTTTTCTAAATCTACTGGTACGGCTTGGTACCGATTTGTGCAGATTCCATACAACACCTGATCTGAAGATCTATATATATATATAAATAAAATCTAATGAAATAAATACCTGGAAACCTTTGTAGATGCTAAACACCTGATATATCCAGTGAATGACCTCTGAAGCCCTAGATCTATTCAATAAGCACAATATGAATTCCATCACAAATCCACCCCTAAAAAGAGCTAGGTTTCCATCCAACTCTTCTCCAATCTGCTAAAGGTTTGCGTCCTCAGATATTTTAACTGAATCACAGATTCAAGCTTCACAATACTCAAAATATTTTTAGCAACAAAAAGATATCCCAAATTCTTTGCCCTCAACTTCTTTTAAAGGCTCCCAGGAAACTTCTAGAAGAAGCTAAAATATTTTATTTATTTTTCCATTTTAATTAAAATTAATTAATTAAAGTCATCCTTTTGAAGTAATACTAATTTTGGACAAATTAAATTAATTAAATTAATTAAATCACTTTCTCAAAATTTTGGGGACATTACAGTCCTCCCTTCCTGGAGATTGCTTGTCCCCAAGCAATTCGCCCCTAATACACAACGCCAACTTCCAGGATCCCATATCATTCTCAAAAATTTGCAAACTCTACTATCAAAAACACCATGCTATAAAATATCTGTGAATAAATTCTCCTTATTTCTCCTAGAGAGTAGTGTGATAATTCTCAACATGTAATTAACAAACTCACCATCACATACCTTAGTCTTCACATAAGACCGCTGCACTACTCTGATTATCATGCTCTCCAAATCCCCATAAGAATGATGACTCATAATTGGGAGTGAAAATGTAATGCAAAAAATAGAATCATTTACCTCATCACCCATAAAATGAGACTCCATCAGGTGAGATGACACCTCCTTAGGTCGCCCATCTAGCGCTGCCCTCAAGATAGTCTTCTTTCCCCTAGAAAGAAACTCCAACTACATACGATGGTGATCAATAATGTAATGCCCAATACCCTGTAACCACTGCATACCCAAGACAACATCATAATCCTCTAAAGGAAACACATAAAAATCATCAGTCAGAGTGTAATCCCCCATCTCAATACTAAGCTGTGAAATCCGTTTGGTGCAACCCAAAACTGCTCCATCCATCACCTTTACTCCAAAACCACCAAACTTCTCATACTATAATCCATGCCTTTTCTTTCACTAACTTCTAGTCAATAAAATTATGTGTAGCACCTGTGTCTACCAAGCTCATGACCTACTTGCCCTTAAGCGTACCTTTCAATTGAAAGGCATGAAAGTTAGGATAACTGGAGAGGGTAGCCATAATTACTTTGGCTGATGCCAAAGGCTCAGGGGTGTCTAACTCCAACTATGTCTAAACTTGCTCAACATCTTCTGTATTATCCTCAACATCAGTATCAGGAACCTCCTCATCCCCTACATCAGAAGTCACCTCAATCAAATGAATTTTTCCTTTACCCATGCAACGGTGTCCTGGTTCCCATGGATCCTTGCAGGAAAAACATAATTTTTTCCTTCTCAAATCATTCCTCATTTCCTAATTCATCCAAGGGTTTATATAAGATGACCCTTCATTATTTTATGGTGTGTTGGCCTTCTATGTAGGTCGAGAGTCCATGACTGGTTTCTTATCAACCTGATAAGAAGAGGGGATAATATCCAGTCTTAATGTCACATCAATGGCCTCCTTAAGAGTGGTTGGTTGGAAAGCACATACCAGACTCTTAAGTCTATCATGTAATCCCTCAATGAATAACATCATGCTACCCCTCTAGGGCATATCAGGTACCATAACTACAATATGCTAAAACTCATTAACATATGCTTCTACGTGACCAGTCTGTCTAAGATGAGCCAACTCCCTATAGTAAATTTTTGTATCCTTACAGTCAAACCGTGCAATGAGTCACTCAGTGAACTTAGCATAGGAGTGAACTAAGGCATGATCCTGGGTGACCAATCCATGATGCCACCAATCATATGCAACCCCCTCTAAATGCAACACAGCAAACTGAATAGCCTCACGTTCAGGCATGGACCTCAAGTAAAGAGATATGTCCAGCTTGTTGACCCAAGCTCTTGCACTAGTGTCACTAGAGCCATTATATGGGGCTAATGTAATCTTCGCAGTAGCTTTATTGAGGTCATGATTCTACTACTATTGTGGTGGTCTATTACCATGATCTCCTCTGACTCTAGCTGCCTCTCCATGATGTGCACAATACTTAGGAAAAGGAAAGACTTCCTGAACCTTCGAAAGTAGAGCTCTCCACTCAGTGGTGACTACCAAATATGACTCCTAAAATCCAACCTCAGGTGGTTCCACCTGCACTGGATATTCTCTTGGTATGAACTGGGGAAGTAATGGCCTATTTGGGGTAGGCGTATGATGGCGATGTCACTTGGAGGAATGATGGGAGCTCCCAACTAAAGAATGGGACTGATGACCATGTTGACTGGACTGATGGCTATGATGACTCCCTATCACTGAAACTGATCTATTCCTCTTGCCTCTATGTCTATCCACCTCCAAACGATCCATGGTATCCTGTAATCAGTCTAAAGCCTGAACAATCTTGGGTTGAGTAGTGATGAGAGTCCTCATCATCTCTCTCTCTACCTCATCCTAATTTCTTTGAGCATCCCACTATTCTTCTGCCATGATAGGTTCCTAATTTATACCCAACTCACGCTCTTACTGAGCTCTTCTACATGTAAAGTATCTATGGGTTATAACAAATCTTCCTGAATGCATAAAGATAAAATATATTCACCCCTATAGGCTGGCAAGATGCTTGGATCTGATACCACTAAAATATCCCAAACTAAATTTGGATGCAAATTCTTTTCAAAACTGATTTCAACTACTTGCAGGGATTCAGTCAAATGGAACAACCATATCCAATGATAAAACAAGACAATGATATAAATCTGAATGCAATTGCAAATACAGTCTAGATATCATAAAATAATACAAATATGGTCTCCAAACCAAATTATTCTAGCAAACTAGCAATTAGAATAAAAAACCTAGATCTGTGTGGCTCGGTTGCTGTGTCCAAAAAAACACAGTTATCGACGTCAGTTATTCTGCCGACATCGGTCAATACACTATCATCGTTGGTTGCCTGGTGGTGATCTCTACCTGCTGGTGACTATCTACCTACCGATGTCGGTCACTGATCAGCTGATGTCAGTCTACCTAATGATGTCGGCCTCTGTACTACCTTGTGACCTACAACTATGAACTGTGCACTTTTTCACTTTTCTGAATCCATTGGTACAGCCTGGTACCGATCTGTGTGGATTCCATACAACACCTGATCTAAAGATCTATATATATATATCTATCTATCTATATATATATATATAAATCAAATCTAATGAAATAAATACTTGGAAACCTCTGTAGATGCTGAGCACCTGATATATCTAGTGAATGACCTCTGAAGCCCCAGATCTGATCAATAAGCACAATATGAATTCTGTCACAAATCCACCCCTAAAAAGAGATAGGTTTCCATCCAACTCTTCTCCAATCTGCTAAAGGTTTGTATCCTCAGAGATTTTAGCTGAATCACACATTCAAGCTTCACAATACTCAAAATATTTTTAGCAACAAAAAGATATCCCAAATGCTTTGCCCTCAACTTCTTTTAAAGGCTCCCAGGAAACTTCTAGAAGAAGCAAAAATATTTTATTTATTTTTCCATTTTAATTAAAATTAATTAATTAAAGTCATCCTTTTGAAGTAATATTAATTTTGGACAACTTAAATTAATTAAATCACTTTCTCAAAATTTTGGGGACATTACAGTGTTACATATTTTGAGTCAAATTTTTGGTACCAATGTTGTTGTATTACACAATTTAAAACATTAGGATAAATTTTAGAAATATTTTGTGTGTTGTATATTTTGAGTTAGGTTACCCATACCAATGTCATTTCCCAACACAATTCACAATAATGGGACAAATTTTATAAATATTTGGGGTGTTTCATATTTTAAGTCAAGTTTTTATACCCATGTCAATATGAATCACAACCTACAACACTAGGATAAATTTCGGAAATATTTTTTGTGTTTCATATTTTGAGTTTATTTTATGATACCAATGTCATTATGTGTCATAATTCATTATACTATTAATTTTTTTTGGATATTTGAGGTGTTGCATATTTTGAGTCATTTTTCTCATACCAATTTCGTTTCACATTATAATTTAAAACACTGGGACAAATTTTCAAAATATTTAGGATGTTGCATATTTTAAGTTAGTTATATGTATCATTGTCATTATTCATAATAATTCATAACACTAGTACAAATTTTATAATTATTTTAGGTGTTTCATATTTTGCATCAGAATTCCTATACTAATGTCACTATATGATGCAATTTGTAATAATGGCAAAAAATTTAGAAATATATTTAATGTTTAATATTTTGAGTCAAGTTTATTATACCAATATCATTTCATGGTGCAATTTACAAAACTCATAAAAATTCATGAAATATTTGGGGTCTTGCATATTTTGATTTAGGTTTTTGGTACCAATGTCATTACGTGGTGTAATTCACAACATTAGGACAAAATTTAGAAGTATATGAGATATTCATTATTTTAGTTAGGTTTCCTAAATTGATGTAGTTTTGCTACACAATTCCCAACATTAGAAGAAATTTTATAAATATTTTGAAAGAATATTTTGAGTAAGGTTTCCCATATCATTGTCTTTACATGGTGAAATTTGCAACACTAAGACAAATTTCAAAAATATTCAATAGTCAAGTTTCCTATACTAATGTCATTGTGTGGCCCAATTTACAACATTTAGACAAATTTTGGAAATAGTTGGGGTGTTGCGTATTTCAATTTAGGTTTCCCATACCAATGTCATTGCATGGTGAAATTAACAATAATGGGATAAATTTTAAAAATATTTGGGATGTTGTATATTTTGAGTTAGGTTTTTCATAATAATGTTGTTTCTAAGTGTAATTCACAAAACTAAGAAAATTTTTATAAATATTTTTGGGTGTTGCATAAATTAAACTAGGTTTATCATATGAATGTCATTTCACATCACAATTCAAAACAATGAGATAAATTTTAAAAATATTTGGGGCGTTTCATATTTTGAGTCAATTTTACTATACTATTGTCATTACACCATATAATTTGCAACAATGGGATAAATTTCAGAAATATTTGGGATGTTAAATATTTTTAGTTAGAATTACCTTACCAAAGTTGTTTCATGACATAATTCACAATATTGGGATAAATTTCAAAAATATTTAGTGTGTTGTAAACTTTGATTCAAGTTTTTTGTATGAATGTCATTACGTGGTGTAATTCTCAACACTAGGACAAATTTTGGAAATATTTTAGGTGCTGCATATTTTGAGTCACATTTCCCATAATAATGCCCTACATGATGTGATTCACAAAATTGGGACACATTTTATAAATATTTGGGGTGTTGCATATCTTGAGTTGAGTTTCCCATACCAATGTTTTTGGGTGTCATAATTTTCAACACTAGCAAAAAATTCAAAAATATTTGGGATATTGCATATTTTGAGTTAGGTTTCTCCTAATGATGTCATTGTATGGTGAAATTCACAACACTAGGAGAATTTTAGGAAATATTAGGGATGTTTTATCTTTTGAGTTATGTTTCTTGTACCAATGTCAATGTGTGTCACAATTCACATCATAGACAAAATTTATAAATATTTGGGGTGTTACATATTTTGAGTCAAGCTTAATGTACCAATGTTGTTTCATGATTTAATTCACAACACTAGTAAAAATTTCAAAAAGATTTTGGGTGTTGCATATTTTAAGTTGGGTTTCCCATTCTAATGTCATTGTGCATTGTAATTCACAATGTTGGGACAAATTTTAGATATATGTTGGGTGTTGCATATTTTGAGTTAGATTTCAAATACCAATGTTGTTAAATGATGTAACTCACAACACTATGAAATTTGTATATATTTGAGGTGTTTCATAATTTTTAGTTAGGTTTCTTGGACCAATATTATTGCATAATGCAATTCATAACACTAGGACAAATTTCATAAATATTTGGGGTGTTGGATATTTTGAGTTAGGTTTCCTATACCAATGAAGTTTTGTGGTGTAATTCATAACACTGGGATAAATTTCATTAATATTTAGGGTGTTTCATATTTTGAGTCAGGTTTTCTATACCAACTATTTCATTTATATAGTGCAATTCACAACACTAGGATAAATTTCAAAAATATTTGGTATGTTACATATTTTGAATCAGGTTTTCACTACCTATGTCACTACGCATTAAAATTCAAAACATTTGGAATAAATTTCATAAATATTTATTGTGTCACATATTTTGAGCCAAGTTTCTCATACCCTTATTATTGCACGTCATAATTTAAAACACTAGGAAAAAATATAGAAATATTTGGGGTAATGCATATTTTGAGTCAAATTTCATATACCAATATCTTTGGGTAGTATAATTCGTAACACTAGTATAAATTTAAATAAAATGGATTGTTGCATATTTTAAGTGGGTTTCACATACTAATGTCATTATATAATGTATTTTGTAACACATGGTCAAATTTTAAAAATATTTGGGGTGTTTCATATTTTGAATTGGGTTTTCCATAGTAATGTCATTATATGGTGCAATTCACAACACTAGAATAAATTTGATGAATGTTTGGGGTGTTTCATATTTTGAGCCATGTTTCTCATACCATTGTCATTTTATTGTGTCATTTGCAACACTAGGAATTTTTTTGAAAATATTTATGGTGTTGCCTATTATGAGTCAAGTTTCCTGTACTAATGTCATTGTGCAATGCAATTTGTAACATATAATTTTTTTAGAAATATTTTTGATCTTATATATTTTTATTTGGGTCACCTACACCATTATTATTGGATGACATAATTCATAAACTAGGAAAAGTTTTAGAAATATGTGGGGTTTTGCATATTTTGAGTTAGGCTTCCCATACCAATGTCATTGTACATCACACTTTACAAAACCAGGATAAATTTTAGATATATTTTGGGTGCTACATATTTTGAGTTAGGTTTCCCATACCAATGTTGTTATGTGTCACAATTTAAAATATTAGAATAAATTTAATAAATATTTAGGGTGTTGGAGATTTTAAGTCAGGTTTCATATACCAATATTATTATGTGAAACAATTCACAACAAAGGGATAATTTTCATAAATATTTGGGGTGTTGCATATTTTGAGTTAGGTTTCCTATACCAATGTCAATGCATGGAAAAATTAATAAAACTAGGATAAATTTCATAAATATTTGAATTGTTGTAATTTTGAGTGAGTTTTCTTATAGTAATGTTGTTGCATATCATAATTTATAGCACTAGGACATATTATATAAATATTTGGGTGTTGTATATTTTGATTCAAGTTTCCAACACCAATTTTATCTACCATGGTTTAAAACACTAAGATAATTTTCTAAAATATTTTGTGTGTTGCATATTTTGAGTCAGTTTTCGCATAGTAATGTCATTGCAAAGTGAAATTTGTAACATTGGGAAAAATTTTAGAAATATTTTGGGTGTTGCATATTTTGAGTCAAGTTTCATGTACCAATGTCATTACATGGTACAATTTGCAATACTGGGAAAATAATCATAAATATTTAAGGCATTATATATTTTAGGCCATGTTTCACGTACCAATGTTATTGTGTGTTTTAATTCACAACAATGTGTCAAATTTTGGAAATATTTGGTGTATTATATATATTTTGATTTAGGTTTCCCATACCAATGTTGATGTGCATCATAATTTTAAAAATTGAAACAAAGTTTATAAATCTTTGGTATGTTGTATATTTTGATTTAGGTTTCCTATACCAATAACATTACATGATGTAATTCACAATAGGGTCAAATTTTTAAAATATTTGGGGTTTTTCATATTTTGAGTTAGATTCCCATATTAATGTCATTTTTGGTATAAATCTCAAAAATGGGACAATTTTCATAAATATTTGAAGTGTTTCATATTTTGAGTCAAGTTTTTTATACTAAAGTCATTTCATAACCTAATTTATAACACTAGAATAAAATTTGAAAATATTTGGGGTGTTGCATATTTTGAGTTGGGTTCCCCATACCAATGTCATTCCATGGTGCAATTCATAACATTGGGATAAATTTTGGAAATATTTGGGGTTTTGTATATTTTGAGTCAAGTTTCCTATATTAGTGTCATTACATAGCATGGTTCATAAGAGTGGACAGATTTTTAAAATATCTAGGTTTTTTCATAATTTTAGTTGGGTTTCCCTTACTAATGTTGTGTGTTAATTCATAACACTGGGATAAATTTAAGAAATATTTGGGGTGTCTCATATTTTGAGTCAAGTTTGTCATACCAATTTCGTTATGCATCATCATTTACAACATTATGAAAAAATTTAGAAATATTTTAGGTGTTTCATATTTAGAGTCAGGTTTCCCATACCAATTCCATTATGCATCACAATTTACAACATTGGGATAAATTCTAAAAATATATGGGGTGTTGTATATTTTGAATTAAGTTTGCTACACCAATGTTTTTGTGTGGTGTAATTTAAAACACTGGGACAAATTTCATAAATATTTGTGATGTATATTTTTAGTTGAATTTCCCATATCAATTTCACTACATAGTGATTTGACCTTTTTAGAGTTTAAATATGTAAATCCTATGTTTAGATTAAAGGGTTGAGATGTCTAAATCAATCAAATAAATATGCAATAATTATGTACTAATTTGTTATAACATTTTACCTTATTTGACTTTCTAAAAAAATTTATAAATAGACTTAAATAAAGACTTATCTAAAAACTAGCTATCAAAGATGATCTAGGTTTTGAAAGTTGAGATCTAAGTAATTTTAAGTGTCACCAACAAGATTTTGGTGTTCATATGCTCACTAGACACTATAAGCCATTATGGATATTATCACCATGCTTGTGCAGTATCCTTTAGGTGGTGATAGTGTCCCATTTCATAGACTATTCCTATTTTCTAGGATCATTTAAGCATGTGTTTATAGGTCTTATTCCTACATGCACAAAACTTGGAACTTTGTGTTATGCATGTAAAACCTGATTTAGTGTACAAACCCTAATCCTCTTTAGAAGTATGGCATGATCAATAATTTTTTATGTGTTATTAGGCTGGACTAGAAATCCTCAACACCTTCATATGAAGAGAGTTTCCTACATACCAATACTCTAAAAAGGGATCAAGTCCAATGTAGTTCTCCCACCTAGTGGTTAATTCAAGTGCAAGTGAATGCCCAAATGAGTGTGGGATTGGATGCCTTGAATGTCACTGAGCATTGAAATGTTTGAAAACTAGGCTTAGGGATGTTTTATATGGTATTATGTAGAATTATGGTAGAATAGGGATCAAATACCATTATTTTTCTCAAAATTATCTTTGGTTTGAATAGTTTTTGCATCTATTTTCCATCTAGTCAATAGAGGTAAATTAGAGTTATATTTATTGAGTTATGTTACTTATGTGGATAATAAAATATGATTAGGCTAACCTTAGGAGGGGAACATGTTTAAAAAAATAACCATTGGGAAGATCTAGGGATAAAGATAGTAATGCCAAGTTGGGAACACTAGCAATATGTGGCTGTAATGTCCAAAATGTAGCACTAATGTCCTCTTTGTAGACAACTAAGAAATTTGGTTTAGGATTTGAGATGATAGTTCTAAGTCTATGTTTTGATTGCTTGTAGGTGATTTTGGTCTTTTGAATGATTATAAAATTAAGTCTAATGTTCAAGGATAGGTATATGGATATCTTAGGAATAGGTTAACTCAAGAAACACTCATAGCATCCATTTACCACTTTTAGGTGATTACATTTGTCCCCTTTATGATAGTAATGCAACAAAGCAAAATGAGTAGTATAAAGGAAATATAATCATACTTAGACTTACCTTGGATGTTAATCCCATGTAGCTAAGTTTGATTATGAAAATATGGGTCTACATATGTAGAACATGATCCAAAATAATGCACTACACTAAAACATACAAAAATCAGTCCTTAATTATGAGATAATAAAAATAAAAAGACTATGATAAATAAATATAACTAAATAAAGTCGATTAAAGTTAATTAAAGAGAGAGGAAAGGAACAAATACACCTCATTGGGTATGTAAACCAATGCATGAAATTGGTGAAAAACTATGTGTGTGAGTTTACATAGCGATCATATCATTGAATAGCTTGAACTGAGGTGATAGCTTGCTCAATCATCATATGGGTAGCTCAAGAACTTAATCCAATTTTGATTCCATCATATCCCACCCCTACTCAGTGGATCTTGATCTCTATAAATAACTTGTACTACTATAAGTGTGTCTAATCCTCTCATATAGGTGGCTCAAGGACTCAAGTAAGCCACAACTCCATCATTTCCCACATGTGTGAATTAGATGCATATATAACTATACTAGGAAAAATGATGAAAGTATCTAAATGAGTAAATCTAGCTATGTATTTAGTTCCACATCCATTTAGATATATTGGGTAGCTTTGGGCCATTTAATAATGCCAACCACTACAGATGGAGTAAGGCATGAATATGGTGACAACATGAAATGTGATAAAAATTAAATATAATGTATAAAATGACATGGAGTTTACCATTCCATCTGATCAACCTATCTAAATTTGACTATATGGAAACCAATGTGCCATACACATGCCCCTAATATGGTATCTAAGTATATGGAATCTAAAATAAGTATGTAATAGCTAAATTTTTGTAACTTAACTAACTGTGGGAATGATCATGCCACACATTATGCCCAAAAATTTGAGTAACTGGTATGAATCTGAGATGAAATGGATGAATCTAATCTAAATCTAAACATAGCTAGTAAACATGTGATTGTATTTGTGTAAATATGTATTGTACCTATTGTACTAGTTTGAATGATCTAAACTACCTTGAAGTTGGGGCTACTAGACAGTAACACCCTATAGTTGATATTATTTCCCTCTAGCACTAGTGTCCTAATTTGGGCACTAATGTCTGCCTAGTCTAAATTTTGAGTGATCTAAGCTAAATTCTAAATGTATGTTATATTTTATGTCTACCCTAAGCATAATGTCTAAAACTAATCCTATGTGTTGAAATATATCTATGAATAGAGAAATATGATTCTAATATCTATGACAAACCCCTATGAATTCCCCCTCTTTTGAGGGTAGTTATGAAACTTGTGTAAGAATTGCCATCTAACTAAATAGCTCTATAAAATGTGTTTTCAAGAAAATGTGCATCATATTCCAATATAATTTAAAAACATAACATCAAAATGTAAATGTATCTAATATTAATTAAATTATGTAGGACGTATGTTGTAATATAACATTGCACAAGGGTGTTAAGATAGATGTAATTAATGTATATCGTATAAAAATTTGAGTAACTACCTAGAGGAATGGGACATGATGTCCATCATAGCACCCAAGTAGGAAGGGTAGATGCATGAGATCCCTCATAGCATAAAAAACTAGTGTGTGTGTGTGTGTAACAAGAAAATACAAGTGTCATGGTATAGAATCATGCAAGGAAGCATACATACAAACACATGAGGCACATAAGAGGTATGCCAAGGGGAAAAATACAAGGGACATGGGAAAATGTCACTAAATATGAGAATGAAGACATACAAGGACATGTTAAAATGTCCACATATGTAAGCAACAAGCATTTTGGCTTAGATCCACATAAAAGGACATGTTAAAATGTACACATATAGAAACAAGAAATTACATACAAGGGACATGGGTAAATGTCACTAAATATAATAATGAAGATGTAAAAGGACATGTTTAAATGTCCACATATATATAAAACAAAATTTTTGGCTTAGATCCACATAGAAGGACATGTTAAAATATACACATGCAATAAATCAAACACAAGGGACATGGGCACATGCCCAGTGTATAAAAATAGAGAATTGGCATATATCCAAATAAGAATGGTATATTTAAATGCCATTAAATATGGAATAAGTATAGGAACATAGTCAAGTCAAATCTAGGAACTAGAAATGAAATCATGTATAATTGTGTAGTAAAAATCTATGTAAATGTTAGGATGCATATATACTGAGTCTAACTAGTGATAATCAGTAAAAAAATCTAAGTAATGAGGAGTAATGATAAATATCATGATAAATCAAACCATAAACTAGAATGTATAGTTTGTAAAGATAGAACCTATTTATATCAACTATGTAGGATATACGTCCAATGGGTATATGTATCAAATGTATAAACTTAGATCTATATAAACTCGTCTAAGCGGTAAATGATAACTAGTCTAGATTAGTGTAAGGGATTAGAGTCTTGTCTTGTATCTACAAGTACTCAAAAATAACATGTGAGGTGTATGTGTAAGATAAAACTAACTATACTAGGATAGCTATCAATATGAAATATTTGAAAAGTACTAGAAATATAAACATAACAATGCATACAATTTGTACAATTTTGTGTTTTTGAAATATTTGAATGTTTTTGTATTTGGATATGTTATATTGTATTTGTGTTTTTTAAGTATAAGATATGTAAAATAATATGAAAAAACTATAAATAAGAAACAAAAGAGAGAAGGAATTATGTACAAGGGTAGGAACCATACTAACTAATGAGTCTCATTGGAGACTCACTAACACCATGGCTTATGTTGAAGATAGGAATGATAATATCTCATGAAATGTGATTGTTATGTTATAATTGAATATTATTTTAGTAATAATATGAACATTATCAATCATCAACATCATAATAACATAGAATTTTGTAAGGAATTTCCTCATACTTTGGAGTTGACCTTTATGAGTTGTGTTTTTTGTATACTGGTTGTGATTTTTTCCTTTGAACTATGCTTGTTGTAGACATACAATGTTGTGGAGGCTCTTTTACAAGGAAGTCATGTTTGAGAATGCTTATTAGTTGAGGATGATTTTGAATTTGTAAATTAGGATCTTTCTATTTTTATAATATTTCCTATGTATCTAAATGTTTTGCCTTGATAAATTGTATCTGTGATTGATGTGCCTTAGGATGATAATCATATGATTTTATATAATATTAACTAAAAAAATACCATATTGAATGTTTAGCCTCAATTTTAATAGGTGCACTGTCTTCATTTATCTATTCTTCTTGTACTATTTCTTGCTATGATTTTGATTTTGGAACCTTTTGTTGGTCTGAGTTATGATTTGGTAACCATTTTTATAGTATTTCTAAATTTGACCCTTTTTGAATTGGTATATATGCTAGTGTATGTTATGTGGATGAAATGTCATTATGTGAGTCATCTATATCCATTATCTATTGTATTTTCCTTTTCAATTCTAAACATGAATCAATGTGGTGCCCATGTATTTTATGATATGTAGAAAAATATTTGGATCTCTTCATTGGGTGTAGAGGAGGTAGGTTGATCAACTTAGATTTAATCATGTCCATTAGTATCTCACTTGAATACTTATTTCACATTTAAATATTTTTAGGATCACTAGTTTTATATGTACTTTGTTGTGATTTCATGTTCTGATATGCAACATTATTTTCTACAAATTGACTAGTTGAATATGTATAAACATGATTTACACTATTGTGCCCTAGAGGCCTTTTATCTTATAAATTTTTTTCCAATGTTATAATATTTTCATGTAGTAGTTTATTTTGATTTTTTAAACCTGCAATTAGCTTTCTCATACTGATAAGCTGATCACATAGAGTTATAAAAGTGTAAACCTTAGTTGTTTATGTTTGAACATGTAGGTACACATCCTCTAGGGAAGAGGTATGAATAATACAATTAGGGGAATTAGTGATAGTTTTATAATCTAGTTCATATTTTGGATCAATGATAACATGGACCTAGTTAGAGGGAAATTAATTATCATCCTCATGGAGATGAGGAGGAGAATGAGTTTATTTCATATTCATAACATATGACATTAAAACTTTGAACATAGTTATTAGTTTATGTGTTAAATCCTCTATGTGTGTATGGGTTTTCTTGTTAATAGATTTTAATCTAGGAGAATGATATCATGCTATGAGATATGAAATAAATTTCAATTGATATAAAGTATCATCTATACATGTGTTTATGTATTTTTTGAGTTCATTTTGAATTAAAGGAAACAAGCATGTAAATGAAAGTATTAAAATTTGCAACAAAAACTGATTGATTTATTCTATCATTATGATCATGATGATATGGATTAGAATATAGATGAATCTGAGGTATGATTTTTGGAAATTAAATCAAGTATAAATAGAAAAGGATACAAACCCTAAGTGTGTATAGGGTTAGGATTTCTTGAATCTAGGGTTTCTTTGCAACTATTTTAATTATACATAAAATAAATTGAAACCCTAATAGAAAATTAATTTAATTTAGATAGGTTGTCTAAAACAAATAAGAAAAATAAAACTATGTATCCGTAAATTTTTACACAAAAATTTGGAATTAATGCAATCTATGGTTTGGAACAATATTTGAGTAAGTTATGTTCACCAAATGATTTAACATTTTAGAGGTTTACAATGAAAATCCTATGATTATATTAAAGGGATGAGATGTCTAAATTAGTCAAATAAATATGGAAATAATTAAGTATTGATTTTTTATAGTATTTAACCTTATTTGACTTTATAAAAATAGAAATAAATGGGTTTGAATAAAGAGTTATTTGAAAACTAACTATCATAAATGATCTGGGTTCTAAAAGTTGAGATCTGAGTAGTTCTAAGTGTTGTCAACATGATTTTGGTGTTTTTATGCTCACTAGATAGTATCGACTAGTATGGTAAATATTGTCATTTTTGTGTAGTGTACTTTAGGTGGTAGTAGTGTCCCATTTATGAGATTATTCCTATTTTATGGGAGCACCTACGCCTATGTTTGTAGGTTTTGTTCGTGCATGCACCAAACTTAGAGCTATGTGTTGTGCCTAGAAAACCTGATTTAGTGTGAAAAACCTAATCTTCCTTGCAATTATGGAAGAATAATATTTTTTTGTGTTAGTAGGATGGAATGGACATCATTAACATCGAGTTTTGAAGAGAGTTAGCTAAATAGCAATACTCTAAAGAAGGATCAATCCTGATGTAGTTCTCCCACCTAGTCTTTGATGAAAGTTCAAGTGTATGCTAAAATGAGAGTGGGATTGAATGACTTTAATGTGCTTGAGATTTAAAATGTTTGAAAACTAGGATTAGGGATATGTTATATGGTAAAATGTATAAGTATGTAAGAATAGGGATAAAATACATTGATTTTTCTCAACTTTATCTTTGGTTTGAATAAATTGTGCATCTATTTTCTATATAGTAAATAGAGGTGAATTAGACTTGTATTTATGGAGTTTTGTTGCTTTTGTAGATAATAAAATATGCTTAGGTTGACCTAAGGAGGGGAACACATTTGAAAAAGTATCTGTTGGGAAGAGTTAGGGCTAAGGATAGTACTACCTAGTTAGGGACACTAGCACTATGTGGTTTTAGTGTCCCAAATGTGGTGCTAATGTCCTCTTTACAAAATATTAAGAAATTTGGATTGGGTTCTAAGATGACAATTCTAAGACTATGTTTTGACTAGATTTAGGTGAGTGTGGTCTATTAAATGTCTACAAAAATAAATCTAATTATAAAGGATAGGTCTACAACTACCCTAGGGATATGATAACTCAAATGAAACTCTTAGCATTTAATTAGCACTTTTAGGTGATTACACATAGCATAATTCACAACACATGGATAGATTTTGTAAATATTTTGGGTGTTGCACATTTTGGGTTGAGTTTTCCATACCAATGTTGTGTAGCATAGTTCTCAACACTGGGATAAATTCAATAAAATTTTGGGTGTTAAATATGTTGTGTGGTATAATTCACAACACTAAAAAAATGCAAATGCATTCATTTACCTTTGAAACTAAATGAATCACTCATTCCTAAACAAGGATAAATACATAAAACAAATAGATAAACAAATTAATAAATGATATAAGAAATTTGAGGTAAAAGTGATACTATACCTCAACCAAAATACTAACATAAATGATAAGACCATATTTTAGTCTATATCTAAGTCATAAATGAAATGTACTACTAGAACTTATTTACATATATAAAATAATGCCCAAAGAGTGTTCAACAATTATAAGATTGAGAGATACCATCTCAATGTCAAATGCTTCAAAAGAAAAACAATTATTCTAAATCATTATATTAAAAATTGATAAATATCTTAACCAGGTAAAACATATATCACCTACTAATCTCCCTTATTCAAAATGCTTACCAAAATATTATGATAATGCCACATGTTTACACCTAGATTAGTAAAAGTACTACCTAGAACTAAGCATTATATAATGCAAGTAGTGTCCCATCAAATGTATATAATGTCATCCATACTGAAGGTACTAATGTGTCTTAAAATAATCATCCTTTCACATGTGTATCCCCTCAACTTGATGGGGTATATCTCAATTTAGCTAATCTGCATTCATTTCAAAGAAAGGGGGCTTAATTATTTCTACGAGTCTTTGGCAGGTATTCCTACCCATTTGAGTCCTAGTCATTTCTACCACATCAAAAACTTCAAATCTCCCACTCTATATATGTGCTTACAACACCCATGGGTGGTGATAGTGACCACTTAGAACCCACATCATTCAAGTAGGTTTGAATTTGAAAAAAAGTTTGGAAGAAGCTCAAGAAGGGGGGACTTATAAAATTTATGGAATGCATCACTCAAAATAACATCATGGTTACCCGAGACTTCATGGTAGCTTGGACAAAGAAAAAGTTCACCATGCAAGGAATCACCATTAAAATCTTATAGGAATTCATCAGTGACACCATTGTAATGTCTTACACATGTGCCAAGGAATTCAATGACCAATCAAAAAACCAAGAATCCCTGTAATGGTTCTTTATAATGAATGATTTTATGTAGACTGACAAGGAAGGATTCCCATGCGATGACCTCCCATGTTACTAGCATGATATCTTCCTTTAGATCATGTGTTACATGACTATAGATGGTGAGTATACTTTAATATTTTCCCACCATTTCCTACTTCTAAATCACCCCATTAGGTTTAAAATTAGTCTTTCATATTTCTTACTCATGTCCCTAGAAAGTATCATTCTACTTCACCAAGTAAATGATACAAATCCAATTCTACATCAAGGTTTAATACTCCTACTTGTTAAACATGGTTAGGACCTTTTAGAATAGAAAGTCCCCCTAGGGGATCCTCTTCCAAGGAGGACCCTATTGAGATATCCTACCTACGCTTTGAATGCTCCCCCTAGAATAGTTTATCTCACTCCCCCGCTAAAAGCCTCCCTCTCAAACTGATATTTATCCCCAAAATTAAACCCATTGAAATTGGGACACCTACAAATTTAGCTTGGAGAGGAAAGGTGATAGTAATAGAGGAGTTGGAAAGGAACAAATAGTTACTTTAAAATTTAAAATCAAGGTTATAATAGGTAGGGTTTGTCTTGGCTAAACTTATCCAAGATTTTAATGAACTTCATAGGTTGGTTGAGGCTACTATCCATACCTTTTTCCACTCTCCTCATCCCCCATAATCCCCTATTATGAAATCTCCCGAGGTCTTAAAATCCCCATAGGTTCCCCCAAGGGGTCCCCCTAAATAAATTCATTTGCAGGTAAAAGGTAGGAAATTCCCAAAAATGATCTTCTTTGGGGAAGTTGAAGAAGGCCTCAGGAACCATACTTGGGAAAAATTATCTAAAGACAAATGTACCATCCTAGTGAAGGACACTACTATTGCTGATGATCTTTAGGAGGGACCTTCCTCCTAGTTTTGTTTTGGTTTTCTTCATTTTGTTATCATTCTAAGTACTAGTTTTTTATATTTTATCCTCTCAACCCTAGTTGGCATGTTAAAAATTTTGTAATGCACTTCCATAGTTCTAGGTCCCTGTAAATCTTGTCTTTTACTGTATCAAATATAAAACAACACTACAAAAATTTCATAAATATTTGAGGTGTTGCATATTTTGAATAAGGTCTCCCATAGCAATGTCATTATGAATTACAATTTGAAATGGTAGGAAAAATTTCATTAATATTTTGGGTGTTGCATATTTTGAGTTAAGATTACCATACTAATGTCATTGTGTGGCACTTCACAACATTGGGACAAATTTTGGACATATTTCTAGTGTTTCATATTTTGAGGTAGGTTTCCCATAGCATTATCATTGTGCAACATAATTCACAACACTAGGACAAATTTAGTAAATATTTGGGGTGTTACATATTTTTAGTCAGGCTTCCTTTACTAATGTTATTATGTGACACAATTCATAACACTAGGGAAAATTTTAAAATATTTGGGGTGTTGCATATTTTGAGTTAGGTTTCCCATACCAATGTCAGTTTGTGTCATAATTTATAACAATGAAAAATTTATTAAATATTTTGGGTATTTTATATTTTGATTTAGGTTTCTAGACCAAAGTTAGTGCACATCATAACTTGAAATACTATGAAAAAATTTAAAAATATTTTTGGTGTTACATATTTTGAATTAGGTCTACCATACCAATGTCATCATGTATCACACTTTGTAACACTAGAACCAAATTTGAAAATATTTAGGGTGTTACATGTTTTGAGTTAGGTTTATCATACCAATGTCATTATGTAGCGCAATTTACAACATTAGGACACATTTTGGAAATGCTTGGGGTTCTTCATGTTTTGATTTAGGTTTCCCATATCAATGTTGATGTCTGGGATAATTCACAAAAATGGGACAAATTTCATAAATATTTTTGGTGTTGCATATTTTGAGTCAATTTTGCCATACCAGTATCATTACATAATGTAATTTGAAACACTAGGATAAATTTTATAAATGTTTGGGGTGTTGCATATTTTGAGTCAAATTTTTAATACTAATGTCATATTGTGAAATTTGTAATACTAGGACACATTTTATAAATATTTGGTGTGTTGCATATTTTGAGTTGGGTTTCATATACCAATGTCATTACATAGTGCAATTCATAACACTGGGAAAAAAAAGGAAATATTTAGGTTGTTGCATATTTTGAGTTGGGTTTCCTGTAACAATGTCATTTTGCCTCAATTCATAACATTGAGATAAATTTTGTAAATATTTGGGGTGTTGTATATTTTGAGTTGGGTTTCTCATACCAATGTCATTATGCATATTAACTCACAACACTAGGAAAATTTCCATAAATATTTGTGGTGTTTCATATTTTGAGTTAGGTTTGTAGTAAAAATATCATTTCTTGATGTAATTTGCAACATTGGGACAAATTTTAAAAATATTTTAGGTGTTACATATTTTGAGTCAGGTTTCTCATACCAATGTTGTTTCATGGTACAATTCACAAGATTTAGACAAATTTTATAAATATTTTAGGTGTTTTAAATTTTTATTTGGATTTGTCATACTAGTTTCATCACACTTATTAATTCAAAACATTGGGAAAAATTTTAGAAATATTTTGGGTTTTACAAATTTTGAATTAGGTTTCCTGTACCAATGTCACTATGTGGTGTGACATGCAACTGTAATATAATTTTTATGACTATTTAGGGTGTTGGATATTTTGAGTAAGGTTTCCTATACCAATGTTGTTGCATGAAATAATTTATAACACTAGAATAAATTTAACAACCCCACTAGGTTTTACTATAGTAAGGTAATTTTTTTAAAATCATTTACATATATTCAATAACAGATTTCCTCACACTAAAATAAATAACTATAGAGATATTTAAATAAATACATTAATTTTAAGCTATAAATAATTGAGGTCTCTAGATAATATTGTTGACGCAATGGATTTCACCCAGCAGCAAGACGCCTAGCTCCCGCCCTTCCACATGCAACAATGGAAACTCCCCTCTTGCCTATGGGACTGGCAAAGTTGGAGGGGAGAGTCTCTAGATAAGGGCTAGCTCCCTCTAATGTATCATTTAGGCCCTAGTTTCTCCTAATGATAAAAAATAAAATGAAAAAAAGGGGGGGAATGAAAAGGGAGAGAGAGATGCTGAAAATAGAACCTAACCTAAAAAGGGAAAAGAGGTGATACACCTGAAAATGTGACCCACCCAGCCCAAATATACACTTTTCACCAAAAAGAAGCACCTATACACTTCATCCGACATGAGAGAACCTTTTGCATCAGTGGGTTAGGGGTCTGTGGAGATACAGGGAGGAAATAACTACTAGAGGCATTTTGAGACACACTGCAGCAGCCTATCCACTTCACCTATACTCCTCTAGGGACACTTCTGACAAACCTGTATAAAGGAAACTCACAAAAATGCACCAGACATGCTAAAATCATTCTATAAAAGCATTAAGAAAATGAATTAACATAGAATCAAATGCATAAACACATACTAAAGATGCAAAACATAGAATGGAGGTAAAAATGCTAAGTTCTGATTGAAGGTAAAATTTGGCAGCTCTGCCTTACAAGCCTGAGATATTTTTGGGTAGAGTTTTGCCTTAAGGCTGAGAGTCAATCCCTTCTCAAAATAGAATTTTACAAATTATAGAAAGAGAAAAGAGAAACTTGGCACTTCCTGGGAAAGATTTTGGTACTCTTTTCTGTAAGTGGCCCATGTTTGCTGAACACATCAGGAAGAGGAAGATCACTGCTACTGATGTCATTTCTCAGAAAAGGCCTATTGGAACCATGCTATACGATCACCAAAATTGACTTTAGCATTCAAACATTAATGAAACAACATGGTTGTGCCTCTGCAGTCTATAAATAGACTACAGTTTCTCCCCTCATCAATGCCAACTACAAAAAAATAGGTCATGCCGCTCATCTTCAATAACTCACCTTCCCTTTGCCACTTGAATGCTTTGTCATTTCTACTCTTTTAGTCCTCAGGGGTGATCTTCTAGCAGGTCACTGTGTTCCTCTAGCTCCTTTCATGCTTGGTGCTCAAATAATTAAAAAACAAATGAATATTTCATTGTATTAAATTTGACGTTTTTGTGGCCGTCACCTAACAGATAGTTTGCTTGCTTAAATTTGACAACTTTTGGGATGTCACCGTCCTCACAAAAAGTCATCGAGTCCCTTTCTATAGCTTTTTCACTTCGGGTTTTATGTTTCAGGATTTTTCCCATGGACAAAAAGTTCACAAGAATTGGCCGCTCTTTGTCCTTTTCTTCGGGCTCTTTAAAACTCTCTCTGCCCTCCGCAAGGGCTTCTAGACTTTGAAATTCCCTCTACAAGGGCTTCTAGACCTTTGGCTATGTCCTTAGGATTTTTTGTCTACTTGCCCTTTGCAAGGGCATTTGGATCTTGAACTTCCCTCTGCAAGGGCATTTGAACCTTGAACTGCCCTTCGGCTGTAGGGCACACCCTTGAACCAAGGCATTGAACCAACCTGATGAACCAAAATTGGTTTAACGGTTAAATCAGTTCAATGGTTCCACCACTGCACACTGATGCTAAGTGAACTTTGCCATTGAATTGATTCATTGAACCACTTATTGAACTGAAGCATTTAAGCCAAAGAGTTGAACTTAAGCATTAAACCAAATAGTTAAACTAATCCATTAAACCGGTTTAATAGTTTAATGTTGCGTGCCAATGCCAATTGAACCAAGGCCGATGAACTTGAAGCCACTGAACCAACTGAGTGAACTAAATGATTGAACCATCTAACTGAACCAACTCTTTGAACCTAGTGAATGAACCAATTGGTTGAACTAGTTCAATGGTTCAAAGCTGTGTGCGGATGAACCCACCAATTACATTTGAACTGATTGAACCAGGCATCAAACCAATTGAGTGAACTAAGCCAAAGTGTTGAACTAAGTGGTTGAACCAATTCAATGGTTCAATGTTGCGTGCCAAGCCCATTGAACTTGACTGATGAAAAAAATCTCGATGGACTTGAACGTTGAACCAAGGCCTAAAAATGAAGCGATGAACTTAAACATTGAACCAAGGCCTTGAACTGGTTCAATGGTTCAACCATGCCAACTTTTCTTGTGATTTTCTTTAGACTAGAGCCTGAAGAAGCCTTGTAAAACCTAGTGCTCTCTATGGAACTAATTCTCCATGTGCCAAAGACTAACTTGCAAAGTTCATAGAAATCTAAAACCTGTAGAGTCTGTAGAAATCTAAAGCCTATAGAGTCCATAGATTTAGACCTACAGAGTCCATAGATTTAGACCTGTAGAGTCTGTAGAAATTTTGTAGAGTCCATAGAAATGAATATATTCATGCAAAATCAGAAAATGAAATGGCCTAGAACAATAGGGACAGAAGGAGACCGATTTTTGGCATGTTGGGCAAAAAATGGTCAACAAATTGGTGACTCCCAAGGGAAGCATGCCTGCTATGCTTAAATACCAGTTGCCTTGTAGTCCATTGGGTATAGATTCAAATAAAGCTTTGAATAAATTTATCAATATCCCAAAAAGATCTAAGAATCAAACATGGAGCTTTTTACCCCACACACAAAGGGAAACGCACAAGGCTAAAAACACTATTGTGCAAAAGTGCACTTAGGGAAAATAGGAAAAGAAACTGAAAACAAGCTACTATATACAACTAACCAAGAAAAATTTGCCTCCCTCCTAGGTCAAAGTTTCTTAAGTCCACTCCCTGGTAAGAAGACTTATGGTGCCAGGCAAGTTGCTGAATGAAAAAGAAAGCTGGTGACCTGCTCCTCTTGCCTGCCACCTGAGTTGGCTTATATTCAAGTGGATCAAAATTGAACATGCTTCTGACATATGTGTACTCTACTTGTCCTTAGAAGCTTTTTGAATGTTGGTCCCTCATATTGGTGCTCTTCACCAAGAAATCAATGGTTGCTAGCTTATCACCGTTAGCCCTTTGACATGTATAGCTCCCTTGCAGTGCATCATGGTCCGACCCATTTCCTTCTGCTTCATTACAGACTCTATCAGACTCATCCTATGCTTCCTTTTGGCCTTCTTGAAGAAGGGTGACTATGGTGATGTTTGAAATGGACTCACAAAATGATTGCTCATCCCATAGAACATTGTTCTTTGTTTGAAGCTTTCTTATTCAAGGCCTTCCTCCAGGAAGACAAACCTCTCCTTTTCCTCCTCAAAGATCAGGACCTCTAGATGTTCAAAGGTATTCTCCTAATCCTCCTCCAACTCAGGCTCCTCAGTGTAGTCATCCTCCTCATCGAAGCAACAAGGAATTTCATCAAATAAAGGAGGAGAGAGCTTACCATGCTTATGTTCCTCTTCATATTGTTGGAACATCTATATGTATGCAAGACCTGCATCTTCTCTATTGCTGATGATGTCTTCACAGGGAGCCTCCATGATGATTATACCTTCATTGTCACTCATGATAGCCCCTTGGGAAACTATAGCTTGGATATTTTGCTCCTCACTTGCCTCTTAAGAATAGGTTATTCCTTGAGAATGGGTTAAGTGGGAAAACCATGTGGAAGAGGAGGTAGTCCTTGAGCTAGAATCAAATGATTCTCCTCCTTCCACTTGGCCAATACTTCATCAATATTAGGTGTAGCTTGATATCTCTCTTGGAAATGTGTAGGTGGGGTGTGTTCAGACATGGAATGTGCCATTGGGTCTGACCCATCCATCACACACTAGCTGAGGATCTCTCTCTAGTTCCAACTCTACAATTATCCTATCTAGATCCTCTTGGAAGAGCCTTTCCTGGAAGTCACCAGCATCATTAGGAGTAGGAGCAGGATCAACCTCAGCTTCTTCAAGGTTTTGAGAAAAACCTTGCTTCTCCTCCTTCTTTCCCCATGATTCTACTATTTTTCCCCAATTCAGGGTCTCAAAATTGGAAATTTTCTCCTATGAACAGGCAACAACTTTGTTTTCTCTAGTGTCTTGGGGCTCCTCCACAAGGTCTGGAAGTTCAAACTCTCTTTCAAGAATTAGTCTCATCCTAGCCTCTAAATCTTCAATATTATTGGCTATATTATCCTGAAAGAGTCTTTCTTGGAGGTTTCCAACATCATTCTCTTCAATGCTCTGAGCTGGTTCTTGGCATTCCTTCCTCCAACTCAAAATTTGCACATCATGTTAAGAAACTTGGGGAGGTTGAGGAATGCTAGGAAGAGACTATTGATGCACCGTAAGAGTCTCTAGAAGAAGGATGTGTTGGCTCATAATATTGGCCCCAATGGAAGATTGACAATATAAAGAATTGAGAAGATTGATCTCCATGGGGGGTTGCTCTGATGCCCTTTGATGTTGGAAAGCTAGGCACATAGGATTGAGAGCAGATGCATTAGATGAGTTAGAGTGAGCAAGTGCTATTTGATAGAAAGGATTTGGTGTGAAAGAGGGGGATTTCTTTAGAATAGGAGGGGGCACACAAGGCTGAATACCTTGAATAGATAGATTTCTCCATTTTGCTACCTCCTCCTCCATGGATTGTAAGTCCTATGCTTGCCTAAACAAACACTCCTCTTTATACATTAGCTCCTATTGATATCGGTACTGCTCCTCCAGTCTATCAATCTCCATCATCTGCTTCTCAAATTCTAGGGCCATTTCCCTTATCGTTGAAAGGAAATTAGGAGGGCTAGTTGAGGTGATTGCATAAATATTTGGAGCTTGATCATAGTAATATGAAGGAATATAAGGTCCATGATTTTGTGCAGAGGGATTATACATACAAAGGTGATTTCTTAATGGCACCAGGCTACTTAACCAGTTGATTCAACTCAGAGTCACCATTGGTGTTGATGCAAAAGCCTCCAAAGGCTGGTCGGTTGAAGAACACACCAAAAATTCTTCAAATCTTTGGACACAACTTGTCTTAGTTGGTCCCACTGGGCATGCCAAAAACTTTTGACCTAGTGGATTTCACCTGGGGGTAGGACGCCTAGCTCTTGCCCTTCCACAAGCAACAATGGAAACTCCCCTCTCGCCTGTGGGACTGGTGAAGCTAGAGGGGAGAGTCTCTAGATAAGGGCTAGCTCCCTCTGATGTATCCTTTAGGCCCTAGTTTCTCCTATTGCTAACAACTAAAATGAAAAAAAATGGGGGGAATGAAAAGGGAGAGAGAGATGCTAAAAAAAGAACCTAACCTAAAAAGGGAAAAGAGGTGATACACCAAAAAATGTGACCCACCTAGCCCAAACATACACTTTTTACCAAAAATAAGTGCCTATACACTTCATCTGACATGAGAGAACCTTCTGCATCAGTGGGTCAAGGGTCTGTGGAGATACAGGGAGGAAATAACTACTAGAAGTGTTGTGAGATGCACCACAGCAGCCTATCCACTTCACCTATACTCCTCTAGGGACACTTCTGACATACCTATAGAAAAGAAACTCACAAAAATGCACCAGACATGATAAAATCATTATACAAAAGCATTAAGAAAATGACATAACATAGAATCAAATGCATAGACACAGACTAAAGATACAAAACTCAGAATGGAGGTAAAAATGCTAAGTTCTAATTGAAGGTAAAATATGGCAGCTCTGCCTTACAAGCCTGAGAGATTTTTGGGTAGAGTTTTATCTTAAGGGTAAGATTCGATCCCTTCTTAAAAGATAAGTTTAAAATTTATAGAAAGAGAAAAGAGAAACTTGGTGCTTCTTGGGAAAGATTTTGGTGCTCTTTTTACAAGTGGCCTATGTGCGCTAAACACATCAGGAAGAGGAAGATCACTGCTACTGATGTCATTTATCAAAAAAGGACTACTGGAACCATGCTATAAAATTGCCAAAATTGACTTTGGCATTCAAACATTAATGAAACAACATAGTCATGCCTCTATAGTTTGTAAATAGACTATAGTTTGTCCCCTCATCAATGCTAACTATAGAAAAATAGGTCACACCACTCATCTTCAATAACTCACCTTCCCTTTGCCACTTGAATGCTTTGTCATTTTTGCTCTTTTAGCCCTCAGGGGTGATCTTCTAATGGGTCACTACATTCTTCTGCCTCCTTTCATGATTGGCACTCAAACAATTCAAAAACAAATGAATATTTCACTGTATTAAATTTGATGTTTTCACGGTCGTCACCCAATGGCTAGTTCACTTGCTTAAATTTGATGGCTTTTGGGACGTCATCATCCTCGACAAAAGTCATATGGTTCCTTTCTGTGGCTTTTGTGCTTCAAGTTTTCTATTTCAGGCTTTTTCCCACAGACAAAAAGTCTACGAGAATTGGCTGCTCTTTGTCCTTTTCTTCAGGCTCTTTGAAACTCTCTCTTCCCTCCACAAGGGCTTCTAGACTTTGAATTGCCCTCTGCAAGGGCTTCTAGACCTTTAGCTGTATCCTTTAGATTTTTGGTCCTCTTACCCTCCACAAGGGCATTTGGATCTCGAATTACCCTCCACAAGGGCATTTAAACCTTGAACTGCCCTTCAGCTATAGGGCACACCCTTAAACCAAGCTGTTGAACCAACCCATTGAACCAAAATTGGTTCAATGGTTCAATTGGTTCAATGGTTCAACCACTACACGCCGATGACAAGTGAGCTTTACCTTTGAACCGATTCATTAAACCTTCTTATTAAACTGCGTATTGAACCAAAGCATTTGAACCAAAGTGTTGAACTTAAGCGTTGAACGAAATGGTTGAACCAATTCGTTGAACCGGTTCAATGTTTCAACACTGCGCGCTGATGCCAAGTGAACTAAGGCTAATTAACTTAAAGCTGCTAAACCAACTGAGTGAACTAAATGATTGAACCAATGCTTTAAACTTGCCAAATGAACTAATTAGTTGAACCGGTTCAATAGTACAAAGCTGTGCACTGATGAACCCACCAATTGCATTTGAACCAATTAAACCAGGTGTCAAACCAATTGAGTGAACCAAGCCAAAGTGTTGAACTAAGTGGTTGAACTAGTTCAATAGTTCAATGCTGCATGCTGAGCCTATTGAACTTGAGTGATGAAACAAATCTCGATGGACTTGAACGTTGAACCAAGGCCTTGAACTAGTTTAATAGTTCAACCATGCCAACTTTTCTTGTGATTTTCTTTAGACCAGAGCCTGAAGAAGCCTTGTAAAACCTAGCACTCTCTCTGGAACTGATTCTCTATGCACCAAAGACTAACCTATAGAGTCTGTAGAAATCTAAAACTTGTAGAGTCCATAGAAATCTAAAACCTATAGAGTCCATAGATTTAGACTTGTAGAGTCCATAGATTTAGACCTACAAAGTCTATATAGATGAATAGATTCATGCAAAATCAGAAAAGGAAATGGCCTAGAATAGTAGGGATAGAAGGGTACCAATTTTTGGCTAGTTGGGAAAAAATGGTCAACAAATATATTTATCAAAAGATAAAGATCAAGTACAATGATGATATAAATACAAATACCACATTTATTTCATAAAAGTATATTTACAATTTTAGCCATAGTTAAGACAAAGTTATAGCCAACTGTTATAGTTCTAAAATATATAAAATAGTATAGTTTTAGCATAATACATGTCTTAATAATAATTTATAATGATACAATGATCTAAAAAGCATGCGAGTCTCAAGGAAATTGAATCATCCATAAGTAATCATGAATGTAGTAACTAGTGAAGTACTATTGAGGGGAGGGAGAGCATCAGCTAAGTGCTTTTTCACGCTAATCATAGACCATTGATACCTCACACAATCTCCCAACTAGGTAATGACCCTCCATGGATGGGTAGATAATGATGGTGTATGAATCAAGAGTGACAAGTAGAAATTGTGTGATGTATGATAGCTATTACATGCGGTATATAATAAAGAAACCCATTATAACATGATATCATACTAAACATGTAAAATAAATCAAATAGATGAAATGATAATATTTAACCATAAACACTACTTTGTCCAAAGATTTCATATAATTATTTGATCTCAAAGATCAGTCAATTTCATACACACCACTCAATAAACTTACACTATCTTTTTGTATTAGTGACACTATGTAAGTAAGTGAAGTCCATCTCACTTCTTATTTAGGGTCATTAATACCAGATTGCTTCATATATAATAATATTAAAACCAATACATCACATAATGAATTTTCCCCACTAGTATAAATAATGTGTTAAATAAGGAAATCTCAAATACATTCATTTAATCCATCAAATGTAATGTAATGAATCTAAACATCTAATTTATTTATATCAAAATAAAATCATATATTTAACTAGATTTCAAATAGTCATAAAACAAATCACACCATCTAGGTAAGATATATATCAAGAAAACAAGTTACTAAAATATTGACTTAAAACTCTAGCATTGTGTTATTTATCCATATAACATCAATTACCACCTTAATACTTTATATCCATATACCAAAAGTACATTTATAAGCTTATTCTAAAACTAACAAAACCAATATGATTTGTATTTAATCTCTAATACCACATAATTAGATGTTCCTTTCAACAATTCAAACACATATTTAAATTTAGCCTAGATAACAAAAGTACCCAAATTTCTTGGTTATGTCATGTAATGTTTTTAAGAATTATGTAGAATATATATATCTATATATGGTATACATGGCTTAGATTTGTATTAATCAGAAAATCACCAATATCCCATGTATTTATTTACACATTCTATCTCTTAGCTAAATATTATACGTATTTAATCAACATGCACTATATGTATTTATATGTATGTATGTATATACATACATACATACATACATACATACATACATACATACATACATACATATATATATATATATATATATATATATATATATATATATATATATATATATATGTGTGTGTGTGTGTGTGTGTGTGTGTGTGTGTATGTGTGTGTGTTTATATATATATATATATATATATATATATATATATATATATATATATATATATATATATATATATATATATATATATCTGTGTGTGTGTGTATGTGTGTTTATATATATATATATATATATATATATATATATATATATATATATATATATATCCAAAGGAATTAGCAAGGACACTCACAGATTTCCAAGTATAGGTTTAAGAAACATAATCATATGCAATAATTTTAGTAAGACAATATAATTACAATACACAACCATATCAACATGATCATCAATAATTTCAAAATTAGCAATCAATATCACATCTGAAAGCAACTACAAGCTATCAAAGTTAAACACTAATAAAAAACATATTATACTATTATGGTGTGTGCAGGTTCTTAATTCTCATTTTTTCATCCCCTAATGCTTTTATCTACATCACCTTCTTTGACGATGCCCTCCCTTCATCATAGTTTTAGGGATGGATTTATCATGTATCCACCTCAAAATAGTAAAGGTAGATAGACTAAATTAATATAAAATCCATAATATGTTATTGTAATGATATAAACAAACATGATCATCATGTACATAACATACAAGTATAGATAACTCAATAAGTTAATGAAAATGAAAATAAGTAATATATAACTCTCCATACATCAATATATAATATATAGCTTAACCAAAATAGTAATTAACCAAACAATAACCATAAAATCCATTAATTAATAGGTAATTAATAGGTTATTAAGTCTAGTAACATCAAATTTATGAAATAGTCTAGGTGTTGCATATTTTGAGTCAATTTTCCAATACCAATGTCATTACACATCACAATTTGAAAAACTGGGATGAATTTTATAAATGTTTAGGGTGTTACATATTTGAGTCATATTTCTTGTACCAATCTCATTGTGCATCAAAAATAGTAATAGTGGGACAAATTTTATAAATATTTTGGGTATTCCATATTTTAAGTCGGGTTTCCTGTATCAATGTTATTATGTGTCATAATTCAGAACACTGGTAAAAATTTCATAAATATTTTGGGTGTTACATACTTTTAGTTAGATTTATTGTACCAATGTCATTACACAACATAATTTTAATTATTGGGACAAGTTTTAGATATGTTTTGGGTTTATATATTCAGAGTTAGGCTTACTATATCAATGTCATTATCTTATGCATTTTGTAACACTAGGAAAATTTTCAAAAATATATGGGATGTTACATATTTTGAGTCAAGTTTCCCATACTAATGATGTTGTGTATCATAATTTTCAACACTAGGACAAATTTAAGGTATATTTCGGGTGTTATATATTTTGAGTAAAGTTTCTCATACCAATTCATTACACATAGAAATTCTCAACATTAAGATGAATTTTATAATTTTTTTAGGTGTTGAATATTTTGAGTTGGGTATCCTGCACCAATGTTATTAAACATCATAATTTGGAACAATGGTATAAATATAGGAAATATTTTGGGTGTTGCATATTTTGAGTCAGGTTTCCCATACCAATGTCATTATGTGATACAATTTGTAACACTATGATAGATTTTATATATATTTGAGATGTTCCATATTTTGTGTTGGGTCCTATTGATGCTTTTAATTACTCCATAGAGTGTTCCATAGTGTTGATGAACACTTATAATTTTAGGATTATAAGAATATAAGGCATGAGTTGAAGTTTATGACATGTAATGTGTCTATGGTGGAATAGTCAGCAAAGTATGAGAGCTACCCAAAAAATTTATTTGATGTGGTGGTTAAGAGTCACTAGGGTCTAAGTTTTTATAGTCTTCCTAGTTAATATTTCTAACTCTAAGCTAATATAAGTGAATATTTACAATGATATTTAAACTAAAGTGAGAATTGATAAAAAAGAAGCAAAAGGTAGGGTAAATCATTGAATATCTTCTTGATGAATGGGTTTCTCCCCTACTGCCTGGCCTTAGATTAAACTGAGTCCTACAAATGGCTCCACTCTTTAGAGAGTGACTTCTTTAATTATAATAGTTAATTTCTTTGTAGTAACCTTCTCTAGTGTAGTTTTATCAAGGTTAAATTGTACCTTGGGCTCTACTTATAAAAGCTTTGAAGCCTCTAGTGTTTTGAGACCAACCCCACTTGATTTCCTTGATTCTTCTATTTCTTATTTCTCTACGTAACATCCTCAATCATTATCCTCTCCTCTTTCTCCTTCATGATCTCTAAGATCAAAGGTTGGACTTCATCATTAACCTCAACATTGGTAGTAATAGTCAAATCCCATGAATGCGTCTGAGAGGGTATCTTTTGTAACTTCCCATAGAAGAACTAGTCAGGGACGATAGGTCCATGTATTAGAAATTCATCACTAAAAAAGTTCACCTCACTTATTAGGTTAATCCACTTGGGTTTTGTGGAGGATTTAGGAACCAAATCCATATCTATTTCCCTATTTATTTTGGTCATAGGGACCAAATCTAAGGCAACTCTTTTGCATTTGTCTGCCTCTTCAACTTGAGGGCCTTTCATTAGTGCTACCTCAACTATGGATACTTCATATTCATTTCCTTCCTTGTTCGACCCATATGTATCTACAAGTTTCTGGAAGACTTATTCCACTATTTCATAAGTTTCCAATAAAACCATATCAAGGTATTCCATAGGAGAAGGGGGTCTTTAAGGTAGAGCTAAGGTAGAGGGTCCCTCACCTAGCCTATGCTCCATTTTTTATTTACTAGGTCCTTTAATTTTGGGCACTTACTATTGAAGTAGTTTCTATTGCTAAGGTGGAACTTGAGGAACTTATGGTGGACCCAAGGTGGAAGGTAAGAGGTGGTATTACAAGGGATTCATTTTCCATCTTTCTCCTAATGGTTTTTATTCCCTCTATAATTTGTGTTTTAATTTGAATCCATGCCCCTTAAACCTAGCCAACACTTCCTCAAATTTGGTTACCTTTGTGTATAAGTGGTCATATGGACCCAATTGGTGTTCATAAGGTACCTTATATAGTTTTTTGGATTGTATATGGGAGAACACATTGCCCTTTGGATCTCATGTCTTGAGGTCATCCAATTGGAAGTAGAGTGTCTCTTTATTCCTTGCTAAGTTCTCAAGTTACTTCCATCCATGAGTCATTAGCTTCTCAATAAAATATAGGAAGAGATTTAGGATGCCTTCCTTCTTCTCTTTTCATACATGGTCTATACAATGAAAGAGTTCATGATCTATCTCCTACTCGGCCAGCTTGATTGGGACATGCACTGATAGCTTGAAGGGCAAGGTTTAGCAAACTTTAATTTTGATGACTGTATAATTAGGATAGAGCCATATGTCACCAATGGGATCTAAAAATTTCCTAATGAGGGGGTGAACCTTTGGAATTATAATTATATTAATTATCCCAACTATAGTGGGATATATACAATCACAAATTAATTGCATGTGGTCTCTATACTTGAATATGTGCAATTTGCAGTAATGGTAAGAAATGGTAATCTTGTTGTGAGGGGACCAATTCTTGATGAAAATGAAGTAGGTTAATTCCATGAAGGCATATAAAAAGTAAGACATCATAATGAATATCTAACTTATTTTCCTTTTAATTCCATTAAACTATCTTCGCAGGTGGATACTTATCATTTCTCCAATAGGTGGAGTCAACTTCTCTTCTATCATGAAATAAACATAGGTGACCCACTTGGGGTCAACATAGGATGTGATTTCTACTCTATAATCCCTATTCAACAAATTCATGATGATTTTTATCCCTACCCTAAATTGTACAATTAATATTTTACCATTGTGGTTTCTCATTATATGATTTCCTCTATCCAGCCATGGTCTTAAGATATTATCTAGGTCATTCTTAGTGGTCCATTACTTGATTTTAGTGAGATCTATATGAGTCTTGATAATATTATATTATCCTTCAAAATCTACTAGATCTATATAAGCAACCCTCTTTGATGTACCCTCCTTATTTATCTAGTCTCCATCTACTCTACAATCAATGAACATAGGAGTTAGGATATTGATACAATGGAGTACCTATAGTTTGGTAGCTATGAGGTAAAGTCCAGACATCTAGATTTCCATGATATCTTCATGCCTCTCTAAACTACAATAATTCATTGCTTGATGCGAGTCGATTATTGTATAAGGTCAATCACAAAGAATATTTTAGACCAATTTTTCAAACCATTTTTTAAGGCTCCTACATCTAGTTTAGTGTATTTGTAACATTTTCCTTCATTTTAAATTGATAATTAAACCTCTACCTCATATCATCATTATTATCTTGTTGCATCCATAATTCGTCAACATGTTTGATTGATCTTTGATTGTAGGATTTGCCTAAGTATTTTTATCTCTTCTCAAGATGATTTCAACTCTTTTAAATGTAATTGTGGCTAAATTGAACAAGGGATAGGGTTTTATGTTGGTGAGCTAGGTTTTTTCCTAATTTAATGGTAGAGCTGGTGAATTCATAAATTCACTCATGTTACTCCCATGAAAGTCCTTTCAGAAGCTAGTTGTTAGTCTTTGAATTTCCTTCATTTCACATCATTTGATTGATATGTGAGTGATCATGGGCTATTGATCTCAATCTATGAAATATTTTCTAATTGGTCACCTTTGTTATGTTCTATCCTCATTGAAAAGTCTTTAACCATTTCACACCATTAGATCAAATCCTATGATGAAGCTTAGAATTTCAGATCTAAAAAGATGCACATGAGTTAAAAAGCTTCAAGCTTAATAAAAACTTAGGTTAAAATCCATTATAATAAGTTTTCATGTTAAAAAGCAATGATGCCTTTTAAAGGGTTGAGAGATATATCCCTTCACTAGGTTTTAAAGTTGAGACTATGTTAAATTTTATGGCCTCATGAGTGTCCAAAATGTTCTCATGGACGTCGAATGATAGGCACAAGGCTATAAAATTTGAGCTCATCTAATGTACTTACACTATCTTAAATTTGACATCCTTACAAATGTCAAAAGACATTCCCATGAATGTCAAATAACAGGCATGAGGCTATCAAATTTAAGCTCATCTAATATACTTAGACTATCTTAAATTTGACATCCTCATGAACATCAAAAACATTCTCATGAATTCCAAACTATGGGAAAGAGGTTATCATATTTAAACTCATCTAATATACTTAGACTATCTTAAATTTGACATCCTCATGAATGTCGAATGATGGGTGCAAGATAGTCAAATTTAATCTCATCTAATGTACTTAGACTATTTTAAATTTGATGTCCTCATGAATGTCAAAAATTTTCTTGTGAACATCGAATGATGGGCATGATATTGTCAAATTTAAGCTCATCTAATGTACTTAGAGGGCTTAAGCTTAAGCTTCATGTTCATGTTGTGTTGAAAACCACATTGTTCTTTAAGTTGAAAGCATGATCCTTGGTCCATGTGACCACGTATTTGGGCTCCAAGATCATTTAAGTCCTTTTTGATTTGTTAATTAAACTTTTATTAGGTTGGAAGCCTTTAACTAGTTCACATTGTCAGATCAAATCTTACACTAAAGCACAAACTATCAGATCTACAAAGATGCACATGAATTAATGATCTCTAAGATTTCAAATGAATTAGGTCAAAATTATGCTTTCTAAGTCTATTTATGTTAAAAATCACATGGGGTTACCCTAAGGGTCAATAAATATGTCCCTTTGCTAGGCCTCAAAGTTATACTATATTGAAAAGTCTTCAATGACTTTGCACTGTCAAATTGGATCTTTGATCAAGCATGGGCCATTAATTTCAATCCATGTACTTGTAAATGATTTTTCCTTACAAAGAGAAAATATTAGGGTTAGGCATAAAACAAGGAACCTAGAAAGACTTTATGTAGTTTCCCTTAAACATTTTTTGAAGGCTCACTTTGTTGAGAAAGTGTCTTAACCAATTCTTCCAAAGTGTAGGTTTCAAAAAAGATGAAGAATTAATTTGTTTCAAAAAAATTTACACAATAAATAGTGATCGAAACAATTTCTTAGAAGGGTACTTTTTACTAAAGTGGATCGAGACAACTTTCTCGAAGGGACACTTCAATAAACTCTGAAGGGCACTTTCTACCAAAGTGGACTGAAAAAAATTTCTTGAAGGGACATTTCAAGAAACTCTACAGGGTCACTTCAATAAAGTGCCTCAAATTTAGGTTTTTAAAGGGTATTTTGGGGTTTAGGTGGGCCCATTTTCTTGCATTTGATTTTGACCATCTAATTAGATTGATAAAGAAGACACCAAAGTAGGAGGGGTTAATAAACCCAAACAAGTCTTCCCTCCAACTTTTGATTTCAAAAGTTAGGGTTTTATATAAGGGAAACTTATCCTTCTTTATGTAACCTAAAATTCAATATTCAAAGGAAAAACATTAGCAAAGTTACTCCAAAAACATAATCATTATCATTAAGCATGTATAAAGAATATCCCTTTCAAGTGGATGATCTCCAAATTTTAAAAAATATAACCTCTTCAAGAAAGCTTTCAAGGTTTAGATGTTTTTAAACATTCATAAGGGTCTCCCATTTTCAAAATCAATAAATTAATGGGGGTATGTTGATCCAAAAAATGGTGACTCACAGGGGAAACATAGCAATATTTTAGAACCTAAGGCTCTGGTTTAGACCAATACATAAGTCTTTCATCCATTAGGTCCATAACATGTCTAAATCAAACCTTGATTGTTATAAACCTCACATGTATAAAATTTAAAATCCAAATGCTAAAACATAGACACACAATGTGTGCTTTGATTCCACTTACTTTTTGTCATGGAACTTTGGAAGACAACATCGAGGTCATACCTTTGGTCATAATACTTAACTTGGAGCGTTTTGGATATTCATTGAGAATAGATACCTTTAATTTAGGGAAGGCTTGGGCATTGCTATAATTCTAACCAAGCATCTATAACCCTGAAAAAGATACCTTTGGTCCCACTCAAAGCCTTGCTCCACTACTAGCTAGGCATCCATAGCCTTGGTGGAGGTTAACATAATCACCTTTGCTTCTTGTCCATAGATTTTATAATAAGTTTCATTTTTTTTGTATTTTCTAGGTCTTTTTGTAAAGGTTGGGAACTAATATAGCTTGGTTTAAAGGATTTGGTCAAGTTTTTGATTCTTTGGGTAATCATTTTTAGTTATAACCTCTATCCTAGACAAGGATGTGTTTTAAGTACTAACATGAAATGTGCCTCAACAACCTAAGTTTTCTTCTAACACATGATTCTTATTTCAACCAAACCTTGATTTAAGATTATACTTAATAATTTTCATGATAATTAACTTCTATATCAATCTACACCATTGCCTTTGATTTACATCATGGTGCTTTGTGACAACCTATTTTCATCATTGAAAGATTCATATCCCTACTTCAAAGCACTATAATTTTAAGCAATCTCATGAAAATTTGAGAAATTACTATCTATAAAACTTATTAAAAAATATATATATATCACAAACAAGAAAAAACAAAAAAAACACAAAGCAAACACACAAAAAAAAGAAATAAGTAAGAAGTAAACAAATATGTACAAGCAAATAAAGAAAATAAACTAGCTAGTATACCCACTCTAATCTAACTATCTTACAGTTTTTACACCATGAAGACTCCTAGTGGAGAAATAGCAAATTAATGCTTGAGATACTTCCCTTTAGTGGGTAAGGTTAACTCTTCTCCTTAGAGGTCTTTCATCTTAAAGGTGTTATTTCCCAATGTCTCTACAATTTGATATGGCCCAATCCACAAAGGTGTGAATTTTCCATGCTTCCCTTTTGGATTTGAAGCTTTAATTTAGAGGAGGATTAAGTCTCCTTACCTAAACACTTTGATTTTGTACCCTTTTTAAAACCACATTTTCACTATTGTTTGACGAATGCTAAAGTTAGTAAATTCTTTGTCTCTAGCATCTTCCATCTAAATAATATCTAGCAAACTGAGCTACCAACTTCTTGATTTTCTTCCATGTACTCTTGCATGAAGATAAATATGGGAAACTTAAGGGTGATAGGGAAGATAGGTTATTTTCCATACACCAATAATAATGGTGAATCCTTGAGATCCTACTTTATTTTGATTCTATCTATCCATAATGCAAACATAAGGAGCTTATGCCATGTTCTTGGTTTATCTTCCATGAACTTCTTGATAGCCTTCATCAAATTCTTATTTTTAGATTTGATAATTCCATTCCCTTGGGGATAATAATTAGATTAAAACTTTAGATTGATTTCATTTTCATACACCCATTCAATCATCTCAGTAAAAGTGAAGGTCAATCCATTATCACAAGCCAAGGAGACTAGGGTTCCAAATCTTGTGCAAATGTTTTCTTCCATGAAGTTAATTACCTCTTATATCCTACAATGTTAGGTGTAAACAACTTCACTCCATCTTATAAAATAGTTAGTAACAGTAATGAAAAATTTATGGACATCAAAATAGTTGGGGTTGATCACCCCTACAAAGTCTAACCCCCATTGTGCAAAGGGTTTATCAACTATCACATGTTGCAAAGGTATGGCTGCCTTTGGCTCTTTTGTGTTGAATATCTATCATGCATTGAACTCACTCACATGATTTTGATATTTGAAGAGGGAAGGCCAATAATACCTAGCTCTACGGATCTTTTAAGCTATGGTTCTCCCTAAAAGGTGTTTACTTCCTAGCTTCTCATAGAAGGTATTCATGATCTGAGCTACTTCTTCTTTGGATACACATATTAAATAAATTCCCTAAAAGTTCATTTTATACAAGAATCCATTATTAATGAGGTAATGAGCTACTTTGATCCTCAAGGCTCTCTTTTTCTCTCTTGTAATTCCTAGGGGACAAATACCATTGATATGTAGGTGGATGATAGAGTCATACCACTCACTAGGTTGGAAGTTTTTTTGGTTGAATTGCATGACATGGAGATTGGGGTTAACATTAGAAATCATTTAAACTAATCCTTGGCATCTTACCAACATAGAAATCTTAATTTCAATATCATATTCCTAGAGAATGGACATCCACTTACCTCTTCTTTCTCCAAGCTCATTTTGACTCATCATGAGTTTTATAGTTAGGTTTAACAAGATAGCATGTAACTTATTCCTAAGGATATAATGCCTAAATTTCTTAACTAAATTTACCAATGCATAAGATTTCTTGTCAATCATATAATAGTTTAATTCAACATTTTTGAAATTTGTGCTCATGAAAGCTATGGGATGATCATTCTCATCAACCTTTTAAGTTCGTACTACAGCCATAGTATGCTCATAAGAGAATGAATATAGATAAAAATATTTTGAGAAGTTAGGACTTATGAGTACTAGAGATTTTGTGATTTAATTCTTAATATCAATAAAAGCCTTATTGGATTCATCATTCCAAGAGATCTTGGTGTCCTTCTATACCATATCATTTAAAGGTTTGACAATTTCAGCAAAGCTTGAGATGAACTTTCTTATAAAGTTAATTATCCCAAAGAATGACTTAAGATCTTTTATACTATTAGGAAAATCAATTTTAGAGATGGCCTTCACTCAATCAGGATCTATGGAGATCCCTTACTAGGTGATAACATGGCCTAGTAGTTTCCCCTCTGTGACATAAAATATACTCTTCTTTGGGTTGAGGGAAATACCATATCTTCTGTACCTTTCAAATACTTATTAAAAGTGAAATAACTGATCCTCTATATTCTTAGATAAAACTATCAAATCATCCATATAATTATGATACATTTTACTACTAGACCTTGGAAATCATGGTCCATGGACCTTTCAAATGTTTCTCCTACATTGATAAGTCCAAAGGGCATCCTCTTGTAGGCATAGGTTCCCCACTTGGTCGTGAAAGCTATCTTCATCCTATCCTCTTTTTCAATCAACACTTGGTTATACCCTAAGAATGCATCCAAGAAGGACATCATAGCTGACCCTAAAATAACTTATATGACTTGGTCTAAGAAGGTAGAGGATAGTTATCTTTTTTAGAAGATTTGTTCAAGTTACTAAAGTTAATGCATAATATAATCTCCCCATTCTTATTTTTTACTAGGACTAAGTTTACAACCCAAGTGGAGTGTCTGATAGAAAGACAATCCTTACATCCAATAGTTTCTTGACCTCTTTATAGATCATAGGCTCTAAGATAGGATTGACTGGCCTTTGATTTTGCCTAAAAGGCTTACAGTTTTCTTTGAGAGGTGTTGTATGAGTTATGACCCTTAGGTCAAGTATTTTTAGATCTTTATAGGGCCAAGAAATGACATCTCTATACTTTTCGAGAAACTCTCTTCCTTTTTTATTCTCTATTTTAGTGCATGCTTTCCCTATGTTGATAGGTTTAGGTTGGTCTTATGGACCAAGATCTACTGGTTGGTAGTCTTTTCCACTCACTTTAGTTGCCTTAGGTACCTTTGTAATCCTATCATGATCAAATAGCCTCTCTAAAAATATCACCCCTTTAGGTATCTTGTTATCTCTAAGTTTGATAATCTTACCATTACAATCCTTTTCAAGAGAGATTTCATTTGCTTCATCAATGATATGGGCCTCGAAGACCTCAGAGTTGGTCAAGAAATTGATGATCTTCTGATCATAATTAAAAACCTAGAAGTGATAGATGTTATTAGGGACTGATGGGTAAGGTACCAACTCAATTCTAAAGTTAAGGGAATCTTGATTTGGCATGAGGTTGGTTGTAGTAAAAGTAAGCTCATCAACAACCTTCTTTTCTTCCCTTAGAATAACTAAGATGTTGAAGGCATCAAAAGATTCAATCAAATCCCATACCCTAAACTTATATCTCTTCAAGTAAGATAATTTTCATTGGTATTTATTATATACATGGTTTATCACAAGTTTGGAGTCTCCATAAACTATAAGCTCTTTGAATTTGTGCTTGATGGCAAGCTGTAGTCAAAGATTAAGAGCTTCATACTTATATAATTTATTAGTGTAAGGAAATTACAACCTATAAGATGGATGGTATGCTTCATACTCAAGTAAGTTATTAGTACAAGGAAATTATAACATATAAGATACATGGTATTGTTTGTCTATAGGTTCTACTAACACAATTCCAGCTCCTAATCTTGATTTGCATCTAGCTCCATCAACATGTAACTTCTATAATCCAGGCATTGGAGGAGGCATTTTAGAATCTAGATTTTATGTAATTTCTAAGGTGAAGATTTTAAGATCAAAATCAAGAAATTTTACCCTTTAATTAATTTCATTGTACTCAGTTATCATATGCTTCATCCTTGGCTCTCTCTTAACTCTTATTTGATTAGGAACACCCTTCCATGGCCACAACAAATGAGAATAGTTAGTGGACATGTACCCATTCAAAGATTTGGTCCATTCCCTACTTATAAGTAACCCATATGCATTAGGGATCTCTACTACTTGAATTTCAATAGACTATTGAACTTTAGGTTCACTTGTCAATTGAATATACACATTAAATAGCTCTCCAATGACTTTGACTTTTGATTTATCTAGTTTTGTGACTACCAAATCTGACTTGATTAGGTTCAATCCCAGTTACTCATAGATTCTAGCTAGCATAATCTTAGTTGAATCTCTTGAATCTAGTAGACAATTATGGACATTCTTACCAAACACTCTAACTATGAGCAAAAAGTGTGGAGACTCTAGTTTTTCCACTTGTATAGTTACATTAGTAGTATCACTTTTTAGTGGCTTTCCAGGCTTCTTGGATAAGGATTCCAAGAGAAGGTCTCTTTGCTTATTTATATGTGCCAGTTCATGTAGAGTGATGTTTGATTTGATTTTATTCATGTCCTCAACAATATTGTATCTATTATTATTCAAAGGTTTAGCCAAAGGCTTAGAAGAACTACCTTTGGGTGGCTCAGGATCATTCCTCAAAGATGTATCTAGAGTCTCATAGTTATTGGGAGGAGTGAAGTAGTCAAGGGATATCTTTTCTCCCTATTCCTTAGAGGGTAAGTCTCAAGGAACCATTGAAATTATTGGATTTATTTAGGAATATTTTTAGGCTCATTATCTTTGTGGAAAGGAAATTGGAAAGTCTACACTATTCATACTTGATCTTGTGCTTTAGATCCAAAAGTACTATCAGTATTGTCTTTATCTAGGATAACATTAAATGTGTCAAGTTCTTCTTGAAAGGATTTAAAAGATTTATATAATTCAATTCAATATATCTCACCATGTTTAGAAGTGGCATTCACTCTACAATAAATATATAGGGCAATATCTGTGAGATTGATGTCCATAGTCTTCTTTCCAGATGAATAAGGCTCATTGGCTTTGTTGTTGTTAAAGAAGTTATCATTATAGAATTGATTTCTAGGTATATTAAAATTTTATAAGGTGAAGTTACTTCCAACATTTTCATTAGCATTACCAAATTGATTTTGAAATTACAAGATGTATGTACTAAGCTTTTGGACCATCTTGAGTATGGACTCATTTTCATTCTTTAGAGCTTCAAAAGCTTGAGATTAACTATTGATAGTAGTGTTGACTAATATTAGAGCCTTTTTATAGTTTTTTGAGATCTATTAGTAGTTTTATAACCTAAGAAACCTAATTTATTATTGGGAGTAGCATGAATAGTAGGAAAGATAGTTAGAGCTAGTATTTGATTCAGAGCTAGAACATTTTGATTATATCTAGGAAAAGGTTCAAGGCTGGCATATGTGGGTTGATATTTAGAATTGAGTAAGCCATTATACCTTGAGGCTACATTTGGTCACTAATTACCATTAATTATAAATAATAGTAAGTTAATGTGGTAATAATTGGAAGGGTTCTCTTCAGAAACATAGAAGTCATGGAATCCACAACATCTTTGTATATTTCTAGGGCCAAATTTTCATTAGGCTTATAAGGATCTATGGTTTTGCTAAACATATTTTGAAATTTGGAATTAAAATACCTAATAGGATCACTTAAATATCTCTTTATGGTATTAAAATAATTATATATGACATAGGAGTTACTAATATTCCTAAATTGATCAATAAAGATGGTGTCAAAATTATTCCAAGAAGTGATGCAATCATCAGGTAGGTTTAAGAACCACTCATATGTAGCATATTTGAAGGTAAAATAGAATAACCTATAAGTTAAATCCTCAAGAATGACATTTAAAAGCATTAAATTATCTTTAAAGGACTTGAAATGTTCCTTGGTAGTGACCATACTAGTTGGACTAAAAATAGGCAAATATTTCTCAAGATTTCATGGTAAATCATTAACTATACTTAGAACATTGATAGGATAACTTCCAATTCAATCCATATCTATTAAAAGCTTGAATGTATGGACTCCTTTAAGGGGTGAGGGAGGTAAATATTTCAAACTTATACACCTTCATTTGTCTCTTCTAGTGCATCAGTGTATCTCGAGCTTAAGTAGAGGTTCCCTAGTTTTCAAATGAGATCTAGTCCTAATTCTAGGTAATTCCATCTTGAGAGCTAAGAATATTAGTTTTAAGTATGGTAAAAAACATTAATTCCCATAAAAAACAAAAAATTAAATGTAAACTAATCTTATTTTATAGATAATTACTTATGAAATGATGAAAGACACTGATCTTTGACTAAATTAGCTCAAAGATATGTTTGATCATGTAAAGATGGCCCTCCTTTGCATCATTTTGAGGGATTAGTCTCAAATTTCACAAGATAACATCAATATTTAATCAAAATAAACTTTTTATAACCTCAAACATTAAGAATTCTCAGTTTTAAGGCTATTTTTACTAGAGTTTGAATTGAACTTTACAAAGAACAAGGATCTTTGCCTTACTAAGCACAAAGATAAGCAAGAAAACACTTACAGAGCAAAGATATTTACAAAGGATGTAAATATATTCTAATCTTAACCAAGAAAACAATAATACTTACAAATAAGGCCCTCATTCTAGTGCCAACAGGAACCACCTCTTGTTGATGCTTCGAATTGCTCCGTAGAGTGTTCCTTAGTGCTCATGAACACTTCTCATTTTAGGATTACAAGAATCTAAGGCATGAGTTACAATTTGTGACAAGTAGTGTGTATGTGGTGGAATAGTTATAAAATTATGAGAGCTACCCAAAAAATTTGTTTGATGTGGTGGTTGGGAGCCACCAGGGTCTAAGTCTGTGTAGTCTTGTATTCTTCTTAGTCAAGATTTCTAACTCTAAGCTAATCTAAGTGAATATTTACAGTGATATATAAACTAAAGTCATCATTGATAAAAAAATAAGAAAAAGGTAGGGTAAGGTAGAGAAGATATGTGATTATAAGAATTATTCTCAAACATAATGACAAAGTTCTATTCAATTTGAGCACATATTTAACCAATCAGTGATGCAACATAGCATAAACCCAAACTTCACCAAAAATAAGGCAATATTCAAAGGAAATATAAAGTTCATGAGTAAAATTTAGGATTACTTAAATATTTTTCTATGTTAATCTAAATTTCATAAGAACATTCAAATGCAGAGTAAATAAAATGAAGTAAGCTTAGAATCCTTCAACTAGTCTAGCATATCACCAACTAGAAACCTCATGAACATGAAATATAGCTCATGTATCCAAAAACCATTCAAAAATAAGACATACACCTATAATTGAGATAAATCAAAAAAAATATAACACAAAATTAGATAATATTTGTATAATTCTAATTATATTAATTGCTCTAGTATAAAATTGCTCAAAATCCCTCCCTTTACAAATGGTAACACTTACCTATTTATAGAAGACATATGTAGTGTAATAGTCATCATTATTTCAAAATTTTAAAAGAGGTAAGGATAGTTACCCTTGTACAAATAACTCTATAGTATATATGGTCCTTAGGCTCATATTAGATCAAAAGACTAATATATGCTAACAAACTAGCATATATAGTTTATAAAAGAATAATCTTGACTTTGCTCTTAGGGTGGTGGGCCCCCTTGATCATTTAGGTAGAAGGATGTATTTTAATATGGTACATTGTTATTTTATTAACTTAACTATTCTTCCTGTTCAACCAATGTATCATATTCTTTATCACTTTTGATGGTGACCTCTTGTAAGCACCTCACTTCTGTTATCTACTCTCCTATGGCAAAGATGACATTAAGGACCTTTGAATTATCTCTATTGGATTTTCATTAGTTTTAATCGTTGATTCCTTACATGAAGGCTTAGACTCCCTACTATAATTCCATGTCATGCATTAGGCTGATGGCAATAGGTTGAGAAGGGGTCACTAACAAGGTTCCTAGAAAATTCTCAGTTTTATTCACCAAGTCCTTATCTTCCTCGATGAAGTCATTGGCCTTATTGTATGATGAAATTAATTCCTATATTTTACCCACTAGGATCCCTTGAATGGCATTCAATTACCTTTATTTAATGATCTTGAAATCCAATGGTTGCTTGGTGAATTGTACTTTGATCAACTCTATCACCTAGTCTTTGGTTTATTACCACTACTGTATCGATATTTATGCCTTCTTGGATTGAATTTATAAGTTATTAAGTTTTATTTTGAAGGATTTTAATCATTTAAAGTCATCTAGGAGGTACTTATTTAACATCTTCAACAGGTCCTTCAAAATTGATAGTGAGACTTGTGCCTCTAAGTCTTTCTTCTCTTTCTCCAAGTTCAAGATCCTTTGCTTCATTCCTTGAATTCACACCATAGCCAATGTTGACTAGGATTATACAAAAATTGTAATATATTCTTGATGAATGGGGTGTTCCCTTACTTTCTAGCCTTGGACTAGAGTGAGTTGTGAAAATGGCTCCACTCTTTAGAGAGTGGCTTTTTCAGTTCCAATAGTTGCTTTCTTTGTAGTAACATCTCTAGTGTATCTATATTAGGGTTAAATTATACTTTGGGCTCTGATTATAAAATATTTGAAGCCTCTAGTGTTTCAAGACTATCCCTACTTGATTACCCTAATTCTTCTATTTTCTTGTTGCTTTCCTTATCAACCTCAATCATTCTCCTCTCCTCTTTCTCCTTCATGAGCTCTAAGATCCAAGGCTAGACTTCATAATTGACCTCAACATTAGTATTTCTAGTAAAATAACATGAATTCATCTAAGAGGGTATATTTTATAACTTCTTATAGATGAATGAATTAGGGATGATAGGTCCATGTATTGGAAATTCATCACTAAACAAGTTCACCTCACTTGTTGGCTAAATCCACTTGGGTTTTTGGGAGGCTCTAGGCACCAAATCCATATCTATTTCCCTCTTTATTTTGGTCATAGGGACTAAATCTAAAGTAAATCCTTTACCTTTATCTACCTCTTCAGCTTGAAGACCTTCAATTAGTGCTACCTCAACTATGGCTCCTTCATCTTCATCTCCTTTCTTGTTCAACCAATATGTATCTACAAGTTCCTTGAAGACTTCTTCCACTATTTAATAAGGTTCCAAAGTAACCATATCAAGGTATTTCATAGGGAAAGGGGTTATTTGAGGTATAGCTAAGGTAGAGGGTCCCTTTCCTAGCCTATGTTCCATCTTTTGTTCACTAGGTCCTTTAATTTTGGGCACTTGTTACTAAGGTAGTTTCTATTGCTGAGGTGGACCTTGAAGCACTTGAGGTAGACTTGAGGTGGAAGGTAAGAGGCGGTATTGAAAAGGATTAATTTTTCATATTTTTCTTGATGGTTTTTCTTCCCTTCATAATATGTGTTGTAATTTGAATCCATGCCCCATAAAACTCAACAAGAAAATAATCACACACACAAGAACACTAAAAAATAAGTCAAAAGGTAATGGTCAAAGGAGACTGCAAACAAGAGGCATGTTCAAATGTTGCATAATCAAAAGGGAATAACTTATTCAAATGTACACAAGAGTGAGGATGACATATTAAAATGTACATACAAAAAATAATGACATATTCAAATGTTAATGAAATTCTATATATATAGGCACAAGGGCCACAAGTGAAGGAACATATTCAAATGCTTGAACAAAGAATACAATTGCAAGGCAAAACACTCAAGGAAGTGTGTAAAGTAAAGCATAAGAAACCAACATAAACATATCATAGTATCCCATGGATCTAATGTGTTAGGAAAAAATATCAAGTATATAACATATCAAGTACCTTATGTAAAATATAATCATGGATAATGACATGTGTAAATACATGTGTAAGCTTAAACATGATACTCTAGAGTGATCATTGAATCATATAACCTATGTGTATCAAGATCAAAAGAAGCAAACACCCCCAATGTCTACATGACATGAGTAAAGGGAAATATGAACACCCAAAATAAGAATAAATCATGTATTTGTGTATGCCCATATCAAACTCAAGTAGAAGTGTGACACACACATATGTGTATATACAAGTAATTGAGTATGCCATCCATCAACATGGAACTAACACATAAAATCCAAGGAACCAATATAACATGTAGGTGTCGAAGATGTTTTTGGTTTTTTGAATGTTTTTGATTTTTTTGGTACAATTTAAATGTTTGAAGAGACTACTCTATTATTTTTATCCAATGGATGGTCATAGGTATCTCCCCCACTTGGTGCCTGACAATATTAAATTGGATATTTTACATTATTTTCATCATGATTAGATTGGTTGAAAAGTTACATAACATGTTCCTCCTCACATTTTTAATGTTTAGTATAAGAATTAATGCTATCATTTGTAATATATATTAATTTACCTTTGTGACAAAAGAAAACACCTTGTTGATTTGGATCAATGTTTGCATCCATTTGGTATAGCCAAAGATTCTCTAGTGTAAGTGCATATGGATATGTGGTAGGCATAAAACAAACTCATGTTTAAATTACTTTAGGATAACAAGTAATGGGTATTATTATGTTTCCCAAGGAGTCTTTGTAACTGACCTTCTTTTGCAAGTCTTGTAGACCAAAATAAAGCTATTGAAAATGATTTATATGGCAAGTGTTTTTTTTTAATTTTAGGATCAATATGGTTATGACAAAATAAGCACCATCCATGTATAATGTAATTGCTAAATATTGTTGGTGTGGATTCTTTTTTAGGAGTTGTAAACTTGATTCCTTTGGAGGATACTCAAATGTAAACTTTTGGTCATTAATAAGATCTTGGATCTTGTGATTCAAGGTAAAACATTAGTCAGTATAATGCTTGGTTCCCTGATGATAGTGAAAATAAACATTCACATTATATCCTTTGGGTAGAGACTGACTCATATCAACCTCAAAAGGATGTGGGAGAGATATAAGCTGACACTCTAGTAATCATGAGATTAATGAAGCTGGGGACTCAGGTAAACATGAGAACTATCCCTTCGATACCTTAGATAACATAGTATGGTTAGGTTATTATACTAGTGTAAAATTTTAACCTCATATTCATAGTGTTTTGATTTAGGATTATCTATTTGTTGGACCATTGCATAATTTTTTAAGGGATTAGTATTTGTTGGACATGTGTAAAGGAATCTTTGATGTTAAAATTTTAAGCATGCATGAAATGTAGAGGGAACCACATACATTTAATGTATCCATGGCCATCCCAATATAATGTTATAGTTCAAATCATTTGGCATAACTTGGCACAAAGTGGGTAATGTACAGGGACCCACAATAATATTCAATGTAATTTGACCAAGCAGAGGGCTATGTGAATTGTCAAACCTTTTTATGTGCATAATTATGTTTTGAATATGGATTGTGTTAATACCCATGGTGGTTAGTAATTACATTCTACAAATGTTGAGGCCCAATCCATTATCAGTGACCACTCTTTTGATACCTTTACTTTGTATTGTCACTTGTATGAACAAAGGAAAATTTTGGTCAATAATATCTTTGGATGGTAAATTTTTTGGATCAAAGGCAATGAACTTGTTATTGTTCTTGAGATATTTCATAATATATGAAAAATAAGAGGGGTCAATATTACTTAAAAATTGTGTCTCATGTAATGCCTCGTATGGATATCCTTATAGACATTAGATTGCTTTATGAGCTCAAGGATTGAAATTTTTGAATGCATATTGCTCAATTGCTCAATTGGTCAATAATGTCATATCCCTTGGATTTTAGTATTACCTTAAGTTTAGGAGGCACAATTATATATTAATAGGTGGGGAATAGGTTGAGATCATGCACATTAGTGTCTAGATACTAGCTCTGTGGCATTAGAAAAGGAATTTTAAAGAGAGATCAAGTGTTGTTTTTATTTTAAAATGCTCTCATTGTAAACATTAGAACAAGAAGGAGGTGAAGAAACACATGTTTTAAATCCCATATGAATCTGATGGCTTGAACCAAGAAACTAATGTAGAAAACCATAACAACTATAAGGTATTGGACCATGAAATAATTTACAAATATGTCAATGGAAAACATGACTACAAAATTATAGCAATCAGTAACAAGGAACAAAAAATTAGAAAACCCTAATTGACCTAAGGCTTTATGTTTAAAGATCAGGTTCACTAAATATTTAACCCTAAATTGGATAAGAGGGATTATCCTATCCTTTATTAGAATAGCGGTTAAGAATATAGAAATAATGATGTAAAAGGGTGATAATTAGATCTACATCAGTCTAATTGGGTGCTAAACTTGGATATAAGCATAGACTAAATGTATTATGTTGAGTATAGGCTAAATATATAAAGTACAACTAAGTTATGCATACAAATGACAAATAAGTAATATACTTAGCTAGTTATGATGATAACAAAATGTTGGGTCTAGAACATGTAGAAATTAATATAGAAGATGATTCTAGAATAGTCATTAGATTATGGATCTAATACTTCTAGAGCTATGGACATTAACACAAGCCTAGGATGGTTACATCGATGTTACTATTTGGGTTTGACGTAAGTAGATTATATGAAATACTTATTGAAAAGGGATGTGACCACTTGGATAATTCTAGGTTTGAATTTGCATTTGTTTTGGTGTATTCAAATTTGGATCATGTACTATCATTCCTCATAAATTTTCAAAACACTAGTTATTCATCTTCATGATGATCTTGGGGAAAAATAGGTTAGAGGGCACATGGTGTCGAGCTGAACCCAAAGACCTCACTTTCAGTGGGCACTATGTACATAACCAATAATCTAAAGGGGGGCCTCAAACTCTTATAGTTCTCTCCTACTTGCTGGATTATGTGTGAATCATGCAATATTATGCAAAGTAAGTATAACAATGACCTAGCTTGTAACTTAGAAAATTGGGCTCTTGGGATGATCCTTTAGTACTTCAGACCTTTATATGTGTTGCTCCTATGAATATTATGGAAATAGGGAAATTTTTTTCAATTGAATGCTTGATAGAGTATTTTTGCTAAGTTGCCTTGGTATCTTTGGTCTTTTTTACATTCTTGTAGGTGAGGAATGAATGAGGCTTGATCATATATTAATATCAATCCTTTGGAGAAGTAACTCACATTAAATCACTTAGGCTGAATATGTTTCATTTAAAAATTGGATGACTTTAGGGTAATGGACACTTGTGTTGGGTTAAGACACTAATGCTAGATCTAGTGTTTGTCTTAGATATTAGTGTCCATGGAGCAAGAAGGTAGGTACATGTTCAAAACTTGAATATATGGAATATAAGTACATTTTAAGCATTTTGGGCAAGATATAAGACCTATGTCATTAACATAAGACTAGTTAGACTTATATATATATATATATATATATATATATAAGCCAAGGGAATTAATATAGAGAAAATTCAAGACTTGTAGAAGTGAGAAAGGTATAGAACTGAGATGAATAACCAAGGTCTGAGTTTTCAAAGTGTACAAGATTGAGGTGATATATAATCCATAAATTTAATGTACACAAATCAAACTGCATGTAAATTGAATGATGAGTCCTCAAATGTGAACACCACTAAAAGTAGTAGGGAACACACCCAACCAAGGATTTAGCTTTCCAAAAAAGGAAAGAAATATGTTTACCAAAGGTGGTGGCGATGGACTATCTAGAGGGTCAAACACAAAATTTAATCTTGTTAAAAGCTATGGATATGGTAAGGAACCTATAAAGGGTGGTTTAATCTACATTGTTTTTTTTTAGTATTGAGTAAAGGAGAGAGTGACAAAATATAGTGAAAAATAATTTGAAGAGTTACTAAAGATATTTTAACTCTTAAATATTGAATGGGTCCTACCCTTATTAAATACTTGGATTGACAATAATTTTGGGAATGCGTGTACTTAGATCCATGAGAATGCTAAAGTGATCAGAATGGTGTGGAGTTGTATGCAAATAAAATGACATGTTCTCCTTGAGCACTCGACCTTTTATAGATGGGCCAATAAAACCAAAAAGAAAAGGGAAAAGGATATATAAGGGGTTTATAAACTAAGGTTAGTTTGGGATTTGAATAATTCTTTATTGCATTTGTATTTTAGCCTTGGTATATTGGGCCCAATAGTCATCACCCAACTAGATGCTTGTTAAGGGTGTTAAAATTGAGGAAATTGTTTGATTAGGGTAATGGGTAACCACAAAGATTAATTTATGTAATTATTGGTCCACTCTAATTTGGATTGAGATAAAAGTATTAGGAATGACAACACTAGAAAAAGTACCCACACATTGGTGCTGATGTCTCAAAACTATCATCAAAGGTTTTGAAGGAAGAATGAATCACAAGGATAAGAGTAGATTGATTGAAATTTTAAAGCTATAAACTAAATAAATACATAAAAAAATGAAAGGAATTAATTTATTTTAAAGTATATGAAATCAATAAGTGGAGACTATCATTTATATTATATGCTTGTAAACTTATCAATTTCAATAGAAAAAAGGTTTAATTGATTTGAAACAAGTAAATATGAAAATTTTATATGTTTTTTTATTTCCTTTGATATAAGATATATATATTGAAATTATAAAAACAAAAATGCATCGTAATAATTCACTTAAATAAGCACATAAATGCTAGATATGAATGCCACACATAGAAAAGAACAATCAAGAAAGTTTTTTATATTAAATATGACATAATGATAAATGACAAACAATGAGTTGGTTACACACTTTTATATATATATATATATATATATATATATATATATATATATATATATATATATATATATATATGGAATATAAATATACATTTGGAATCATAAAAATAAGTAAACATAATAAGGAAGGTTACACAATAGTTGGGGATGAATTGATCACAAGAGAATTATACACTCAATGAATTTAACATGATTAATAAAACTATAAAAACACACTATGATGATAATATGAGGTATTAGAATATTATGAGGTTAATTCTATTAATGAACACAACCTAAACGTCTTATAACCTCTTTGACAAACATGAATACAAGTGAATGACCAACAAAACAACACTTGAAGGGAGATTAGAACATAATTATTTCATGATTTTAAACAAGTGTAAGATGATGGTTCTTATCCAAACCTTGAATAACCCTTATAACATTGAAAATTATTAAAATATTAAAAACAATAGTTGAAGGTGTAGACACCCATATTTGGTAAAAACGTAATTTCACATCATGTTTTTATATCTTCTTTGCATATATACACCTCTTGACTGAGGAATATGTATCTAGTGATGCAACCTTTTATATACCTCTTTAGTTCCATATTATATCACTTGATTTACATGCCCCTTGGGAATGTATGTTATTTTATTACTTTTCATCCAATGTGTACTAAGTATCCCTAAATTTTATTTCCTATTATCTATTTGTTTTATCCCCTAGACACTTATGTCTGTTTTGGACACAAGTGTTGATGCTAGTGTTCAACTATGATGCAAGTGTATAAGCTTATATTTTTTTCCTTTCCTATATCTTTTGATTTGTGACCAATTATTTGACCCTCTTTTCCCATCCTATTGTCATATTTTCATGCCTCACTAGATCATAATTCAAAATCAAAAGGTCCCTATATATACAAAGGCTATAGTCTAATTACACTATCATGTAATTTTGTTTGGAAACTATGTAATTGGAAAATAGTATATATTTAAACCTGTCAAAACCACACTACAACATCAAAACAAATATTTGAGGCATTTAAAATGTAAAATATACTATTTCATTACTTATACCAAGGGTTATTAGGAGAAAGATCATATAGTTGTATAGTTACAATTTCAAACACATGTCTAAGAGGGAAAACCACATGTGAGTATGAGGCCCTCTTTGGAATATTAGATATGTAGTTAACACTTAGCAACAACTAGGGTTTCTAGGGTTAGATTGATTCACATGTTAAACCCTATTTAGCAAGTTATATGAGGTCTAATGCAAAATAATTAAGATTTTACTCATTGGATGGATTTGATGCATATGTAGATATAATTTGAGGCACAAGTTAGTTATATAGGTGAAAACACATGCTTGGTATAAATTTGGATCCATTCCTATGCATATCTTTGACCAAAAACCTGTGTCAGAGTCAGACACCTACATCAATGCTACTATCCTTGTTTGACACAAACATATAGTGGAAAATAATAGTCAAAATACAAAACAAACAAGGTTAAAACTTATAATTCAACCTTATGACAACTCCTAGTCACTGTCATACCTTAGAACATAATATCAAACAAGATATGCCCTATTTTATCCCTTGGATACCTTATACTTTTTGTATTTATTACACATAATAAATTAGGAAAAATATGTATTATTGATTATATTTTATTATAATTTTTGAATATTATCATTCCCTTCAAAAACATTTATCAATTTGTGTGTTTTATATGAAATACCCAAGAATGATAATTTTTTTGGTGAACCTGACCTTTGTTATTGATCTAAAACCCTAGTTTTCATGTCGAGTCTTCTCCTTCAAAATATTATCATTTCAGATTTTTGTATTTTATTTTAAAATCTATTTTTTCTCTCCTACTTGTATGGGCATAGTTTAGGAATTCTTAATTACATTATTGCTTTTGCCCTAGTGGTTGTGTGCTTCATAATTTTCTTAAAAGTTAATATCCTTATGGAGTCACTAATAAAAGGCCATGCAATGAAGCCTAATTATTTTGATCATTTATTTAATGTGATTAATGATTAATGTATTACATATGAATATCTTATAGAATATCAAAAATAGGATAAATCCTCTTTTGCTTACAACTATGATAATGAAAGAACCAATGATGCAAATACAAATATAAATTAGTAGGGTAGTGATCATGACATTTTTACTTTTGGTTATGAGTGTGATGATATCCCTCTTGGCAATTATATTTATCTTATTCCTATTATTTTTTAAAATTAAGGGTTTCAAGAGTTAACAAAGATGCATTTCAAACCCTTTCAAAAGGATGATATAATAGATATGCAAAATGGTAGCATTCACAATGTTGAAAATCAACCTATTGAATACATACATTTTTTAATTAATTCAAAAAGTGAGTGTGCTTCTTCCCTTTATAATGATGAAAATGTTGAATAATTTGAATGTTCTTACTCTCTCTCATGATCTAAATGTTGATGAAATCAAGTGTGTACCTTCTTCTCCAAGAAATACTCATGTTGAAAATGCTATTCCTTATTTGGGTGATTCAAATGAAAATAGTCAGATTTTTTATCCCCCTCTAATTTGTGGAGAGGAAAATGCATGTCCTATGTCTCCCATTATCTTGCTTTAAGGAAAAAATTTGAGTTCATATGAAAATCATAAGGAAATGACTACAAAGCATGCATTGTTTATGGAAACAAGTAAAGTACCAAGTATATTTCATGTATCTTTTTCAAAGATCAAGTCATGTAATTCAAAGAAAATCAAAACTAACATTGCATCTTCTCTCCCTCATTTAAAAATTAAAACCGAAAGTGAAAGTTGTATTCTTCCCTCTCATGATGTTTCAATTAAAATAGAAAATGTTTCTTTTCTTCCCTCCTTTGCATTTTTTGATACAAAAGAGCAAATGTTTACAAGTGAATTTTTTGTGCTACTCCTATTAAATGTCAAGAGATTTTAAATATCATAACACCTTGAAATGATAATAGTACCAAAATTTGTGATATCAAACATGATATACTTACCTCTTTAACCATGGAGACCCATTTACAAAATGTTGTAAGGACATGTGATGATCCTCCCATTGATAGTGGAAACGATTCAATTATTCCTATGTTTCATGTGCATGATAATTTATAGATGTTAAAAAAAGCTTCAACCTCTTCTTGTGATATTTTATCTATTATGACTACCATGTGATATTTTTAAAAACAAATCAACACTCTTAAGCTACAAATTTATTCTCATGAGGCTATTTTTAAGGATAATATATTGGCAAAGAAACTTATTGCTAAGGATGTATTTGAGCATCCTTACCCTTCAAACTTTATTATAACTAAGTTCTAATTTTTTTATGGTAAAGGGTATCCTAATATTCATTTACAATAATATATACACTCCTTTGAACACTAGGCCCAAAATGGAAGTTTGCTTTTAAAGGATTTTCATCATGGCTTAAACTAAGGGGCTCTTGATTGGTTTTATAATATTCCAAATGGTTTCTTATCAAATTTTAAAAAACTTTAAGATGTATTTATATTGAATTTTCATAATTATACCTTAACTAGGTTACCATTGGAATATTTTCAAGCATTGACACAAATATAAAATGAGTCTCTACAAGACTATGTTATTCAATTTAAGGATGATTTATATTCCTTAAAGTATACACCCTTAGTTTTTGAAGTAAAATTTAAATTTAGTGGAGGTATTCTTTATCCACTTAGATAAAGAGAATTTCATAATCCCTTTACTTAATTTGAGACCTTATATTGGGATGTGCACAAATATGCATGCACTCTAATGAATACTCAAACCAAGTTACCTATATCTTCACCGAAAACAAAACATTATAAAAATCATGATTATAAGGGAAATAAACAAGTTAAAAAGGATCATAAAATAATTCAAACACTTTTTTTAGAAAAAATACCATATGTCACATAAAAAATGATAAAGGTGTTGAACACAAAAAAGGAACATGCTTACAGACTGTCTCCCATAGTTAGACCATATAGCTTTACCAAATGATAGCCTCTTTAGTTTGATTGATACCACAATAGACCACATGATATATTGAACATATTAATGGATAAATGAATGATAAAACTTAATCCTAATTCACATTATCCACCACATAAATTTGGAAAGGTAAAGGGAAAATAATTTTGCACTTACCATGGTATTAACAAACACCAAGATAATGAGTGTTTTGCTCTTTCACAAAAAATTAAAGTTAGCCAATTAGGGAATTATTGTATATCAAAAATACATATCTAGACCTATTATACATAATTATCCTATAATATCATCTAAGAGAGTCAAGCCACCCCATGTTGCTCCTAAGGAACACATGGTCCATCAACCTTCACAACATATGACCACTAGTATAAATTCTTCTCCTAGTGTACTCTCTACTAAGACTGATCACTCCCACACTGATCCTAATAAGGAACCATTGGTTTATCAGGTCCTAAATAAAGGGATACATGGAGGGGATATACATACATAGTATATTTGGGACCAAATAAATACCTATAGACTCATAGGTCACTTCTACAAATATAACAAAGTTAGCTACATAATCAAAATCAATGATTCTACTACCCCATGATCATTAAGTTTGGGAATTCTTATTTCTTAATATGTTTCATTGCATACAATGATTATTATATTATCACTGTAATGAGAAAATATGATTAAAATAAAAATATTAGTTATACAATTTACAAACATCTAATCATACATTGTGGAAATACATACATAAATCAAATATAAAACACTAGATGTCCCACATTCATTTAAACATAAAATAAACCATGTGAATAATGTCATATATATAGAAAATGATACAAAGTTTATAAAAATAAAAATATTAATCATATGTAGGGGGCATATTCCCAGGTGTAAACTCCTCATAGTTATCTATATCCATAGCCCTCACACCTCTTGATGTCAAGGAATCAGGATCCAACTAGGGTCCACATGCAAAGGATAACTCACATATTCTCTCCTTATAGGATCCTAATCACCACACCATATCCTCATGCTCTCACCTCTAAGTTTTATATCAATCAATTAGAACCTACATGATCTTTGTGGTACTACGTTGTGGGATGTATTGTTTATCTAACTCAGGACATAGTTCCTCATTCTCATTTACCATAATATGATATGTTGCCACAACCCTCATTATATGATCAAATAAAGGTGCATGGGAACTTGAAATATTGATTACCCTCTCAATAAAACCCTCCCTAACTATATTCATGGGTACACTATGTGTGAGGGCTTGTATCACATGGTCTACCATCATCACCCACTCCTAATGATCTATAGACATAAGATATATAATACCAATTAGCTATGTCTATGGAATAAAATAATTTATCTAATATTATACCCAAATAAGATACCAAATTTAAAACAGTGACACTCACATGTGGCTCTAATGGCCCCCTCATCTATTGGTGTTGATCCCATAGGGCCACCATCACCTACATCTCCACATATCTCTCCTCTTGCATCTCCTCATGCTATAGGAATGACACCTAGGGGAAACTATAATAGGGAATAATAATGGCCACTAGGCTCCCATCCACCATTGTTTATAACCATATGTGCATCTTGCATCATCCCTTGTAGTTAGTGGAAACATGTGATCTCTCTCCTCAGCAAGACATAGAGATAGATCTATAACTATGGGTTTTGGCCTATCAATGGACCTATACCCACTCTGTGTTGTCTGATGTTATGGGTAGGTTACTAATGGCACTACCTGATCTATATCAAATTATCATAAAACATGGTCATATTAAAACAACTAATATACACTAGGAAATTAGTAAACTAACCACATGCTGATCTGAACCCTTTGCAACTCGTGCCTATCCTTGGGCCATCCAAAAAATGTCCTCTATGGATTCCATATAAGTTGATCCAAAGTCAACCTATCTAAAATAACATGGTACTCCATTATGGTGTGAAATTTACCATAGGAAAAAACCCATCAGTCCATAAACATTTGTGGATGGGACCACTCAGCTAGGGGTCCCCAATTGGCTGTACTGCTACAATGTGCTCATAGGCCTAAACATATAAGAAAGTCCTAGCTCTAATGCCTCCATCATGATTCTTTAGTGTAAATATGTAAAGATCCCTATATAAGTGGGAAAATACAATGCAACCCGAAGAATATTTGGTATGATTAAGCTAAATCTTCTAACCTATATGATACATATGATATGAAATACCCATTATGTCACCCTCTACTACTATGAATGATACTAGTAAAATGCAGATAAACTTATGTAACTACAAAACATCACCTCTGATAATGTTTTCTAGATGAATCATCCTAATAGACTCTACATCTTGAGTCCTCTATCCATCTAAATATATGTGATAATGTTGGGTATAACATGGGCTACCATCTATATCAACCTAAACTATTTCACCTCTGATGGGAAACTAGAGAATCTAATACACATCCTCCAATGTGATCAACATCTCACCTATGGGGAAGTAGAAAGTACATGTATTAGGATTCCACCTCTCAACTAGGGATGTGAGGAGGTGGATATCATATGTAATATACCCTAATTAGGCCATGTTACCCAATCTTTCATGATTTGATCATCCTAATCAATCGCATCTAGACCTAACTTTGCCAGAGTAGAAAAATGTCCACCACACCAAAAATCCCAAATATGTATATCCTTATATAAACAAAAACACAACAATGAATATATGTTAATAATCACATTTTATTTAAAAATATAGAGGTTACATTAAAATACCCACAAAATAAAAATACTATAGTGTCAGCCACTACTGTTGATGTAGGACATGAATGTTAGACATTACCATTGATGCAAGATGGTAATGTCATATGCTTACATCCAAAATTATAAACTAATGTCAAATTACCAATGCAAGTGTATTGAAACTCAATGTAAGTGTCTATCCATCCACTTAAAACCCAAAAATCATGCCCAAAATGAAAAATTCAATAATTGAAAGTTATTATTAAATTGACAACTAAACATATTACCAACTCATCAAAATCCTAGTTGGATAGGATGTTTGAAGTACATCAAATCTCATTGGTCGAGGAGATATACCATACAACATTGTTTTATTCTACTTAGAGCTCAATTTTTTCAAAATTTAAAAGTGAAAATGAGTTAAAATTTCTATTCAAATTACCTAACATACATCTTCTATAAGATCTTCAATTGCACATATCTTGAGTACTGACTGTCCAAATTCAAAACTATGAGTTACATTGGGATCTAGACAATGAGCCCTTCTATATTATACTAAATTTTCACAATTTCAACATTTACCAAAAATTTCTAAAAATTTTCTATGCATATATTGTATTAGATTTTGGGTATCACCAAAACAATGCTACAAATTACTACCATCAATTCTACTAGCATACGACTTGGTCTCTACATCAAGCAACTTATCACCTTTTCCTTTTTTGAGGAGATGCCTCATAGGTACTATATAACCTCATCTAAAAAGGGGGAATATGATTATGGTCATGTTTAAAAACATGTTATTCACCATTGATTATAGTTTGGACATTCTCCATGTTTAGTGGGGGCATGATTTGGAAACATGTTATCCACACTTGTTCAATATTTAGTATATCTAGATTTAGTGGGGGCATGTTTTGGGAACATGTCCTTAACATTGGCACTTATAAAAGTTTTTACATTTCTCCATATATAATGGGGGCGTTTTATGGTAACATACTACCCACACTTGTGAAAAATTCTAAATTATAAAAAAACACACAACTAGATGATTTAGATTCACAATTGTGGAAAAATTCTATACATTGGTATCATTTTTATACATAGTTTTAGTATGAGAAATATCTAAGGTGTATGTGATATGCAATGTGTTCCTAATATTACAAAATCCAAATCAATTTCAATTATCAAAACTCTTTTATGGACTATCATTACCCATTAGGTTGGACTATTACAGATTGTATTGAACCTTACCCACCTACAGAGGTTGACTCTTTTTATTTAGATTGGAGTCATTAAATAATCCAGTCTCACCAAGTTTTTGGGGTGATATTAATTACTTCATTCATCCTATATCAAGTTTTATATATACATATGTTTTTCACTCAAATTATGCTAGTTTAGAAATGATACTCTCGATAATTGAAGCAACACTCTTACTATTCTAGGTTAGGGGCATGATCACCTCCCAATTCTCCCTACTCCAAGTAAATCACCACCATAGTTCAACTTAGTTGACCACTTATAAGTACATTCATATTCCTATCTATAATGTGGATGAGGTTATGATCCCCCTATCCACTTCTCCAGTTTTGAGTACTTCATAACCATTACTACACAACACATACATAGGTGTATTCTATCCATGCTCTTTATTTATGCTTATTTTTATTATTGATTACATAAAAATTATATGAACTGATTACTTTATGGCATTTTCTTGGTTTCAGGTAATGTTTAAAATGAAATATCCAAGGAAAGCTCAAATAAAGATAATTTTTGTCCACCCCATGGTATGTATTTTATTTTCATTTAAACTAGTAATTTAAGTGTTTATGCATTACTAGATGGGGGGGGGATGTAAACACCCATATTTGGTACAAGCATAATTTCAAAACATGTTTTTATATCCTCTTTACATGTATACATCTCTTGAATAAGGATTAGGTATCTAGTGATGTAGCCTCTTGTGGACCTCTTCAATTCCATCTTATTTCACTAGATTTACCTATCCCTTGGGCCTATATGTTATTTTATTAATTTTCATCCAATGTGTGTTAGGGATCAATATATTTTGTTTCCTATTATCTATGTGTTTTTAACCCCTGGACACTTACATCCATTTTGGACACTAACATTGATGCTAGTGTCCAACTATGATGTAGGTGTCCATGTTTATCTTTTTATCCTTTTCTGTATCTTTAATTTTGTGACCATTTGTTTAACCCTCTTTACCCATCCTATTATCATATTTTCACTTGTCAATAGAACATAATTCAAAATCAAGAGGTCCTTATATATACAAAGGTTATAGTTTAATTACACTATCTATCAATTTGATTTGGCATCTATATAATTATAAAATACTATATATTTCAAGCTATAAAAATTGTAATACACCATTGAATCAAATATCCGAATCATTCAAAATGTTAAATATACTATTGCATTACTTGTACCAAGAGTTATTAGTATAAATATAATATAGTTGCAAGCTGTCAAAATTGTAATACAACATTGAATCAAATATCTGAAGCATTCAAAATGTCAAATATACTATTGCATTACTTGTACCAAGAGTTATTAGTATAAATATAATATATTTGCACAGTTAAAATTCCACATAAATGCCTAGGAAGGAGAACTACATGTGAGTTTGAGGCCCTTTTTGGAGTATTGGATATATTGGTAGCACTTAGCAATAACCAAGGTTGATAGGGTTAGCTTGACTCATGTGTTAACCCATTTTTACAAATTTTTAGGAGGTCCAATGAAAACTAACTAGGGTTTTGTTCCTTGGATGGATTTGGCACACAAGAAAATATAATTTGAGGCATAGGGTAGCTATATAGGTGACTATGTAGGCCTAGTATAAATTTGGATCCATTCATGTGCATATCTTTAAATGGAAACTTGTGTCGAAGTCAGACACCTAAGTTTATGCTATTTTCACTTTTCAATACAAGTGTTTTATAGACAAAAACAATCAAAACACATAATAAATAAGATTAAAACCTTTAATGCAACCCTATGACAACACCTGATCATTGTCATACCTCAAAATAAAATATCAAACAAAATATGATGTCTTTTATCCCTTGGCTACTTTGTACTTGTATTTATTGCACATGTTAAATTATTAAAAATCTATATTATTGACTTATTTTAGTGTAAATCTGAATATTGTCATTCCTTTCAAATAGTTTATTCGTTTGTGTGTTTTCTATGAAATACTCAACAACCATAAAACAAAAGGGAGATTATAACATATATGTTGGGATTGTAAATAAGTGTTTGATGATGGTTATGATAGATAAAGTGAGAATAAAACCAATATTTAATGATGAAAAATACACATTTTAAGGGAGATTAAAACATAAATATGTGATTGCAAACATGTGTAAAATGAAGGTAATCATAGATCCCTATTCACACCTTGAATAACTTAGGCAAAATGATAGAAACACAATTGGGATATTAAAGAATACACACACTAAATGGGAGAGAAAAAAATAAATGCATAAAATAATATAATTAATAAAAATCAAACCTCTAAATCTAGTTTAATATGAGCTACACATATGAAATTGAAACCTTTGATGTATCATTCATTATAGGAAAAACTAGGGGGAATAATTTAATCATAACATCCTTAAATTTTAATCTCCAAATGATGAAAAATGAATGGTCTTAGGGAGAATATAAAATTAAAGAACATAATATCCATGAATATTAATGAAGCAATCACAAAGAGAAAATTAAAAAAATACTATGGTTCTACATAAAAATATGGTAAAGTTGAGATGCAAGTAAGGATTTTATGACTTGAAGAGGAAAAGGAAAATTTGTAAATAAACTATGAGGTTAAACAAAGAGAGATGGGAAAAAATTGAAAGGATCTAGAGATGAAATTAAGGAGACATGAAACATAAATCATTTATTCTTCCACTTCTAACTCTTGATTTACTTGTATGGCCTAGTGAGACAAACCATCGATTAATGTAGATATGCAATTTTGTAAACTACCATGTCAGTTTCAATAGTGACCTAAGTGAAATAATAAGATAAAAAACACACACATACTAAGAATCTAAAAATATATATGAACAAAAAGAGGAGATTTAAAATCAAAGAAGGTGGTTAGAAATGGGAGATGATGCATGTTGATGTTTTGAAAACATATAATCATCACTAGACTAGAATGTTACATCTTGTAAAAATAAGGTGCTTAGATATTACCCCCTTGGGAAAAACACCTTATAATGAATTAGAAAGGTTAAATTTTATAAAATAGGCATGGTTTCTTAAATAGAGGTCATTTTGATGAATATAGGATTGGGGGTATTAAAACTACACATAATCTAGAAAAGAAGTGGCACAAGGAAAAATAGGTTAATAAAATAAATTATAGTAAATTAGACCTTATTAGTGCCAAAATTATATAATAAATTTACCATAAAAATTTAAATTATCAATAAAAAATGGAAATGAGAGATAAGTGACTAAAACAAACAAACTTAAGCTCTATAGATGATATCTGATGTGATAAACCTAATTTTGATACTATTTAGACTGAAATCTTAAAATCTGTCTGTAATCTAAAAGATGACCAGAATCATCAACCAAAAATGAAGATAATACCATAATCATGGGCCAATAATTTTTTTTTTGTTTATTTTGGTTTCCTATTATGATTATGAAAATTTGACACTTAGTGATTTGAATTTTTTTGGGATACTTTGGTAGAGGCAGATGACTGAGAATATGGATTTGCTAGGAAAAATTGTTGTGCAAAGTCCTCTAAATCAACTCTTATTTTATTTATCCCTAATTCACCATAATGTAAAAAAATAATATAAAATGTGTAATACGTGAAAGTTTAGTGGCTCAAGGCCCTTAAGTATTGTAGATTCATACCCCCCATGCTCATAATTAGATTCAATATAATTTTATTGCTTTGTAAATGTTCCAAACCAACTAATAGAAAAACTTCACCTCCTCTCCCTAGATAAATTAATAAAACCACATGGTTCACTATGATATTATTTTGATGCAATGTATTGGCACAAGATTTGAATAAATGATGAGGGAAATGTAGGTTCAATGTGATGGCTCTTAGAAAAAATGTGTAGACTTCTTGAAAAGACTTGATCAATGTGTATAATAGACTTGGATCGTAAGATATATAGATTATAAAATGAGATTATGAAATATATGAGGGTACATTTGTAATTTATAGGATCTTAAAATAAAAATCATCACATAGACCGACCATGAAACATAGGGATAATTGAAAATCAAGGCACGATAAATTAGGTTAGGGTGAATACACCCATAAAATAAAAGTGACCAGATTCATGGACCCATGTTTACAATAATATTAAAATCATAGACCCATGATTATAATAATGTTCAAATAGGGATTAAAATATAAATAAATTTATCTTGAGGATGACTAAAGGGATCCTTATGTAGACAACTAAGAAATCTGAGGTGTTCATGAGGAAATTTGGATGATGCAAGGCTATGAAGGGTTAAATGTGTAAGGAAAGTGTTTGAAAAGAGCCAAATGTTCAAAAATAGGTTGTGTGACATATCATGAAAAATAAGTAATGGAAAATGGTCTTGTACTAAAATTTAGTATATATAAAGGGTTAGAATATGCACCTTCACTTACCTAGATGGTGTTTTTATAGCTAACCAAGATGCTTGCCTTGTAAATAAAAAAAATGAAACAACAAGTGTAGTGTAAGTTAGCTTAAATGAAATATTTTGACAATAAAAATGGAACTACTTATCATATTTGTGTGGAATAAATATAACACTTGAATTTTCTTAATAAGTTACATCGAGATGTAGGCTACATCCCACTAGGATGCACATTCACCTTGAAAAGAAAAGAAAAGGAATTAAGTATAATATTATAATGGTTTTTGGAAAAATATTTTAAAATATGAAGATAATAAAACTTACCATTGATGCTGGGAAATAACACTACGTGTGGCATCTCACATTAATCTAGATGTGGAAGACAAAAAAATCTAAAGGACATATGACATTCACAAAGTGTACAAAAGGAGGCCAAAGGGGGGAAATAAGGAAGAACAATGAAAAATCAAAAAGAAAAACAATCTATAATTTTTTTAAAACACTAAAAACAATTCAGTCTAAATTTAAACTATAAAAATGCATAAACATGACATAATTTATTTTCACTTAGAATTTTACTACATGCACATCTCATGTCTCAATATGGAGAAATCCACATCAATGACATAAGATCAAATACTATCTACACACATACACAAATATATATACACATACATATATAATTTTTTTGAAAAAATATATACATATACATATATGTGTGTGTGTGTGTGTATTCATATGTATGTATGTATATATATACACACACACATATATGTGTGCATATGTGTGTGTGTGTGTATATATATATATATATATATATAATTCACACAAATGTATGCATACATACACACACATACATATGTATACATACATATGTGTATGTGTATATTCATACATGCACACACACACACACACACACACACACACACACATATATATATGGCACATATATATATATATATATGTGTGTGTGTGTGTGTGTGTGTGTGTGTGTGTGTGTGTGTGTGTGTGTGTGTGTGTGTGTGTGTGTGTGTGTATATTCACACACACATATGTACATACATGTATACACACATATATTTATACATAAATATATACATATGTACACACATACACACATATGAATTTGATGAAAACACTAACTAGCTAAGCAAAATATCAATAGGCATGAAAATCATAAATTGCATGAAATCAAAATTCTCTTTTGATTCTCATTGAATGAATAAAATATTATATAAGAGTATTTAAATAAATCTCAACTTGAAATTAGATTTGAAATTCATAATTAAAAAATCTAAATAAGTCTAAATCTACCTAAAGCTAACTAACCCATAAATTTTTTAGATCATTGATATTTTTAGCAACTTCCATCTTCTAGAAAATTTTTGACCACTCTTTTTAGTAAGTTTTGCATGAAAACTAAGATGGGACTAAAACTATACACATATGTTTAAACATTAAAATTAACCTAATGGATGAAATCAATCAAAGTTCATGTTCGGTTACAAAAATATGATATTTCTAAAAATGGTATTTTTTGAAAAAAAAATATTAAAATTGATTTTTATACCCTTATATGGTAACTTATGGCCTCTAAAGAGTTCTAAAAACATCCCTAAATAGATAGAGTGGGTTATGGCTGAACTAATTTTTTTAAGATGGTTGTTTTCATGGAAACAAGAGCTCAAACAGAGTTATGGATCAAAAGTTATGGCCTCTAGAATTTTGGTCTCTACATTATAATTTCTCCTTTGAGCTTTCTCTAAAGAAGATATTATTATATAATAATTATAATGAAATGATCACAATATTGAAAACTATGTATTAAGAAGAAGTATTAATAGGATTTTTAAAGTATAGGCTCATTTTTATGATTAGTTGAGAAAGGGGAAAATATTATTGGCTAGTTAAATGGTGCATTTTATTGGTCCCAAAAAGGTGAGATATATTTCCTATTTCTAAAACATATTAAACATAAAATATATAATAATTATACTAATATATAAAACCCTAAGTTAACTTACACTTAGGTGCATAAAGCCAACTACTCCAACACACCGGTGTAACTTAGGGATGCATGTATAAAAAATGTTAGGCTCATTTCCTTATAAATAAGTATCCACACTAGCTTGAAGAGATACACATGACAAATAAAATGTCATAAAATAAGGAGAGATTATGAATACTCCCCACAAGTAAAAATTCATTCATCCATAGTAATTCTCAAAGTTAAACATACTTGGTCTTAGTGAGGGGTTTGGTTAAGATGTCAACCACTTGAAACCTTGTGGGATAGTATCAAAGATCACCAATTTACTCATGAATCAGCTATTAAATATAGAGCATATGAACATAAATATGTTTGGTGCATTGATGTTCCATAAGATTTATAGAGACAAGGATCTTACTCTAATTGTTGAACTGAATGATAGTAAGCTAATGTTTCTTGATTCCAAGTACTGATAATATTTGATGGATCCAAATATAATTTGTAGTGGCATGAATAGTTATTATATAATTTAAATATATGAATGAAATTCCTATGACATGGTACTTATTATATAATAAAAAAATCATTTGATCTAAAATAGAAAACATATCCTAAAGTGGACTTGTAATATTCGATATCACACATCCAATAGGAATTAATGTATCCTAATAAATATATAAAATAACCTATTAAATATTGAATTCCATGTTTATTAGTGACTGTGATATAGTAGAGAACATCTCTATCATCTATCTAGTGAAATTCATGAGGTTATTTTATAAAATGAGAAACAATGCCAATGAAAAAAGAGACACAATGGTAGTTTTGAGTCAAGTAGAGAAGGCTTCCAACTAGATTATTTAAAAAATTAACATCAACCAAGGGTGTATAACACTTGGGAATGAGCTTTAATCCAGATAAAAATGGTGTAGATGCAAGTTTACAATTAGAAATGTTAAATATATCCAAGAGATCTAAAGTAAATAGTATAATGCGTGATCTATAACTAAAGTAAATAGTATAATGCAGTGAAGAATTCACATCCTGAAGAAGTGAAGGTGAGATACCTATTAGAGTAAATTTTTATACACTTTATATTTTTCATTTACTAAATATTTCTCTTGTAGGATTTGTCAACACATCGATCTCATTAAGTTCATGTCCTAAGGAGTGTACCAAGATATGGGTGGTATGAATATGGTCCTTTGTGAGAGATTATTATATGATCATATGTTATGCATAATTATACTCATTATCATTCTATCTAATTAGTTGATATGAGTAACATTTTTGGTGATAATTCGGGTGATGGTTCTTCCCCAATTGGTAGTAAAACTTTTGGAAGCCATAAATTTTGCACCATAGCTCCATTTGACTCCTTGTTTGAATAGTTGGAAAGCTAAGAATGAGGGGAAAATCATGGGAAAATCATGAGATGACATAGAGATTATCTCTATGTGTTTTTACCCAAAAAACCAAATGTAATTTCCCTAATTTTCAATTTTAGTAGTGTAGTCTAAAAATAATAAGTTTCTAAAAATAGTAATTCCTCAAATTTTGTATTGTTGTGAATCATAGAAGTTTAACTAATTAATCTCTATCAAGATTGGTGACCTTAAAAATCCTCCTCCTACCTTCAAAATGTGTATAAATGAAGATGTAACCTAAAAAGGAAATAAAACTCATCTTCTCAGAAATAGGCATATGTTTGGGTCTACAAATTTGATCAATAAGACATCTTTTCTCAGAGATAACATTATTAAAATTGTGTTCTTGTTTCTTGAATTATCTTTCAACCAAAGCTTTTGAGTTTTGGATCAGTGATACCAAAGTGGTTTATCTTTAGAGTGTATGATCCTAAGGATGGGGTTAGGCTACAAGAAGCTTGGGTGGAAAATAATAGAGCTTCCAAACTATCCACCTATTCACTCCAAATGACTTCAAATGGTAGACAAGACTGAGACATCTGATCCTTTCAAGAAAATGGTGAATGAAGCCCTCTAATAGTATCAAGTGTAGATGCTAAAACAATTCACCTAAATTCTCTAATAAATCTTGATAATTTTTTTTGGCTCCTCATCTACACCCCCACATCCTTTTAGTGCCCCAACACCCTTCAAGGTCTAGGTGGATTTTGATATCCCTACATTTGAAGGCAAAATTAATGTTCATGTAGTAGAAAATTGGTTAGATCAATTATCTTCCTATTTTTTTGTAAATAAATTCATTTATAAAGAGAAGATCACTTTTACTCTTTTGAAAGCATCATTACTTGTCAAAAATTGGTGGAAAGTGTATAAGAAGAGATTCAGTATGGATGATATTGGTCTTGAGGTGGAACCTACTTGGGATGATTTCATAGAAGTTATAAAAGAAGAATACTACCCCATTGGTGTGTACGATGATCTGTACATAGAGTGGTAATGACTTTATCAAGGTAAGAAATAATTTATTCAAGATTACACTAACATTTTTCATTCTCTATCTATGAGATTGGGCATCTAGGAAAGTGAGAAACACAAGGTTATCAAATATCATGGTGGACTACAATGGTATATATGGGAAAGATGAAACTCTTAAATTTGGAAACCCTCGATGATGCATACAAATTCATGGTGAAGATTGAGCAGAAGTATGGAAGAATGAATACAAAGAGTCAGCCTTCAAAATGGAAAAGTGAAAAAGAAGGTCAAATATGTGGCCAAAATTGGAAGAAAAAGGAAGAGAAAAATAAAAAAATTGGTGTGACTACCATAAATTTAGAATACACTCCAAATAAGAATGTCAAGCCATCAAGTCCTTGCTTTTTGAGTCACAATTCCCAAAATCTACTACTCTACCTCATATAGAACCTACATTAGAAGAGGATGAAGAAGAGATTATAGATGCTAAGCTCGATGCCATCATTGCTTTATCATAGACACACGATGAGAGGCTAGATGATAAGGAAATGTTGTTTCACTCTAAGTAATGGGTGAAAGGTAAGACTCTACATTTAATTCTTGAAAGTGAGAGTCAAAAGAATTTAATTTTTGTTAATGTTATGAAAAGCCTAAACCTGTCCATGAAGCCTCACCCAAAGCCTTACAGTATTGGATGGTTGAGTCCAGGGAGAAACCTCAATGTCACCCACCAATATCTTCTCTCATATGCAATAAAACCTTTTCAAGATGAGGTCTTATGTGATGTGGTCAATCTAGATGTCTGTGATGTACTCTTTGGTCAGCCATTCATGTATGATTGACATGGAATCTATAATTTAAGAACTCAAAGGATCACCCTCACTCTTGGAACATGGTGCTACAGGGTACTAGAGGTACCATCTTCTACATCTGTCTCCCTGATTAGTGCCAAGAAATTTATTCTCATGGTGGTCAACCCACAAAAATCCAAAAGGGCCAATATTGCAACCCTGACTACATAAAAAACACAACAATAGAAAAAAATAGATACCATGTTGAAGAAGTTAATGGCCTTCCATCCACAGATTGATGGTCAAATAGAAATGGTGAACAATCAAGCCCTATATAGCTCCATAAAGTACAACTCCACAAAGCATAGTCCATTCTAAGTATGCATCAAGAATCAAATCAAAACATAAAATACCACACTTGATGAAAAATATTGATGCAATGGGGACCATTAATTATAAAGGAGGGAGGAATAATTTGAGCAACATTTTTGATGATAATTTGGGTGATGATTCTACCCCAATTAGTGACAAAACTTCTGAGAGCCATAACTTTTGTAGCATAGCTCTATTTGACTCCCCTTTTAAACCATTGGAAAGCTAAGAATGAGGGGAACATCATGAGATGACACCAAGCTCAAATATATGGGTTGTGGCCCCTTAAAACCAAATAGAAGTGCCCTAATTTTCAATTTTAGTAGTGCAATATAAAAATAATAAGTTTTTAAAAATAGTAATTCTTCAAATTTTATATTGTTGTGAATCATGGAAGTTAAATCAATTATTCTCCCTTGAGATTGGTGACCTTACACATCCTCCTCCTACCTTCAAAATGTGTATAAATAAAGATGTAACCTGAAAAGTAAATTAGACATTTCTTTTCAGAGATAGGGATATGTTTGGGTCTGCAAATTTGATCAATAAGACATCTCTTCTAAGAGATAACATTATTATAATTGTGTTATTATTATTTATTGAATTATATTTCAACCAAATCTTTTGAGTTTTGGATCAGTTCTATCAGAGTGGTTTGTCTTTAGAGTGTATGATCTTGAGGATGAGGTCAAGTTACAAGAAACTTGGATGGAAAATAATAGAGCTTTCAAACTATCCACCTATTCACTCTAAATGACTTCAAATGGTAGACAACACTGAGACATCCGATCCTTTCAAAGAAATGGTGAATGAAGCCCTCCAATAGTAGTGAGCATAAATGCTACAACAATTCACTCAAATTTTGTAACAAATCTTGATGGGAAATTCTTGCTCCTCATCTACATCCCCACATCCTTTTAGTGCCCCAACACCCTTCAAGGTTCAGGTGAATGTTTATATCCCTAAATTTGAATTCAAAATCAATGTTGATATAGTAGAAAATTGGTTGGATCAATTATCTTCCTATTTTTCTATAAATAAATTCACCAATAAAGAGAATATCACTTTTGCTCTTTTGAAAGCATCATTACCTATCAAAAATTGGTGGGAAGTGTACAAGAAGAGATTTAGTATGGATGATATTGGCCTTAAGGAAAAACCTAATTGAGATGATTTCATAGAAGTCACAAATGAATAATACTACCCCATTAGAGCATATGATGATCTGTACATAGAGTGGCAACAACTTTGCCAAGATAAAGAATAATTTGTTCAAGATTACACTGACATTTTTCTTTCTCTATCTGCAAGATTGGGCCTCCAAAAAAGTGAAAAACAAAAAGTTCTAAAATATTATGGTGGAATACAATGGTATATACGGGGGGAGATGGAACTATTCAATTTGAAAACCCTCAGTGAGGCATACACATTCATGGTGAAGATTGAGTAGAAGTATGAAAGAATGAATACGAAGAGTTAGCCTTTAAAATGGAAAAGTGATAAAGAAGGTCAAATATGAGGCCAAAATTGGAAGCAAAAGGAAGATAAGACTAAGAAATGGTGTGATTACCATAAATCTAGAATGCACTCCAAAGAAGAATATCAAGCCATCAAGTCCCTGCTTTCTGAGTCACAATCCTCAACATCTATTGCTCTACCTTATAGACACCTTATAGTCCAAGAGGATGAAGAAGAGATTTTAGATGCTGAGCCTGATGCCATCATTACTTCATCATAGACCCACGAGGAGAGGCTAGATAATAAGGAAAGGTTGTTTCACTCTAAGTTATGGGTGAAAGGTAAGCCTTTACATTTCATTCTTGATAGTGGGAGTCCAAAGAATTTAATCTTTGATAATGTTGTGAAGAACCTAAACCTATCCATAAATCCTCACCAAAAGCCATATAATATTAGATAGTTGATTCCAAAGAGAAACCTCTATGTCACCCACTAATGTCTTCTCTCATATGGAATAAAACCTATCCAAGATGTGGTCTTATGTGATGTGATCAATCTAGATGTTTACGATGTAGTATTTGGTTAGCCATTCATGTATGATCGACATGACATCTATGAGTCAAGAACTCAAAATATCACCCTAACTCTTGGAACATGGTGATATAGGGTATTAGAGGTACCACCTTCTACATCTGTCTCCTTGATTAGTGCCAAAAAATTATTCTCATGGTGGTCAAGCCACATAAATCCAAAAGGGCCAATGTTGTAGCCTTGACTACATAAAAAACATAAAAATAGAAGAAAATAGATGCCAAACTAAATAATTTCATGGCCTTTCATGCATATACTGATGGTCAGATAGAAATGGTGAACAACCAAGCCTTGCACAGCTTCATAAAGCATAAATCCATAAAGCAAAATCCATTCCAAGTATGCATAAGGAATCAAATAGAAACAAAATTGTCACACTTGATGACAAATATTGATGAAATGGGAACTATTAATTCTTAAGGATTAAGGAATAATCTGATCAACATTTTTGGTGACAATTCAGATGGCGAGTTTAATCCAATTGGTGGCAAAACTTCTAGGAGCCATAACTTTTGCACCATAGCTCTGTTTGATTCCCCATTTGAACCATTAGAAATCTAAGAATGAGAGGAAAATTTTGAGATGGCACCAAGATATAATTAATGGTTTTTGGCCCTTAAAAACCAAATAGAAGTGCCCTAATTTTTAGTTTTAGTAGTGCAATCTAAAAATAGTTATTCCTTGAATTCTATATTGTTATGAATCATGAAAATCAAACCAATTAATGTCCCTTAAGATTGGTGCCCTTACACATCCTCCTCCTACCTTCAAAATGTGTATAAATGATGATGTAACCCAAAAAAGAAATGAGATATCTCTTCTCAGAGATATGCATATGTTTGGGTCTACAAATTGATCAATAAGACATCTCTTCTAAGAGATATCATTATTACAATTATGTTGTTCTTATTTATTGAATTACCTTTCAACCAAATCTTCTAAGTTTTAGATCAGTGGTATCAGATTGGTTTGTCTTTAGAGTGTATTATTATGGGAATGAGATTAGGTTACAAGAAGCTTAGGTGGAAAATAATAGAGCTTCCAAACTATCAACCTATTTGCTCTAAATGACTTCAAATGACAGACAACTCCAAGACATCTGATCCTTTCAAGGAAATGGTGAATGAAGCCCTCAATTATTAACAAGTGTAGATACTATAACAATGCATCCAAATTCTCTAACAAATCTAGATGGGAAATTCTAACTCCTTATTTGGACCCCCACATAATTTCAGTGCTCCAACACCCTTCAAGGTTTAGGTGAATTTTGATATCCTTACATTTGAAGGCAAAATCAAAGGTGATGTAGTATAAAATTGGTTGGATCAATTATCTTTTAATTTTTTTATAAATAAATTCATCGATAAAAAAGAGATCATTTTTTCTCTTTTAAAAGCATCATTACCTATCAAAAATTGGTGGGAAGTGTACATGAAGATATTCAATATGGATGATATTGGCCTTGAGCTAGAACCTTTCTAGGATGATTTCATAGAATCCGTAAAGGAAGAATACTATCCCATTAGAGCATACAATGATTTATACATACAGTGGCAATAATTTCACCAAGGTAAAGAATAATCTATTCAAGATTACACTGACATTTTTCATTCTCTATCTATGAGATTGGGTATTTAGGAAAGTGAGAAACACAAGGTTCTTAAATATCATGGACTATAATGGTATATACGGGGGGAGATGGAACTCTTTAATTTGGAAACACTCAATGAGGCATACAAATTCATGGTGAAGATTGAGTAGAAGTAGAGAAGAATGAATATGAAGAATCAACTTTCAAAATTGAAAAGTGACAAAGAAGGTCAAATACAAGGCTAAAATTGGAATCAAAAGGAAGAGAAGACTAGAAAATAGTGTGATTATCATAAATATAGAATGCATTACAAAGAAGAATGTCAAGCCATCAGGTCCCTAATTTTTTAGTCACAATCCCCAAAATCTACTACTCTACCTCATATATACCCTACAGTCGAAGAGGATGAAGAAGAGATTGTAGATGCTGAGCCTGATGCCATCATTGCTTCATCACAAACCCACAAGGAGAGGCCAAATGATAAGGAAAGGTTTTTTCACTCTAAGTTATGGATGAAAGGTAAGCCTCTACATTTCATTCTTGATAGTGAGAGTCAAAAGAATTTAATCTCTAATAATATTGTGAAAAGCATAAACTTGTCCATGAAGCCTCACCCAAAGCCATATAGTATTGGATGGTTGAGTCTAGGGAGAAACCTCTATGTCACCCACCAATGACTTCTCTCATATGTAATAAAACCTTTCTAAGATGAGGTCTTATGTGATGTGGTCAATCTGGATGTTTGTGATGTACTCTTTGGTCAGCCATTTATGTATGATCAATATGACATCTATGAATCAAGAACTTGAAGGATCACCCTCACTCTTAAAACATGGTGCTATAAGGTATTCGAGGTACCACCTTTTACATTTGTCTCCCTGATTAGTGCTAAGAAATTTGTTCTCATGGTGGTCAAGCCATATAAATCTAAAAAAGTTGATGTTATTGCCCTAAATACATAAACAACACAATAATAGAAGAAAATAGATACCAAGCTAAAGAAGTTTACAGCCTTCCATCCATAAACTAATGGTCAAATAGAAATGGTGAATAATTAGGCCCTACATAGCTCCATAAAGCATATCTCTATAAAGCACAACCCATTTTAAGTATGCATCATGAATCAAATCAAAACACAACTGTCACACTTTATGACAAATATTGATGTAATGGGGACCATTAATTCTCAAGGAGGGATGAATGATCTGAGCAACATTTTTGGTGACAATTCGGGTGACAGCTCTACCCCAATTAGTGGTATAACTTTAGGGAGCCATAAATTTTATACCATAGCTCCATTTGACTCCCTATTTGAATCGTTAGAAAGCTAAGAATGAGGGAAACATTGTGAGATGGCATTGATCTATAATCAGTGGGTTTTGGACCTCAAAAACTAAATAAAAGTTCTCTAATTTTAAATTTTAGTAATGTAATATAAAAATAGTAAGTTTCTAAAAATAGTAATTCCTCAAATTCTATATTATTATGAATGATGGTAGTTGAGCCAATTAATCTCCCTCAAGATTGGTCATCTTAAGCATCCTCCTCCTAACTTCAAAATGTGTATAAATGAAGATGTAACCCAAAAATTAAATCAAACATCTCTTCTCAGAGATAGGCATATGTTTAGGTCTACAAATTTGATCAATAAGACATCTCTTCTCAGAGATAACATTATCACAATTATGTTGTTCTTATTTCTTGAATTATCTTTCAACAAAAGCTTCTAAGTTTTAGATCAGTGGTATCAAGCTATAAGAAGCTTGGGTGGAAAATAATAGAGCTTCCAAAATATCCACCTATTCGCTCCAAATGACTTCAAATGGTAGACAACACTGAGACATCCAATATTTTTAAGGAAATAGTGAATGAATCCCTCCAATAGTAGTAAGCATAGATGCTATAATATTTCATCTAAATTCTCCAACAAATCTTGATGAGAAATTTTGGCTCCTCATTTGCATCTCCACATCCTTTTAGTGCCCCAACACCCTTCAAAGTTTAGGTGAATTTTGATATCCCTAAATTTGAAGCCAAAATTAATGATGATGTAGTATAAAATTTGTTGGATCAATTATCTTCCTATTTTTTTGTAAATAAATTCACCGATAAAGAGAAGATCACTTTTGCTTTTTTGAAAGCATCATTGCCTATCAAAAATTGATGGAAAGTGTATAAGAAGAGATTCAATATGGATGATATTGGCCTTGAGGTAGAACCTACCTAGGATGATTTCATAAAAGCTATAAAGGAAGAATACTACCCCATTAGAGCATATGATGATCTGTACAAAGAGTAATAACAATTTCACCAAGGTAAGGAACAATCTATTCAATATTACACTAATATTTTTCATTCTCTATCTGTGAGATTGGGCATCCAAAAAAGTGAGAAACATAAAGTTCTCTTAATATCATGGTGGACTATAATGGTATATATAGGGGGATATGAAACTATTCATTTTGAAAACCCTCGATGAGGCATACAAATTCATGGTGAAGATTGAGTAGAAGTATGGAGGAATGAATATTAAGAGTCAGCCTTCAAAATAAAAAAGTGATAAAGAAAGACAAATATGAGGCCAAAATTAGAAGAAAAAGGAAGAGAAGATTGGGAAAACGTGTGATTACCACAAATTTGGAACACACTCCAAAGAAAAATGTTGAGCCATCTAGTCCCTACTTTTTGAGTCATAATCCACAGCATCTACTATTCTACCTCATACACACCTTGAAGTCAAAGATGATAAATAAGATATTGTAGATGCCAAGCCCGATGCCATCACTACTTCATCACAAACCCATGAAGAGAGGCCAAATGATAAGGAAAGGTTGTTTTACTCTAAGTTATGGGTGAAAGGTAAGCCTCTACATTTCAGTCTTGATAGTGAGAGTCAAAAGAATTTAATCTTTGATAATATTTTAAAGAGCCTAAACCTATCCATGAAGCCTCATCCAAAGCAATACATTATTGAATGGTTTATTCTAGCGAGAAACCTCTATGTCACCCACCAATCTCTTTTCTCATATGCAAAAAAACCTTTCCAAGATGAGGTCTTATGTGATGTGGTCAATTTGGATGTTTGTAATGTACTCTTTGGTCAGCCATTCATGTATGATTAACATGACATATATGAGTTAATAACTTGAAGGATCACCCTCACTCTTGGAACATGGTGCTACAGAGTACCATATGTACCACCTTTTGCATTTGTCTCCCTAATTAGTGCAAAAAAATTTGTTCTCATGGTGGTCAAGCCATAAAAATCCAAAAGGGCCAATGTTGCAACCCTAAATAAAAAAACAACACAACAATAGAAGAAAATAGATACAAAATTAAAGAAGTTCATGGCCTTACATCCATAGACTGATGGTTAGATAGAAATGGTGAAAAATTGGGCCCTGCATAGATCCATAAAGCACAGCTCCATAAAGCACAATTCATTTCAAGTATGTATCAAGAATTAAATAAAAAAAAAACTACCACACTTGATGATAAATATTGATGCATTGGAGACCATTAATTATTAAGGAGGGAGGAATAATCTGAACAACATTTTTGGTGATAATTCGGGTGATGTTTTTACCTCAATTGGTCATATAACTTTTAGGAGCCATAACTTTTGTACCATAGCACCATTTAACTCCCTATTTGAACTAGTGGAAAGCTAAGAATGAGGGGAATGTTGTGAGATGGTACCAAGCTCTGATCAGTGGGTTTTGGACCTCAAAAACCAAATAGAAGTACCCTAATTTTCAATTTTAGTAGTGTAGTCTAAAAATAGTAAGTTTCTAAAAATAGTAATTCCTCAAATTTTGTATTGTTTTGAATCATGGAAGTCAAACCAAATAATCTCACTTGATATTGGTGACCTTATAAATCATCCTCCTACGTTCAATATGTGTATAAATAAAGATGTAACCTAAAAAAGAAATCAAACATCTCTTCTCAGAGATAGGCATATGTTTGGGTCTACAAATTTGATCAATAAAACATCTCTTCTCATAGATAGCATTATTACAATTATGTTGTTCTTGTTTCTTGAATTATATTTCAACCAAAGCTTCTGAGTTTTGGATTAATGGTATCATATTGGTTTGTCTTTAGAGTGTATGATCCTGAGGATGAGGTAAATCTATAAGAAGCTTGGGTAAAAAATAATAGAGCTTCCAAACTATCCACCTATTCACTCTAAATGACTTCAAATGATAGACAATACTGAGACATCCAATCCTTTAAAGAAAATGGTGAATGAATTCCTCCAATATTATTAAGCATCGTTTCTACAACAATTCATCCGAATTCTCTAACAAATTTTGATGGGAAATTCTAGCTCCTCATCTGTAGCCCCACATCCTTTCAGTGTACCTTTGAAGGTTTAGGTGAATTTTGATATCCCTACATTTGAAGGAAAAATCAATACTGATGTAGTATAAAATTGGTTGGATCAATTGTCTTCCTATTTTTATATAAATAAATTCATTGATAAAGAGAAGATCACTTTTGCTCTTTTGAAAGCATCATTGCCTATAAAAAATTGGTGGGAAGTGTATAAGAAGAGATTCAATATGGATGATATTGGCCTTGAGCTAGAACCTACCTAGGATGATTTCATAGAATATGTAAAGGAAAAATACTACCCCATTAGAGCATATGATGATCTATACATAGAGTGGAAACAACTTCACCAAGCTAAAGAATAATCTGTTCAAGATTACATTGACATTTTTCATTCTCTATCTGCAAGATTAGGCATCTAGGAAAGTGAAAAACATAAGTTTCTCAAATATCATGGTGGACTATAATGGTATATATGGGGGGAGATGGAAATATTCAATTTGGAAACCTTCAGTGAGGCATACAAATTCATAGTGAAGATTGAGCAAAAGTATGGAAGAATGAATATGAAGAGTCAGCCTTCAAAATGGAAAAGTGACAAGAAAGTCAAATATGAGGCCAAAATTGGAAGAAAAAGGATTATAATTCTAGGAAATGGTGTGATTACCACAAATCTAGAATGCACTTCAAAGAAGAATATCGAGCCATCAATTCTCTCTTTCTGAGTCACAATCTCTAACATCTACTTCTCTACCTCATACACACCTTATAGTTAAAGAGGATGAAGAGGAGATTGTAGATGATAAGCTGCATGCCATCATTGCTTCATCACAGACCCATGAGGAGAGGCCAGATGATAAGGAAAGGTTGTTTCACTCTAAGCTATGGGTGAAAGGTAAGCTTCTACATTTAATTCTTGATAGTGAGAGTTAAAAGAATTTAATCTTTGCTAATTTTGGAAAAGCCTAAACTTGTCCATGAAGCCTTATCTAAATCCATACAATATTAGATGGTTGATTCTATGGAGAAACCTTTGTGTCACCCACCAATGTCTTCTCTCATATGCAATAAAACCTTTCCAAAATGAGGTCTTATGTGATGTAGTAAATATAGATGTTTGTGATATACTCTTTGGTTAGCCATTCATGTATGATTGACATGGTATCTATGAATCAAGAAATTGAAGGATCACCCTCTCTCTTAGAACACGGTGCTATAGGGTACCAGAGGTACCACCTTTTGCATCTATCTCCCTGATTAGTGCCAAGAAATTTGTTCTCATGGTGGTCAAGCCACATAAATCCAAAAAGGATGATGTTGCAGCCCTAACTACACAAACAACACAAAAACAAAAGAATATAGCTACCAAGCTGAAGAAGTTCACAACCTTCCATCCACAGACTAATGGTTAGATAGAAATGATGAATAATCAGGCCTTACATAACTCCATAAAGTGCAGCTCCAAAAAGTATAGTCCATTCTAAGTATGCATCAAAAATCAAATCAAAACACAACTACCACACTTGATGATAAATATTTATGCAATGGGGACCATTAATTTTCAAGGATGGAGGAATGATCTAAGCAACATTTTTGGTGACAATTCAGGTGACGGTTCTACCTCAATTGGTGGCAGAACTTCTAAGAACCATAACTTTTACACCATAGCTCTATTTGACTCCCCGTTTGAACCATTGGAAAGATAAGAATAAAGGGAAAATAATGAGATGGCACAAAGATTTTATTGGTGGGTTTTGGCCTCTAAAAAACAAATTAAAGTGACCTAATTTTCATTTTTAGTAGTAGAGTCTAAAAATAGTAAGTTTCTAAAAATAGTAATTCCTCAAATTTTGTATTGTTGTGAATCATGGAAGTCAAACCAATTAATCTCCCTCGAGATTGGTGACCTTACACATCCTCCTCCTACCTTCAAAATGTGTATAAATGAAGATGTAACCCAAAAATTAAATTAGACATCTCTTCTCAGCGATAGGCATATGTTTAGGTCTAAAAATTTGATCAATAAGACATCTCTTCTTAGAGATAACATTATTAAAATTATGTTCTTATTTATTGAATTATATTTTAACCAAAGCTTCTAAGTTTTGGATCATTATTCTATTTCTATATGTTGCTCTTTCTCATGATTTTTGAATATTCTACACTATTTAAAGTTTTTTCCTAACTAACTCAACCATGTTGAGTTAGCCTTATAGTCTTCCCTATATTTTATATTATATCAACCATTGCTAACATGGCCCTTTTCTCATATGTGGTCCCTTTAAAAATGTATTGAACCCACTCAATATAATTTTGTGCTTTTTGTATTATAGTGTTATTATCTCTCTAATTATTTATACTATATTTTATATGCCCTTAACGTATAGTGCATCTAGGGATATGTGTGGTTGACTTGTGACTTACACACCTTCATATTATCTAATTACATTTATTGATGTTCTTATTATGTTTAACCTATGGAATAACCATGGATAAGTGGAGTACATATAGGAGGTAGTGGTTAGTATTTTATCATCATATTGTGAATTATATTTTTATTGCTTATTGTGGAGGTTGCCCCCTCCAAGTGGCTCAGTCATAATATTCAAGTATTCAACTCTATTACCAATTGTTGTTATAGATATAATTATTCTATTATTAATTATACAATATATTATTTTATTACTATGAATCATCTAAGTAATTTCATTACAAGTGGTATCAGAGCATAAATTTGGGTAAGTTTCTATGGCATGAATTTTCTATATTTGACATCTTGAGCACTAGAAGTTAAAAAAATATAACTTGTGATCTAGGAATAATTTATTTTTTCATCACCATAGTTTTCTTCATGGTTTTTTTACAAAAAAGGAAAAAAATAAAAAATAAACAAAAAAAAATTGAAAAAAAAATCTAGATAATTTTTAACCTTATGCAAATTAGTAGTAGTTAGATTCATCTCTGTGAGATAATTACAATGGTGCATTTTGCCAGTACACTTTTTTAGGTAAAATTTTTTCACACGTGCATTATCATTCATTGGATTCGTTTTAGTGATGTGATCACAATGGTGTCATCTACCACTACACTTTTTTTAGGTCTAAAACCCTCTTAGGGTTTATACATGGCTAGTCCTAACACTCGTGGATGTAGGAAAGGGCAAGACACTCCTAAAAATCCTCACAAGGATGACATGGAGTCTATAATTTTTGATTTATGTATTTCATAGGTAGTTCAACAACTTAAGTTAGAGTTTCATGGCATGGTGTAGAAAGATGATCTCGATGTGATTAAAGGGGATATCATAGGGTTGAGAGGGGACCTGAATGGCTTGTGGGATCAATTTAAAAAACACTAGGAAATTGTCCAACTTTGTAGATTAGCCATTAAAAATTAACCCTCCATGACTCTAGTTTGGTTCTCCTACTCCAGACAATAAAAATTCTAATTATAGTCTATAGTTGATGTTTTGAAAAGTGGACCTATACAAGTTTTATGTAATGATCCACTCCCATGGATCACTCAAATTTAAAATTTATTTGATCTACATCAGACTCCATACTCAAAAAATGTGGTCATGGACTCTTGTATATAGACCAAAATTAGTTCATTTAGTATCAATGGTTATATTCTAAAAATAAAAATAAGGGTCTCTTAGTTTCCTAGCCTATATTTTTTGAAGATTTTTAACTCTAATATTGCAACAATGTCTTAGAAAACTACTTTAGCTAGCTAGCCAAACTATGTCAAATAAGGACTATAAAGTATTATATTCATCAATTTCAAATTCTCTCCTTATGTGTAGTGGAAATCATTAAGGAAATATAACTACCATGTTTTTAGGTGGCTTCAAGGATATCATCCAATTGGAGGTTCTCATGTTTAGTACCAATCTAGTATCTGAAGCCATCTCAAGGGCATGCATGGCAGAAGAAAAAGACCTTCTCAAATTAAGACCTTTCATTAATGTCTATGAACATACTTTATCAACACCATCATTTCCTTAGCCTACCTAATTGACCCCTTGGCAAATTAAGAAGCATATAAAAGGTTTGTGTTTTAGCTATGATATTAAATGGAGCAAAGGACATATCTATGCTAAAAAGTTGATTTACATTGAAATAACTAATGAGGATGAAAAAGATGATGAAGCCTCATGTGTAGGTTTGTATAAACCTGAGGATAAATTACAATATTCCAATCTACTATTTCTCATCATGCAATTTCCAGTATTAGTACTCTTCAAACTGTTAAGGTGGTGGGTTTCCTCAAGAAATAAAAGGTGATTATGTTGATTGACTCTGGGAGTATACACTTCATAAATATTTAATTAGATACTCATTTAAACATTTTCACTTACCCAAATCCATAATTTTAGGTCATGATTGTAGATGGTGGCACCATCAACTATTCTAGAAAATGCCATAGAATTAAGCTTACTATGGGAGACTACCTATTAGATTTTCCTATGTTTGTTATTCCCATATGAGGGGCTGACATTATTATGGGAGTGTAATGGCTCACCATGTTGGGAACTATTTAGATGAATTTATAGGAACTATTTATGCACTTCTATTTAGAAGACATGACATTTAAAATGTGTGGATTACATGCTAAATATCCACAACTAGTTAGTTCCTATTAGATGATGAAGATTTTTAGAAAAGGTGCTAAAGGATTTATGGTATGATTTTTTCCATAAATTTTCAACCAAACAAGGATTATACCCATCTTGATTTAAAAATGGTGTTGGATAACCATTATGTTGTTTTAGGGGATATGCCAAAAGGAATTCCACCAAGCTAAGAACATGATCATGCCATTAGACTACTTCTAAGAAGTACACCACATAACATCAGACCCTACAAGTATCCCTATACCCAAAAGAGTGAAATTTAAAATATGGTGTAGGAGTTGTTGGATGTAGGAATCATTTGACACAACCAAAGTGAATATTCATCCCTAGTGGTCATGGTGAAGAAGAAGGATGACACTTGGAGGATGTGCCCATACTATAAATAAATCAATAAGTTAACTGTCAAATATAAGTTTCATATTCTATTGATTGATGATTTTATAGATTAAGTGCATGGTGTATTTTATTTTACCAAGTTAGATCTTCACTCTAGGTATCATCAAATTCAAATCCAAGTAGATGACAAATATAGAACAACTTTTAAAAATCTTAAAAATAATTATGAGTTTATTACCATGCTTTTTGGCCTCATAAATGCACCATCTACATTTTAGAGTTTGATGAATACTATTTTTAGGCCATTTTGAGAAAATTTGTGTTGTTTTTTGATGACATCCTCATTTACAAAAAAAAGTGGTAAGACCATTTGAAGCATGTGAAATAAGTACTCTCGATTCTTGAACAACCTTAGATTTATGAAAAACCTTCCAAATGTGATTTTGGTTTTCGATATGTGGAGTACTCGGGTCATATTATTTCACATGAAGGAGTGAAAGTTGATCCTAAAAAAATCCAAGTTATGATGGAGTGGCAGGTTCCTAAAACACTCAAGAACCTCAAAGGATTTTTTGGGCTAACTAGTTACTATTACAGGTTTCTCAAAAATTATGGTAGCCCCACAACCCCACTCACATATTTGTTTAATAAAGATTCCTTCTAGTGTATTGATATAACTACCAAGACATTTTAATAATTGAAAATGGTTATGTGCAACACTCTAGTTATGGTTACTTTTGAATTTTCTTAAACTTTTATTATGGAATGTGATGTAGTAAGATATGGCATGGGGGCTATACTCATGAAATAAGGTAAAACACTTGCATTTGAGAGTCACCAACTAAAGGGAAAAACTATGATCAAGCCAATATATGAGAGAGAGATGATGGCTATTTTACATATAGTCAAGTAATGGAGACCTTATTTGATGGGTCATCACTTTCAAGTAAAGAGTGATCATGATAGCCTCAAATATTTATTGGAAGAATGATTATCTTATGACAAACAATAAAAATGGGTGACTAAAATGTTAGGCTTTAATTTTGAAATAGTCTATAAGAAAGGAAAAGATAATGTGGTGAAAGATGCACTATCCTGGAGGGATGAATCACTTGAGGCATTATTATATGGAATGACTATTTGGTAGGGAGATTGTCTAGAGGAAGTAAGATCTGAATAGGATAATGAAAATCCTACCCATGATTTGATTCAAAATATTCAATATGGTTCTAGGGGATCTAAAAATTTACATGGAAGAGGAACACATTATGGTATAAAGATAAATTATACCTCTATAAGAATTCTCTCCTCAAACATAAAATCCTTTAGGAACTTCATGAATCTCCATTGGGAGGTCACTCAATATTTTTTAAAACATATCATAGAATCAAGAAATATTTATTTTGGGAAGGACTCAAGGGGGATGTACAAAAATATGTGGCTAAATGCATAGTATGTCAATAGAACAAAGGTGAAACCATTAAGACCCTTGGTCTTTAAAACCTTTATCTATCCCTATCCAATAGTATGATGAGGTTTCCATGGATTTCATTACTAGGTTACGATGGTCTGAGGGTAAAAATGTTATCATGGTAGTTGTGGATCGACTCACTAAGTATGATAATTATTTTTACTTATCACAGCCATTTTTTTCTAGTACAATAGCTTCTACTCTTCTCAATATAGTTCATAAATTACTTGGTACTCCAAAGACCATTGTAAGTAACCAAGATCCCATATTTGCTAGTATTTTTGGAATGAATTATTTGCATGTTTGGGCACCCATTTAGATCATATCTTGTCCTATCATCTTAAATATGATGGACAGATATAGGTAGTCAATAAATGTATAGAAGGGAATCTTCGTTGTTTTGTTTTTGACAAATAGGACAAATAGATTCATTGCCTACCACTTGTTGAAGATTGGTATAACACTTATTTTTATATTTTTTTCCAAAATGTCTCCCTTTATGGAATTTTAAGGGTATCACCCCCCATATATAACTTTAGCCTTAATGGTTCATACTAAGGTTTGAGTTATTGAAGAACACATTCACCATCAACAAGATGTACTAGTTAGTTTGCGAGAGAATTTAACAATGACACAAAATAGAATAAAGCAGTAAGTAAATCAACACCATAGAGAGTGACATTTTTACATAGGTTATTATGTCTTTATGTATTTACAACCATAAAAGTATATGTATATAAATTAATATAAAAAGGATAAAAATTTGTTCTCTAAGTATTATGACCCTTATCAGATCTTGTAAAAAATTGGTAGTGGCCTACAAGTTAGAATTTCCCCCATCTACTCACATATATTTGATATTCCATGTATATTTCCTAAATGAGGTAATTGGACATAGAGTTTCCACTCAAACTAAGTTAATTTAATTGGATGAATAAGGATAAGCCATTCTAGAGCCCAAAGAGATCCTTCACACATGTGCTAAGAAATTGTGGCCCAGAGCAATTAAGGAGTATTTAATCAAATAAAATAATTTGCATTTTAAATATGTAATGAGAGGATGAAGTGTTCCTATAAAAATATCTTTATTTGATTCAATGTTGAGAAAAATTCTATTCTAAAGTAGAGGGGCATGCTATGCCATTATCCTATAGTGTGTCTAATGATATGCATGGCTAACTTATGGCTTACATACCTTCATATTATCTTATTACATTTTTAGACGTTCTTACTATGGTTGACCTATGGAATAACCATGGTTAAGTAGAGTATATAAAGGAGGTAATGGTTAATATTTTATCATCATATTGTTAATTATATTTTTATTACATTGTTTTAGAGGTTACCCCCTCAAAGTATCATATTGTTAATTATGTGTCTTTTTTTATTTAAATAAATTGTGTATTGTGAACCCATCGAGGAATATAGTAAGGTGTATGTGTCTTTTTTTATTTAAATAACATTTCCTTGACACTATGTAGGCTAGGTTGTGAAACAAAAATTATAAAGAATATAAAACTTACCACACTAACACACTTATTAGGTTTGAAGACTTGATCTCTCACTAGAGGCACATCAAGAGATCAATGAGAATCAAATTTAAATTGAAGGAATTGAGAAACACGAATAAAATTTCATACAAACCCTAAAAACTAACACACATATGGCATATGTATTTCAATTAATGTTCATCATATTTATCCAAAATATTTAAATACACTGCACATTTCTTATGTACATATTTTCCATTACAACATTGCTTGAAAACATAGAACACTACAAAGATATATAGATGTTACAAATATTTAAAATTTTAATATGCTTTGCTAAAACCTAAGATCATCCTTCACTATCATTATTCACCTAAAATGTTGGTGACCAGACTTAACATTCACTAATATGTTTTATCAAATGAGAGGCCAATTTCCTTTTTTATAGGTTTTCTTGAACCCCTTTCTAGTTCATTCCTTTGCCCACTAGCTTGAAAATTGTTTGGTTTTCCATTTGTTTGCACATATTATCAGAATATGTTCTTGTTTTTACAACTAAGAGTGAACATTCATAAAATATACTTCTACCCAGGTTTGATCCCACTACACCCATAAGATCCTTGATTTGGTGATTTACACATGTAAGATTCATAATCTATGTTTATTTATAATAAGGCACTTCTTCACCAAAAAGTGTGTTTCTTCATTTATGCACATTGCATGTCATCCATCATGTGCATCCTCATTACTGCATACATTTCCTTATATGAAATTATTTATTATTTTTTTTAAGATAAATAAATGTGAATGAGTGTCTCATTAAAAAGTTTTCATAATTAGTATATTATAGCTTACATTCAAAACTTATCTAAAATAGGGTCAAGATTCCCCTTACTTCACTGGTTATGTGTCATTAGAAAACTTCCTTATTATCCATTATGGTTATACTTAAAATTACCTCAAGTTTGAATATCTTAATATTATTTTAAAATTAATCCCCACTTGATCATTTCCATAATAATTATTTAGAAAAACTCCTTTGCATTACTATTGATTTCTTCATTTTTTACAATATCTTCATCATTATCTATGTATAATCTATCAAATATGTCTACATCTGCCTTGAAATTACCTAAAATGATGCACATTACATACTCCTCTAAGATATTTTATTCATACAAATCATTTATTTGATCCTAAATTGAGGATCAATTTATGCATTCTAATAATCCATTTTTTCTTTTCCATTAGGTTTGCTTCATACATCATAAAAGTCTTTAACTCTTTTATCTTATATTTTTCCTTCTTGAATTGTGCCTCCAAAAAATATGATGTTTTCCTAAGCTTGTAAAATATATACATAATGACTATCACTCTCTTCTATGATTCTTCAAGTATTCATTTCAAATCTTTGGCCTATTTTTCCCATTCATTTTTTGTAGCATTTAAATTTTCCTTATGCACCTTTTCTCCTCTTTAATCTTACACTTATTTTCTTTTTATTCCTATTCTATTTTATTCAAATTCTCCTCTAAGAACTGTGTAACATTATGACCTTGGGTAGTGATTTCTATTATATTTTTAATTAAGATATTTTAAATGCTTCCATTTTACCTAAAGGCTCCGATCCATTTGTATAAACCCCCTCCCATATATATAATATTTCTTCTTCTATGGTGGTAGTTGTATCCAAAATATTCCTTATGACACACACTAGTTCTAATTTTCCTTTCTTTACTTTCCCACGCTCTCATATGAGTCTCTTATCAAAGTCCTTGACCTTCTTCTCCATATCCAATATGTGTTTCACCAAATAAAAATCTAGTTATAGCATCCCCAAACCTTATTTTTTGACATTAATCTCATGTGAGTCAAAAGATATTTTCTCCAAACCATATTCTAGTTCTACTATAATCTTCCTTTATACCCTCCTAGGTCATATTTCATTTAGATAGTATACTTTCAAATTCATCCATATTAAATGGAGTTATTCCCTCTTCTTGGGGTATTTATTTAGTCTTTTTTTCTAATGCATTTCCTCCTATGTGCTGCTCTTCTTCCTTTATCTTGATATCTTCTGAGATAATTTCCAACTTCGATAATAGTAAATGTTGTCTATTATGCTTCTTATTCTTATTTTCTTTTGCACTTTTGCCTCCAGTTTTTATATTTTTAAGGATTTGCATGATATATTTCATTGGAAAAAATTTCTCTTCCTCACTCACCTCTACTTATATTTATGTGTGGTATCCTTTGTCTTCTTTTATTTGACCTTATTATTCTATATTTATTTGTTACCTTATCCCTATGTAAAATCCTTAATTAGTTTCCAAGCTAGATGTTTATTAATCCATGTGGGTTTAACATATATGGGGTGTAATACGTGTTTGATATATAATTTTAATTTGTTAAACAAACATTCAAATGTAGAATTAAGATCCAGGGCAACAATTTATGAATCTTTATTTATGTTTACCACATATTTTTTGGTTTGAGGTATTATCTCCTTATCAACCTTATCCATAATAACAATTTCTTGTGAGACCTTGTATCCTAGAAAATTATCTCTTCATGTATTGCATGGATACTATAATGGAAAATTAATTTAGATATAAATTTGATGTCTTGATCCTTGATATTTACAAGATTGAAGTGTTTCATTAGGAAAATCTTTGCATATTATTTGTATACATCTACCATTTTTCTATATAGTCTAGATTTTATGCCAAATGATATAACCATAATTTTATACCATTTAGATATTTTAAAATTATATTTATCATTAATTTTATTTTAACATTAATGGGTGACATAATTTTTTGAATGTGACCTTACATCCTTCAACACTTTGAAATTTTAGCCTTCTGGAATCCCTACTTCATCCACCAGCATCAAGACCAAGTATATTCCTCATTTGGATACACATCCATTTGAGGGTGTTTCATTTGTGGCATAATCTACCTCCTATGATATGAATTTTTATAATTTATATCTCATACCATTCATAATTTTTTTTTCCTTCAAAATACATAATTATCTTGGATGTATTATCCCACTACATGGTTGCAGTTAGCTCTATTAATCAGATACATGACTAGTCAGGTTATTAATGTTGAAATATGATTGAGCTTCATTATGTATCCCTTATTTTACAAGTGAAACTATATTTAATTTTTTCATCACTTGGAACACACTACATACATGCTCCCATTCATTATTTAGCCTTATGAATTGATTTGTGATAGTGATATATTCATTCTCCTACCTTCAAATTAGAGTCTACCATCATGTGTTCTATCCAATAGCCATTTAGTAATTTTTTTAGCTTCTTAATGTATAATAGATTGAATATTTATAAAACACTAGACCCTTTAAGGTGTTCCCTAATGGTCACATAATAATTATCTCCATAAGGTAGTTTCAATGCATCTACATATTTTAGATGTTCTGCTTCCTATGATTGAAGTCTTTAATCACATAGTCTATAATTTTGAATCCAAATATTGTCTTGTAGAAATCCCATATGAAAAATTAATGAGGGTTGGTTTAAAAACCTTGATCCTTAATGGCCATCTAAAACTAGTTTATTTTTGCAACTCCCTGGTCAGTTTGTGATCTTCTTCTTCTGATTCTCTCTCACTATTGGACCTTGATTCTAAATTTATGTCTCTTCCTTTTCCTTCTCCTTATACAATATTGGGGGTGTCATTAATAGTGTATATTTATTATTTTAGATTATTTTTAAACCTTAGATATCCAAAACTTCCTCCAAACAACAATATTTTCACACACAATCCATTTTCTTAGATGAATATAAAAATCCTTCACATCTCTACCCAATCCATTATAGACACTCCTTCGATGCCATTGAACTTTCTTGAAATAACCAAAACTTTTGTACTTAAATTTCATCGATTCCATAGTTTTATTAACTAGACTATAATGGTTTATTTATTTTAAAAATTCACATAATAACCCAATGATTTTCAAAAGGCTATTTTCCACTCTTTATAGCCTTAGGTGCATTAATTATGTCACCTAATCATGAATCAAATGATTTATGTTGGTTTTTTTGTACATCCTAAGTTTTTTTCCTCACATATACATAAAAAATTAACACCCACCACATAGAAATATCATGAAAATGACTTGCACATTCACATAAGGTGAATAGAGATTACTGAGTCATAGTTGGGATAGTTGTGAAAATATGTCATATGTTAATTTTTTATTGGTTATGTGATAAATGATTGAAATGACACTTATTTACTCATAAAATTCATAAATTTAAAATTATTTAGATTTCATCCATGACAAGGCTCACTTTAATGCTCATACACTCCCATGAGAAGAAAATTTATTTTCATAAACTAGATCTAAACTAAACAAGACACCACTATCTGTGATGAACATGAAGACAATGATTACCATAGGAAAAACTTGTTTTTTATTCATTAAGGTCCATAAATTACATGTATATAAATACTTCCTTCACCATGTAACATATATATTCAATATATTTCAACATTATAAATAGTATTAATACTCTATGTAGTAATGATTCAACAATTTAACAACACAACGACATCAATATCTAAACTCTTACTCTAAGACAAGGGTGGGGTTTTTAGTTTAATCTAGTGCCTTGTAGTTATAAGTATTTAATGTGTCCATCAAAGGATGTACAATTAATTAACATAAATATTAGTTTGTAGCTAGTTTAAATTAATTATCTCGATTGGAATGACTCCTAGATCTGTGACATGTTGCACTAGATCTAATCAAATGCTATTTGTCTTAACATCCCTTAATATAGAACCAATCTTCTAGCCTAGTCTACTGATACATATTTTTACTCTATGGTTTGTGCAACCTCCTTCCATTTTCATGTGATATTTGTTCTATGCTAACCACTATGTTTCCATTGGTATACTCCAAGACTTGGTCAATAATATGTTCTATGTGCTCTCTAGTTTTTTGGTACATATACACATCCTCACCCTCACACACCTTTGTTATAATTTCACACTACTATAATTTTCCAAAATTGGGGATTCATTTGTTTAAATTAACTTTCACCCCTTACATATGCACACCAATTCTATAAAATATGCATCTTTTTTGTAATATTTGTGTTACATATATTATCATGTAATTATATACTTATACCAAAATTGGGGGCCAACATCATCCAACACTAAAATGGTTTCCTAACCTTGGGAAAATATTCTAAAAATACCTAATATACAAACATTTTGGGTTCATCCTAAAGGAATATTCCTCAAAATTTCCCCACTTGGATAACATAACTTGAATGAATCCTACCCTTGTGATCATATATAATGATAAATTTTTGATCTCTAGGGGTTGATATTGAGTTTTCTTAACCTTTAATTTGTCTACCACTATTTATGTACCAATCCCATCTAATACTTCTCTCAAAGTTTTTTCCTTATCCATGTATTTGTATTTAAGAGCCTTACATCTATTTCTAATTCTTTATGCTTCCCTTATATGTGGTCTCCTATGTCATCGGCATCCTTGAGAATTATGGTCTTCTCAAATTTATATTTTATTTTGAAAAATTACACCTTTAATTCCTTCTTTTTCTAATCATCAAGTAAATTTACATTGATTAATTGTGTTTAGCAAACAAAATTAAAGAGTACTTTATCAATCTATTTTTCCTTATGTTGGATTTTATTTAGTAAGTTATTATAACTATGTAGTTTCTTATTGAATTCTATTTGTGCCTTCTAGAATTCATCCTAAGTTTTCTCCTTTGTGTTTGGGTTTTTCCCCCTCTTCTTCAAAAATTTATCAACCATTAAAATCAATTTATCAACATCATTTATTTATTCCATGATAACTCCATCCACTAGGCTAGGTTATTTTTAAAAAATGAATTATCCAATCCTTACAACATTGAGCTCCATTATTGATAATTATTGTTTGTCATATGCACATTGTTATCAAATTCCTTTAATCACTTCTTGTATCTCCTAGAAACTACTTTGTTCAAAATGTTATGGAGAGATACTTTAGTAGCCATCCTAACTAGTTTAAATATAGATTGAACTTCACTTAATTTATTAGGAAATATTTTAATTGTCTCATATTTTTCATCCATAACATTAAATTATTCCATTTACACACAAATTATGGGTTCTTAGTACATTGGATCATTGACATACATGTCCAAATTGAAGGATTTTTTTTCATACTTTGGTTGAGCCACTATACTCTCATAATTGGTTATAAAATTAAAATATGTTACTAAACTATATTTTTATAAAACCTCTCTATTGTTATCAATTCATCCTCTCCCACACTGTCTTCATAAATTGGTTCATATTTTTTGGCATCAAATGTTGAAGGTGTATGTGCTCTAATTGATATTTTGGCACTAACATCAAGATTTTCATAATTAGTTGTTTAAATTTCAAGGACTTCTAAGTGTTTTTATCCATGTGATTATTCAATTCTTATGTCATCATGCCCCCCTTATTTTGTTCTTCTTTTCCCTCTAATTATTCTTCCCTTTATTCCTCATCACCATTATTTACCTTTTCACACTTTTCATCCTCATTACCTAAATCAACCTCCTCTTATTTTTCATCTTCTTCCTAGATATCCTCTAGGTGGACATCATCCAATTCATTCGACCCCAAGTCCTTTTATAATGATTTGATTTCTTCAGAGTCAGATGCTTTTCCATAGTCATGTGAGACATCACGAAATGGGTTATTTGTTTAATACTACACCTTAGATACTCCTATACTTGGGTTATTTACCTTTAGAGGAGGCAAAACACTATGCTTTATATTTTAGACTTATATTTATGGATGGATAGAATGTGAAGATGATGGATGCACATGGTGGTGAGATGGAGTGAACTACTTTATAAGAGAAGGCACATGCTATAGAGGGGGATATGGAGGTGGTGTAGGTTGTTTTTGTGGTGTTGGAGGTAGAGGAGAAGGATCATTATATTATGATGCCTCTTATAAATCAACACATTATTCTTATCCAACTCTATGTGCTCCAATTCTTTAATTTTAGCCTCAGCCTACAAAATGTGTTTCTTTCCTTGTGGTTTCTTGATTATTCATCTATATAATATTTGGTAGGTGTCTATACAATTTATTTAGTCTTGTATTCTTGGTATCCATTTGGATCTCCACATATTCCCATTTGTCTAAAATTGGCTCAACTTGTGGGTTCCTCTACATGGCCACTTATTGTTGTTCCTACTCTAGATCTAGCTCAACTTGTAATGTGATTTTATGTTTTTGTGGCTTGAGCTCATATGAGATCTTGTACAATTACTAGCTTATTATTTCAACTAGCTAAGGGTCAATCAAATTTAGTTCATCATCTGATTTACTCTGATCACTTTAAGCTGACCTTGAACAATGTTTTAATAGTACCTTGAGAATAAGCATATCTTTGTCAATCTACACACTATTCACTTTATTTTGTTGTGTATTATGCAAACTTTTTTACTTCATTCTCAAAATAACACACTGAAAAGGCATTTGTAAATTTGTACCATCCAAAAATATTTTTATTATCTAATATTGTTTAAAAAGTGAATGGTTCCTCATCACAACAAACTCAACTTAATATCCACATGCTTTTTGAAATTTTTTTTGGTATGCACCATTCATTACCAAAATATGAGAATATTTTTCTACAACACCTTTCCATTTTAATTTTGTATGAATTATTTTAATCACCAATATAAATATGGTTATTATATCTTTTAGTAAGTGATTTATACCATAAATGATGGAACCAAATTTTCTCACCATAGACATTTAAGACATCAATCTCATCTAACACATGTGAATAATGAATCCATAGAGGGGATATTAGTATAGTGTTAATCAAGAAAATAAATTCAAAATAAATGTACTATATACTAACATCTCTAGCCTAGACACTAGGGAGAGCATAGGTAACAAGCATATGATGAAAACATAACTATAAAACAAAAGAAATCATCCTTTTACCTTCCTTTTAGATCCAAAATGGCTTGTTTGGCCATATGCATCAATAAATCTTTGTCAATGAAGCTTCATTTAATCCATCTCTCCTTAGCACCTTAGTTTGGATTATTGGCTTAACTTGGCTTATGAAATTGGCATGGTAACACTACTATAATATCTTCTTGCACCTATTTGAGCATAATAACTTTACACCAAAAGATATTAAAGGCCTTGTACTTATAGTTTCCAAAGTTAACTCTCACCCAATGTGAGTTAAGGTTGAGTTTAAACTTGGAATGAGTTCAAACTAACCCTAGGTGAGTTGAGGCTAACTCTAGTTGAGTTAAAAAGGTGTCATTCGATTATGGTTTTAAATTAATAGGCATGGATCTCAAATTATATATTTTTATATATTTGTGAGAGCTTGATATCTCACAAAAGGCAATGATGAAGAAGCTTGATATTTTGAATTTTTAAATTTCCATTTTTAGATATTCATTAATTATAAATGGATTATTTAGCTAAGCATTTAATTTGGTTTAATTAGTTGATTCATTTTTATTAACATTTTTCCTCTTTTAATAATGGTTTAAGTTCCCTGGTTAATGGGTCCATAAGCCAAATTTCTAGCTGTTAGGTTGCAAGGTGACTAGAAATAAATCCATGAGAGGTTATTATTGCATATGGTATAATACCCTAGATAGGGATGAATCAACATTATTATAATCACTAATGAATTTCAAGTAGATGAAAATGGGATGTTCAGTGATTTATAATCTTAATTTACAATGTTTGTTAGAAATCAATTTGAAGTCTGGTTGGAATCTAGTTATGGCCAGAATGGGGTCTCTATAGTTTGGCCCTATTTGGGAAGGCATTGTAATATATAGGTATAGTAATGTATTATTAAAAAATGAAAAGGTATTTAATGCATAATTCCCCAATAGATGATGAATGAGCCCTGGATACCCCCTTGAGGGAGTGGGAAACAAATAAGGTTGGTGATTGGTCCCTTCAAAGAAGGAAAATGATGGGACCAAAAGGTTAAATGGGGGGTGGAAAATAATGATTTGCCTAAAGGTGGTTATAATTAATGGCATAGTGAGGTTCCCTAGTTAGGTGGATAAAAAGGATGATTTTCCCAAAGGCAATTATAATCATTGATATAACAAGGTAAAAAGATAATGATTTGACCAAAGGCAGTTATAATCATTATCAAAAAGAAAAGGTAAAAAGATAATGATTTGTCCAAATGTGATTATAATCATTATCACAATGAAAACATGTCTTAGTTGGGTAGATAGACATAATGATTTTCCTAAATGTAGTTATAATCTTTAACATCTAGATATATTGAAACACAATGATTTGCCTAAAGGTGGTTATAATCACTAGTACAATAGTTTGGAATAATAAAATGAATTGGAAAAGGAGGCTTATGTACTAAATACATACTCATGGAGTAATAGTAATCCTTTATAGAGGATAAATATGAATTTGGTTTACCTACTAGTATGGAGATGCACATCCTAACTATCCACAATTAAAATTCATTCTTGATTTAATTATTCTATATTTGGGAAATTATTTGGATAGATCAAGAATTTTTTAAGTAACAAAGGATAAGTACTATGATGTCTTTACTTGTAAGATTTATTAAAATGATTTTTTATATAAAAAATGATGGTATGCACCATGATAACCTATCCATATTATGCATAAGGACTAACATGTGATCTAATAAACAACCTAAAATAACACACCAATGATAAAAACCATGATGATAATGTGGACATATGAATATGGATAGATTTAAGTATAATATGAAAGGAATCACCCAATGAATGAAAACATATGAATCCAAGGCACAATAATGAAAGCAAAAAAAGGCAAACAAATAAGAAAACAAAGTACTAATAAACAGAAAGTACAAAAAAACACCAAGAAATAATAAAAAGTGAAAAAAATAAAATAACAAGAACAAAATAAAACAAAAACAAACAATGGTTAATCACAATGTTAGTGCTAATAGAAGACAAAGTATTTGTGCATGTGTAATACAGGTGTTACTCTTGGTAACAGAGTGACCCCTAAGCTAGATAATAATGATGCAAGTATAACAATGTAAGAACAATGGCATAAGGTTTCCCCTAGGATATAGGGAAGGAATGACAAAAATAGATAAAAGACATTTCCCATAGGCTATAAAAGATAAATAAACAAAGAAAAATTGGGGGAAAATAAAAGAAAAGGAAGGGGTAATTGAGCTGACCTTAGATGCACTAGGAAAGTAGACTCTACCTACATAGTTCCATGGATGCAAGATATAACATGAAATTCAAGCCAAATGTAGTTCTCCCAGGATATGGGATAGAAAAAGATGAATGATAAGAACATGTGATTGATGTGTCGAGGAAAATGGTGAGAGTGTAATAAACGGTTGCCTACAAAATGGAGAGAGCATAAGGCTAAGGCCATTAAGGATGGAGAAACTAAATTACAAGTGGTTACTTGTGATATAGCTATGAGTCCCAAAATCCTTAAGGAAAATAAGTGGTCAAATAAGAAAGGAAGGAACAATTAAATTTACCCAAGATACCCCAAGTATCTAAGTGCTACCTACATAGTCCATGCAAATGTCAGGCCGATGTAGTTCTTATAGAAATAAGAGGAAAATGACCAAGGTGGTCTAGAAATAAACTAAACAAAGAAGATGGCTTGACCCAATTTTTTTGAGGAATTTATATCTCTCATGGAAATTCGAAGCCAATTTTCATCATTTTATGAGTTTAGGATTTTATATATCTTTTACCAATGTTTAGAAATTTGAAGCATTATTACTCAATCGATAATTCTAAGATACTAAACTATCCAACTCTTAAAATTGTGAGAACGTTCAAAATTCAATTTCTCATTAAAAAAAGAACATGGAAAAAGGGGTGATTGAGCTGACCTCAACATGAATCGAGTATTACCTACATACTCCTATTAGGACCTCAATTCAATGTAGTTATGCATTATAGTGGAGGATTCTGACTAGGTAGCAACAAGTTTGTGAATTAGGTAAATGGCACAGTATAACATAGGAATGGAAAGTTTAGGAAAAAATGCATGTTAAAGGTGTTCCTAATTTTACCATAGGTATTTATAATTAGGAAATAATTACATAGGTCAATGATACTAATTTTACCAAAGGTAGTTATATTTAGTAGTATGGAATGGGACACTGATTTTTCCAAAGGTAGTTATAATCATTAACACTCAGAAGGAAACAAAATAAAAAATGAAGGATGGAACTACCAAACCATTATCATACTGGTCCAAGATACTACCTATGTCTATAATACCAAATAAACTACTAAAAATTGGTCTAAATCCCTGTGCTGAAGGTGCCTAAATAATGAATGGAATGGAATCAAGGTCAAAGGTGTAGGGAGGGAGGGTAAAACAAATTTTGGTCAATAGGAAAAGTATGGTAGAATGGTATACAATATGGTATAAGTAATATGATGACGTGGTACAACATTAACATGCCTCATAGATAATAATTTAGGTTTCTATAAAAAAATAATGCTTGAGGTGTATGATGTTCATCCACTCATCAAGTTTATCTCTAATTAGTATAATGAGCCTATATGCTCTAGAGCCTTAATTTGAAATAATGACATATGGGCATATCCAATTAGGCTTGAACTTTCCCTTCTTCTTCTTCTTATCCATGTTGTTCTTTTTATTTTATTTGAGAACAAGGTCCCCAAGCTCAAAATCTCTATGTTTGACTTATTAGTTTTACTAGCCATGAAGTCTATTTTGGTATGCTTGAAGGCTATTAACAATAGCCATGTATTTTTCATCAAGTAAATATAGCTCATATACGTGAGCTACTCTATAATCTTCATCATATAGGATGTGTTTTAACAACATACATAGAGAAGGTAACTCAACCTCGATGGGAAGGATGGGCTCAATGCCATATACTAGGGAATGTGAAGTGGATCTAATTATCATATGATAATTAATGTTATATACCTGGAGGGCATGAAATATTTGGAGGTACAAATCATGGCCAATATCGTTGACAATATTTTAAAGGATATTCATAATGGTTTTTTTTTATGCCTCTACTTGGCCATCACCTTGTGGGTAATATATGATAAAAAGATGTTGGGTAATATTGTACTCAATACAAAGCACTTTGACATCCTTGTTTTTAAATGATCTACCATTATCAGATGTAATTTTAGATGGGATACCATAGAAATAGATGAGATGATTGAACATGAACTTGGAAATTTATGTTCCAATCATGTAAGTGAGGGGTATAGCTCCAACCCACTTAGTGAAATATTTAATAGTGTTAAGGATGTGTTTATGGACATTATATGAGGTAGGGTTAATTTAATAATGAGATCAAGTACCCACATGGGAAATGACAATGGTTTAAGCATAGGTTTTAGTGTTTTATCTAGGGCATGAATCATACTAGCATGCATTTAACATTTATCACACTTTTTGACATAAGTAGATATATCTGCATCCATAGTTTGACAATACTAACAAGTACATAGGAGTTTTTGGCTAGGATAACCTTGCTAGTGTGGTCTCCACATACTCCTTCATGAAATTCTCATTACACTAATATTGCTTCTACCAAATTTAAACAATGAAGTAGAGTTCCGTCAAATCTAAAAGGGTTGGGCCAAGTAAGGTATCACATGAATCTTGGTGGGTAAAGGTATTTTGTTGTTTATGTGATAGGTTTGATGGCATGATATGTTCATGAAGGTAATGAAATAGGTTTGAATAACATATAAATATGGGACAAAAATATCATAGATCATTACAATAGTTGAAGGTCCATGAGTAGGATCTATAAGCTTTTTAATGAGGAATTGATATTATTTTGCCTTTTTTATATGGTGGATCAAAAAACCAATGGTGCCCATGGCATCCACCATCCTATTATTAGCCCAAGGTATATGTTCAAACTATATGTTGGTAATATTTTGTGTGGGAGTGTCGATGATGGCCTTGTATGGTACCAACTTATCATTTTTGGTCTGAAAGTAGTCTATAACCTAATTTTTGATTAACTAAGAATCACCATAAACCATGAGATGATGAATACTCTATTTTACTTTTAGAGAAACCCTATAACAAGTGCTTTGTATTCAACCATATTGTTAGTACAAGGAAATATAATACATAATGATTTAGGAATAATATCCCCCTATGGTGTAATAAATAATAGGCCTACCCCTGATCCATGTGATGTGAATGAACCATCTAAATACAACTTTTAGTGTTGCTCTTTAGCATGAGTTTCGATGATGGTCATGATGGACTAGTCTAGGAATTGCAAAGTGATTGGTTCAATATCTACAAGGGAAGCTTCAATAAGCTGATCTATAAGTAATTATTCCTTTATGGCCTTCTAATTGATATACTTTATCTTGAACTCACTCAGAAGCATGATCCATTTAGCCATGTAGCCTTGTAAATATGTCTTAGATAGTAGATACTTAAGCATATCTACTTTGGAAATAATTATGTTTTTTTTGTTAAGATTGTAATGATGTAATGTCTAGGCTACAAATACCATAGCTAAATAAGGTTTTTATATTGACGTATAGTTGTGTTCATATGTAACTAGTGTATGGATTAGATAGTACATGGCATGTTCTTTTCCACTATCATTATGTTGAGCTAGAAATTTTCCCAGGACTTTGTCTATGGTAGATAGGTATAGTAGAAATGGATTCCCTAGCATTTATAGTAACAAATTAGGTAGATTAACAAGATATTCCTTTAGGAATTAAAAGGCTTTCTATCACTCTTCATCCCAATGAAATGTGACACCCTTATGTAATAAGTGAGTGAAGGGGTGGAATTTGTTGGCTAATTATGAGAAGAATCATATGATAGATTAAATCTTGCCCTATAAACTATATATCTAATTCAAATTAGAAGGTGGTGACATATTAGTAATGGCTTGTATTTTGGTAGGGTCAAATTCAATGCCCTGATGAGAGATGATGAAACCTAATAATTTACATGAAGTGACACTAAAGATGCACTTTTTAGGATTGAGTCTGACCTTGTGTTCATGAAGCCTATAAAATATTATTTGTAGTGCAATTGGATGATCAACCTAGGTCTTTGATTTACTCAATATGTTGTCAACATAGTCTTTAATAATTTCATGAATCATATCATGAAATATGATGGTCATGGCTCATTGGTATGTATTCCCAAAATTCTTGAGGCTTAATGGCATAACTTGATAACAAAATGCTCCCCAAAAAATGGTGAATGATATCTTGTGTTGGTATTTTAGTGTGTTCCTAATATAATTATACCCTAAAAATCCATCCATAAGTAAAATCATTTCATACCCTACTTTGGAGTCAAATATCATGTCAATATTTGGTAGTGGAAAGTCATCCTTAGGGCATGCATTATTGATGTATCTAAAATCAATGCATATTCTGATTCCTTTAGGTTTCTTACTAATAGGCATAATGTTTAAGATCCACTCTAAATAATTGATCGATCAGATGCTTCTTGATTCTAATGGTTTTTAAAACTCTTTATTTACTAGGATAATAATACAAAGATGCATCTTGCATAATTTATGCTTCATATGTTTGGCATCAAGATGTAAAACAATGTGGTGTACAACCAAGGTGGGGTCCAAACCTAGAATGTTTGAACAGGCCCAAGCAAACATGTTAAAATTTCCCTTAAAATGGCTAAAAATATTTCACATTCTTACTTAGTGAGGGATGTGCCTAATTTGATCCATTTTGAGTCATTTGGAGTCCCAATGTTGACTTCCATAGTATCTTCTACTAGGAGAGTTGAGCCATCTTCTAGAATGGTTGAAAATGATGCGAATTGGCCTACAACTAAAAATTCCTCTATTTATGCTGGTTCTTCAAGATCTCTTAAATAATATGAATCTAAATCTCTCAATTGTAGGGATGGCCAAGTTAAAAATACTATAGGAAATTCTTGGGTAATTTGATCAAGGGCATGTTGTTTTGCTAAATTGAACTCAAACACAAAATCAAGTTCATCATTGGTGGTTTCTTGAGCTTCATTTGAGTAAAGATAAACACCCCCATCTAATTGTACCTAAAATAGGTTTTTGCCAAAAGATAGGCCTTTCTCTTTATTTTTACCCTGGTCCAAAATTGCCTCAATGAGGTTTTCATTTTGAGACCTCAATGTTTTAATATTTTGTGGTCTCAATGTTTTAATATTTTGTTTTTGGCTAAGGGTGTTCACCCATTCTCCAAAATAGGCTACAAGATCTAGTTTGATAGAGAACCCTTGTTTGAGGTATCCCAATGGAACATATTCTCTTAGGCCTAAAAAATTGCAAAATGCCTCATCATTCTCAAACTCATCTACAAGCACTATGGATTCTTGTTGGTATTAAGCTATAAGTTGAGGGTGATATAGAGGAAACAAGTTATGCTGGATAATTGGGGTAATGGTACAAATTATATGTAGTTAAAATAGGTTGGTATTGACAAGGTCTTCATACATGCTATGATCAGACTCTACTTCAGTGTTGGCATCGTCATCACTAGATGTTAGAATTGGAACACAAATAAGATACATGGGGTCACCCTTAAGTGGTTTAAATATAAGACCATAAGTTCCTTTATATTGAGTTATAGAAATTGGCTCAAGAGTACCCTATCAATTTGGATTGAGGCCTCTACCTTTATACGATTGGTTCTCTATGATCCTATTAGGGATGGGATATTTGGAATTTTTGTAACAATCAACCAATTTGTCATTGTACAACCAAATTCAACATTTACAAGTGGGTCTTCTTCTTGGCCAATGACCAATGTGAAAATGATAGGAGATGGAATATGAAGTTTACCTTTTCCTTTTCATTTCCATTCCATGTAAGGTGTCCTGGCAGTAGGTCTTCCATAGGACTTGGGGGTTATGTGGAAGTTTGGTAATGTGAAATGTGTCATGGGTAAAATTATCTTCTTGGTCATTGGATGAGATGGTAAAATGATAGACATTTATAGAGGAGGCATATGTGAAGAATAACCAAGACTATTTGGGTCTATACAATTAACCTTTGGCAATTCAAAAAGAATCTCTTTATCTTTATCCTTTTTGGGAATCAGATCTAGGCCAAGGCAATAATTATAACTTTCATACTCAAACTTTAAATGTTTATAGTGTTCATATGGCTACAGATATCCATTGATAGTTACCTCCTTGCCTGAGTGCGAGAACTTGAGACATTGGTGTAATGTTGAATAGATTACATAATTTCATGTATCCAAGGTCTACCTAAGAGCAAATTATAAGATAGGTCAAGGTCTAACACATGGAAAAGTGTATCATAAGTCAAGGGCCTAATGATAAGTATCAAGCTTATGATGCCTTATGATTCTTGATCTTCATTATCATAATCTTTGATAGTAATTATTTATGGATGTAGATCAATTATTGTATATCCAAGATGCTTGATGAGCTTCAAAGACACAATATTCTAGCTTACTCCATTGTCTATGAGGACATGTTTGACTTTATGCCATGTTATGATAAATTCAATGTATAGGGGATTATTATGGAGAGGGCCAAGGAATGACATATGAATTTGGCCGAAGGTCAACTATTGGCCTAGGGCTAGATTTCCAACCAAAGTTTGAAATTTGTCTGGAGTTATATCATTAGGAACTTGGGATTGGCCTAGGAGCTCTATTAGGATGTTTTTTTGGATAGTAAATGTATACAAAAAATATAGAATGGAGATCTATGCGGGTGTCTTCTAAAGTTTTTCCATAATGTCATATGGTTTTTCCTTAACAATGGAAAATGGCTTGATTTTAACTAGCATAGTGGGTTGGAATGGTTCATTAGGAGGAGGTTGTGAGCTTGGGATGTAATATTAGATCATCGAGCTGTGATCGCATAATCAAATTAGATATAATACCATTGTAACTAGATGATTATGGAGATGGGTTGAATAGGAAAAGTCTTAATTATTAGTTCACTTGGTTATGGTCATGGGGTAATGATGAGTTATCGATATAAGATCCTAAAATAGTAATCCCTAGTTGATGTTACCCTTGGTTCTAGTCCTAGGCCAAGGAAGGATTACTTGCATATATAAATTGATTGTAATTATTTGGAAATGGTCTTGGTCTATTATAACTTGGTCTAGGGTTTATGGTGATGGTTGAAATGTGACCCCCTACAATATAACCTACAACTTTGTTTTAGTCATGGAAAACTATGTGGTAAGTTTGTTGCTTATTGGAATCATTCTAGCCTTGGTTTGTCCCATTCGTTTGGCATTGTTATTGTTGCTACTAGTATTAATATTATTATTTTAGTGGTTATTGATAATATTTTTGTTGTTATTCTGGCCTTCATTGTTACTATTGTTAATGATTATTACTATGCTATAGAAAAGGGTTTTGGTATATCACCAAGTTCTAATTGAACATAGATGCTCTATTATTTAATGTAATCTACCCATTTTCCAACATATTTTTGATGAGGTGTTTTATATACACATAACAACATAGATTATGTCCATGAACATGATGGTATTCACAGAACTCATGCTCTCTATACTAGTCTGGATACAAAATACCCTCAGGATAATGCTTCAGAATTGGTCAACTAATCATATTAGCTATGACTATCTTGATAAACATTGCTTTGATAAGTTCACCAAGATAAATAAAAACTCAAGGAGTGGGTTTTATTATTAGAGGAGGGGTTGAGAAAGGTGGTGGTTCTTGTATTTGTGGAGCTAGTCTAGGTTGCTGTGAAGGCTGCACTTGTTGACTAGGCTAATGATGAGGAGTAAGTTATATTTATGGTGTGGGTTGAGAAAATGATGTTTTCACTATTTGGACATGATGTGACTTAGTTACTCCATTTCCAATAACATTTTTATTATGATTGTATTGCTTGGATTTGTCATAGTTACTAGCCTAAGCTGGCACTGATGCTTGTCATTGGATTTGGTGAGGGTTCTGACTTGGGCCTGTTCCTTAGTTTTGGTTTTAATTTTTATTCAATGAGGTTAAATTGATAATACCTTTATTATTAAGGACCTTTTCAATTTGTAAACCTTTGTTGATGATCTCTTTGAAGGTATGTGCACATTAAATCTCTAGATGATAGGATATTTCATTGTGTTAATTTTTAGTAAACACAATGGCCAATTTTTAATCTAATAAGATATGGGTGAAGTGAATAGAAAACACTCTCCATATATTTAGATAGCTTGCAAACATCTCACCAATTTTTTTCTTGTCTTGAGTTAAATTTACTAATGAAATCTCATGTTTGAGATTATAAGAGAAATGCTATGCAAATTTGTCTAAGAGGTCATCAAAATTAGATATAGAATTCTTTGACAATTTGAGGAATTAATCAAAATCCTATCTTAATAGACTTCAGGGAAATAAGAAGAGGAGGCAAATTTCACTGTAATCCACTAGTTGACAAGTGACAAAGAAATCTATTAAATGGGCCTTACAGTCTCCTTTACCCATGTATTTATCAAATTTTGGTGGTTCATAACCTAGAGGAAATGCTATCTAAAGATAATCCATGTTGAATGGGTATGAACACACATCATACAACTTGAATTTCTTGGTCTATTTCCCTACTTGGATGGCAATAATTGCATCCTTAATTTATTACAGTTCTTAGGTGAAGAAACTAGATGTTACATTTGGTTGAGGTGGTGATTGGGTAGTCAAAGGTGGATTACCTTGACTTGGGTATAATGGAGGTATGGTTTGTTATAGAATGTTGGTTTGATAGGTGAACTAACTAGGAATATGCATCCATAAATTGGGATGTAGTTGTTGAAATTACACTATTTTTGTGCTATATTTTAGTTTAGATTTGGTATATAGCCTTGGTTTTGAGGGAAATGGGGTTGTGATGGAAGGATATGGGTTTGGGTAAAATAATGTGCTAGCTGAGGTTGAATAGGGACTTGCTACTGACTAGTCAAACCAAGCTAAATAAGGGGAATTTATTATGGACCAAGGCCCAATCTTTGGATCTATGGTATGTGATGAGTTAAAGGTAATTATTGCCTAATTGGTACTTTATAGATAGTGGTACCTCCTTGCTGCACCAACACCAATTATGAACTAGATACTTGTTAGGTGTTTAGAATTTGTATTTGACCAATAGAAACATGATATTTATTAAACACTATTCATAATTGTAAATGCATATTGGTCTATGACTATAGAGGTACATTTATCACTACCTATTGAGGTAGAAAATTTGTTGGCCCTATTGAGGTGGTGCAGTGTTTTACCTATGATATGATGTTATATTAGATTGTGCTTATTATTATAGAATGTTAGTCACCACCTATTGAGGTGGGATAACATTCATCCTTTTTTTTGAGGCAAGACACTAGTCAATTCTTGATTACTTTATCCTTATGGTTGCATGCTTGATGAATTAACTGCTTGAGAATTAGAAGGAACTTGTTGTGGTTGGGATGTAGGAGTTCCTACCCCTTGATGTTGTGAACCAATCATGGTATTAACTCAAGTTAGTTATTATTATAGACTATTTATTGGTGTAGTTAAACCATTTTGGATTAGATTGGAAGACACTTGTGTGTTGTCCACTATGTTTGGCACATTATTTTATGTAGAAGCTATAGTCACATATTCAATATATGGGACATTATACATGTCACCAACTAAATTTATTTGTGTAAATGGGTCTATACCTAGATTATCTTGACATTTAAACTTTATTATCACTTATATTAAAGGATTTATCTCTATGAGTGGAGCATTTGACATGGCTATGACATTAAAATTGCATGCTAGGTTTAAATAGGTTTGATATGTTTGTTTCTTTTGTATAAAGTGGTACTCTATTAGGCACTTTATTTTTACATGCATATTTGGGTCTTGATATGATATTGATATGATCATTTGAGGATGGCTAGTAGAGGCCTATTTAATGGTTTGGGTATAAGTCATCATTAAAGGCACTCTAACTAGACTAGGTAAATTTTCATGAGGGAAGTCTTCTAGAAACTTGGTCCCTACCTCCATGGATCTGATTAAAAACTCAAACTTGTTTTGAAACACGTGATGATGAAATAAATAAGGATCATATGTCAATTTCATAGTAACACAATACAATTATTATTGAGTTTATTCTATAATTTATGGTACACTAGAAAGGTATTTCATGGGTTTGATCTTGATCTTGATCTTGATTTGAACATGGAGGCATGTTAAAAAAATAATGGGATAATAGATCTTGACTTTTTTACCTAGATTTATTAGTGTAAGGAGGATAAGTATCCATCTCACAAACCACATAATCACCATAAGGGTCTTAAACAAATTTATCATTCATGACCATGTTATCATAACCTAGATTGTACATGGATCCACTAAGAGTGTAATGAAACATATCAAAATAAATGACTAACATTTCATGAATAAGGTCTAGAGTTTTAAAAAACTTAAAAATAAGGTCTAAAATACAAATGGTCTGAACTTGATCTAAAAACTCAGTTTAGGGATGGAGTTATTTCTCCAAAAATAGGCAATGATAAACTTGGTCTAAAATGGTCTAATGTCAAATGTATTACATAAATGGTAAAGTGAATGGATAAATTTGAATGCCAAACTTGGTAAAGAATATTTTTAATAAACTCTAATCTAGGTCTAAAAAATGTTGCTAGGTCTTTGGGAACAAGGCACAAAACTAGGCTCAAAACAACTAGGTCTAAAACAAAAGGTAAAAATTATAGGACTTTTAGAAACATAATAAAAAATATAAACTTTAAGTTAACACTAGGTCTAAAAAAATGAGATTTTCTAAGTCTTTTGGGAACATGACACAAAATCTAGACTTGGCACAAACTAGGTTTAAAGGGAAAGATAATTAATCTAACAAATTTGAAACACTTTGACTTAAAGTAGGCATTCAAATACAAACATTAAATTAACCTTAAAAAAAAATGCATTAGACTTTAGGCACATGGAAGGTAGACCACTCCACCAATTTATGCACAAAAATAGTCTTTGAATTGAGTAAGGAATTAGTCTAAGTTACACAACCCAAAAATGAGAGGTAAATGTATAAACCAAAATTATGCAAGGCATAGGCATAAAACCAATCAATGTTTGAATGTGAACTTATCAAGACTAATTTGGAAATTTATTTATAAGGATTTGGTATTTTAAATGGATAATAATTTAGACCAAAATAGATGGCATAACAATACAAGGCATAGATTACTAAGGCATACGTGGTTTTGAAATTACAATCAGACATAAGGTAAAAAGTCTTTAAAATAATGTGAGCAACGTAATGACACTATCTTGATCTAAAAGTATGATAAATGGTTTATTTCAAAAAATATAAGGCACAAGACTTGGAATGAAATGGGTAGCTTAACAATGCCCCTATAAAATAGATGACACACATACACAAAAGTTTGATAAATAACCAAGGCAAAGTGTGGTGTCAAACAAACAATATAACACCTCTTCAGACAAAAGAGGGGTGTAAAAACATGAATTTTTTTTGGATTTAGTATAAAAAATTAACAATTTTGACTCAAGACAAATCTAATAAAAAATAAAATGATAAAGACACCTAAGTGTATCATCCTAATCCTAAAAATTGATAAGGTAGCTTCATACTATCAAATTCCATCTATATACTTGCTCTTAAGAGGAAATTATGTTTCTAATACATAAATTAAAATGTGTATGAAAGGTAGGGTTTTTTAGGCCCCCCTCTTCTCTCAAGAGTTTGTATAGTGATATGGAAATTTGGGACACTCGCCTTGCATTGATAGTATATCCATGATAAGTGGGGTTATCTAAACTATCAATTTTCATACATTATAAATGGTCCCATATGTGTGGTCAAAAATAGGGAAAAAACATCATTTTAATTCACATCAATCAGATTATTGTGAAAAGGTTTTATCCTTTTCATAAACACTACATTTGTCAATTGCTTAGTGTAGTGTGATGTCCAAGTTGAACATACATTCTAAGGTAGTCTCTTACTAACGGAGCTTGTTTAACCACTTAAAAAAGCATCCTAGTAAATTGAATTTTATTTGTATACCCCTACCATGGAGTGGGGTTCAATTGATATTGGGAGATGAATTTATAGGTCTATACTTCCCTAGAGAACCCATGGGTAGGAGATGAACTCCCACCCATAAGCCAAGATGCATGAAATAAAAAGTGAGTGAAAAGACTTTAAGGTCATTTTAGGATCACCCAAATCACTCAAATTTTTGGGAGGGCCTTAGTGACTTTACTTCCACTCTTTTAGACAAAGTGACAAAGGCAAATAATGAAGATTTTTTGATCACCCAAGTTCCTTAGAGGGGACATGGGTATAACATATATGCTATGCTTGGCTTGCAAAACAAATACACAATAACAATCATCTTATGAAAATTTAACTAGAGTGTGAGTTCATTTTTATATCACCAAAATAAATTTGACATGAATTTTAGCCCATTGGCATTATTATGAGCACTTTGAAAAATAAAAATAACTCAAGTAAAAGATTTTAAAACACTAAATGTAAATGTGAGTTTGAATCTTAGAGTGTTAAAAAACATATTTTCTTGGTCTTTAGGTCCTGAAAAGGTTGTTCAGGGGTATAAGATAAAAGTAAGTGATAAAATGACTTAAAAAATTTATCTCTCAGGTTTCAAATGTCTTTCAAGTAGTAGAAAATCATAGATACATAGATCAATACCACAACTTTTTCTATAAAGCTGCAACTAGTTAACAAAAAACTATGACTTCTTATAGAACAAAGTATTAGTGCAAAACCTCAAGTATACAAAACAAAAATGTAATTATATAGTGTAAAATCATAAGTCTATAGTAAATTATATGGGTTAATGTTAATGGAAGTTCATGAAAGGGTTTGCAAGGCCCACACTAGTGGTGTTACTCTTTATAAAAAGTTAATACATACTAGTTATTATTATCCAACTATGGACATTGATTCCACTGTATATATTAAATGGTGTGTACAATGTCAGAAGCATGTGAATAGAATACATGATCTAGCTCAATCACTCAAACCACTAACCATGCCATGGCTATTTTCAATGTAGGGACTTGAACTCATAGTAAATAGTAACTTTGCATTCTTAGATGGCCATAAACATATCCTTACTACCATAAAATACTTCCCTAAGTGGGTGGAAGTCATTCACCTAACTTACAAGACCAGTAAATAAATATCCAAGTTCATTTTCAATCACCTCATCTGTATTACGTCATTCCCAGAAACCTATCTTTGATAATTATATATCTCCCATTTCTCTCCATTTTTATAAGATATTCTCATTTCACAAGGAGAAACCCTATCAAAATTTGTAAGAAAGACCTTTTAAAGTAATAAAGATAAAATTTTAAGTATCTCTTACCTCTAAATTATGCTTAGTAAGCTTGTGCATGATGGCCTTGTAAATAAGTGTTCTTCCATGTCCATTATCCTTCTTTCTTGCCTATTTTTAGGTGTTTTCAAGTTAGTTATAAGGGTTAAAGCAAAACCATCATTATACAGTGCAATATCACTATTATATAAGAAAAAAAATATAGATTTTGATAGCAATATTATGATTATAAAGGAGATATCTCAGATTTAGGGACAATATCATAGATTTTTAGATGATATTATAACTATTAGATAATAATGCAACTTATCATTCAAAATCACTACTTATCAAAACAAAAATGCAAGTTATCAAGGCAAAATCACTACTTATCAAAGCAAAACCACTACTTATCAAAGCAAAAATGTAAATTCAATATCATGAATTTGTAGTGCAATATCATGATTCCATAATGAAATATAACAATTGATTTGTTATTTTTGGGAATAATGGACTTTTATTCCTATTTAATAAATAAGTCTAAGTAGGATAAATCAATAAATAATATTCCTAATTAAAGCCACTGATTTGTGAAATTTAATTGTAATTAGACTTTTTCTAAAAATAGTAGCAAGAGAGAGAAAATTAAACTTAGTTTATTTTGGACTGTTTTAACTAAGATAGGGTCTGGAAATTTGTGTGTAGGGTTGGGACACTGTAGAAAACCAGATCCTAGACTTCATTTTCTAATTAGATAGGATCACTAAAACTAGACACCCTAGGCTCCAATGCTATAGTCTTTCCCTGATGCTGATGTCCTCAAGATCTAAGATTTCTAGGTTTTATTCATCTAGTTAGTGTGAGTTTGTGAACCAATTTTTAGGTCCTCACTATCAATATAACTCCCTATGGAGCTGATTTTTTATGTACTTGTATCTTTTATGCAATTGAAATAAACTTTGATAAATGGGGAAAAGAGGTTAGTGTGTGTAAGATGCACTGGATGTGCTTCACACCTTGTGTGTGGGTATGTTGCCTACATACCGATACTCCAAGGAGGGGTCAAGCCATATGTAGTTCTCCCTTTAAGAGTGATTTGTGAAATAGTGAATTGAAATGGAAGAAATGATAAAATTGGGTAAACTTGAGATGACTAGAGACTGGTGTAAGGTTTTGAATTAGCTTGAAAGATTATAGGCTAGATGTATGTGGGGAATAGGTAAGATTTCTTGAGTGGTCTTGCTTGCTTGAATGATATTTACCAACCCTTTTCCAAAAGTTATTTGAATGGGATTATATATGGATCTATTAGTCATGGGTTAGATGAAACCAAACTAGGCTAACATAATAAATAAGAGGAATAGGGGGAAATGGTAATCTGGGCCTGAATTGTGATTAGACAAGATCACTAAAAAGGGGACACCCTAGGGTATAACACTATATTCAAAATTTGGTGTTATTATCTTGAGTATATGAGACTTAGGGGGATGGATTAGTCATGAAGAGAGGGTCCTAGCTTAGTTGGGGTCAAGTCTGTAAGGCCACAGATGATTGGGAATTAGTGAAAGTAAACCTAAGAGGGTCATGAGAGTGAACAAGAGGGACCAAGGATTGGGTATCTTTAGCCATGCTCAAGTTACCATTTTATATGACTAAATTCGCCCCCCGCCCACCCCCCCCCACTTTATTCTAGTGATGCAACAAAGTGAAATACTATGATAAAGGAGAATAGAAAACGTATATGAACTTACCTATAAAAGGTGAAGCCCATAAAGCTTGTGTGATGCTGGATAGTGCATTAAGAGTATGTTGTGTAAATGTGAATCTATGAAATGAAAACAAAGATTAGATCAATTCTTCTTATATGTAATATAAAATAAGAACATAAAAATCTGAGTAAAAGAAATGAAGAGAAAGGAATGAATACACCTCACTGGGTACATGAACCAATACAAAACCTATTGTGATACTAATAAAGGATGAGTAATGCTGGATGTGTTAGATGATGTTGTACCAAAATTTATATCACAAATAGAGCTGAGTGTTCAATTCCCCAAAAAGTGGCTCAAGAATACAAAGGTATGGTCCTTTGGCTTTATCATCACCTACTAAGTGAAGCTAGATGATCATGTGTGTGCTCATTAGTGTTTGGACTATGTGTCTAATCCCTTTGAATAGGTGGCTCAAGAATACAAAGGCTGGACCTTTGGATCCATCATTGCCCCATGAAATGAAGCTATAAACTGATACTGATATAAAGAAGTATGTCATATGAGATGGCACTTAAATCCCTTGAATGTTTTGGAAATCTAATAATGTGACATGGATAGCTGAATATGTCTTGAAAACTAGGCCAATGTTGGCTAACTTGGCAAAGATGGAGCTTAGGCTTGTATGAAAGCCACTCTAAAACTACAAATTTGGCTTATGTGGAAACCACTCAGGAACTCAGGTACTTGAGAATGTGGAGGTTAGGCTTGTATGAAAGCCACTCCAAAATTATTCCAACCACATATAGATAGAATAAGGCATGCAATTACTGAGAATGCCTAGGTAATGCTAAAAACTAAAAGAAAAGAAGCAAAAGTGTTGTACAATCTACCCCCAATCACTAGTGTCTAAAACATGGATTCTGATCTAGAAGTTATATTAACTACCATATCTAAAATTGGAAGTGAGAATAAATCATGTCACGCATTATGCCCCCCAACTCTCGATTTTTTGAGAAAACTATACTGAAAAGTACTGATCAGAACTAGTCTAATTGTGTAAAATTATAGCTAAACTTATCTTTCTACCTACTTCTAGAAAACCTAGTTTTTATGCTGTTTAGACACAAACACCAAAAATTGACACCCTGGTGTCCAACACTATAGTCCAAACTTAGTGCTATTATTCTAGGCTAAAACTAATCATTGTTCTGGAATCTTAACTGTCTACCTGGTATGTTCTGAGTGGTTTGATGATTGGTTTCTATTCTAGTTATTTTAAAACTATATTTTTTGATCGATAGGAGCTATGATCTCTATAACAAAACCATTATTTATTGCCCCGTCTTTTAAGGGTAGGAATAGGTAACTTGTAATGACTACCCTTAGAATAAGAAGACTTACAAGTGTGTTAAGTTGGAAATATATATGATATAATAATGATAATCAATAAGATATCTCAAGATATAACATGGTTTGATTTGAGACATTGTTAGATCAATAGGGGTATGCCTAAATATATGTAACAATGTAATAACATGTGCAATGTTCTTGAGTTGAATTGAAACTAGAAATGTTAGCTGTTAATTGGTTAGTTGGAGGGATGGAACATGATGTCCATCATGGAATCCAAGAAAACATGAAAAATGCATGATATGGATCATGGTATTATAAGCAATTGAGTAACAAGAAAATAAATTAAGAATCAAGATGCATACAAGGGTGGCCAATGGGCCAATTAAACAAGGGACATGGGCACATGTCACTCAAACAAGAAAATAAGCATACAAGTCATGTTCAAATGCTACATACACATATAATTTAAATAAGTAAGTTGGAGTGGAAGCCATAATCACATAGAGGAATATAGGCAAAGGACATTGGCAAATGTCTTAAAGCACACACATGAATAGAAGAGAAGGACATTGGCAAATGTCTTAAGACACATACATGAGACAAGTAGGAATTGGAAATGTAATCCAACAAGCTACACTAAGCAAGAAGAGAAAGCATGTAATAATTGGAAAGATAGAATCACATCTAAATAATTAAAACAAGAGTAAAAGTATGCAAGACATGTTTAGTATAAGACTAGGTATATGATAAGAGATACACAAGTGTTAGGTACTAGTGTAATGTCGATATAGTAATTTATGTAATCTAGTAAGTAATGTACATCAACATGATAACTTAGATCATGTAGTGTAGGAATGACATAACCTAGATGGTGTAGTCATGTAGAAGATGCCCTCAGTGGGTATGTTTATCAAAGTGTGTCTCAAATTTAGATGTAGGATGCCCCTCAATGGGTTGAGTGAAGCAATCAAAGAGATGGATATTACTGCACACACTCAAAGAAGATCAAGTGAAGTATGGTAATGTAGATTAATTGACATACAATAACATGAAACAAAAATGTAAGTCCTAACATAGTAGTAGCAATGTAAAACATGGATGCTGCATACAATCAAAATGTTTTTAGTGTTTTGACATTTTTGAATGTTTTTGGATTTCATAATGTTATATTGTTTTTGTATTTTTAGAAAATTTGAACTATGTATAATAAATACAAAAGAATCTATGCATAATCAATGCTGAGGAGGAATGATACTAACTAATGAGTCTCATGTGAGACTCCTTATCATGGTGTCCTGTATTAAGGAGTGGAATCATGCGTAATTATGAAGCATGGTGAAAATGTTGAGACTGTTACTTTGAAATCTATATATGCTATAAATGTTCTAAAATATCTGAAGTAGAAACTGAATGTGGGGTCCTTTTGTGACTTTGAGAAGTGGATGAAATTGTAGGGATCTTAGGGACCCATATAGAAGTAGGAGAAGCTCTCTAAACATGTGCTCTATGTGTAGACATATGAGATCTCAATGAAACTGCTCTAGGTGTGAATACTATAGCTAGAAGTTATCTAGAATCTCAAAGCTATGGAGGTGAATGAGCCCTCTATACTAGTGATGGATGCCTCAACTTTGTCTAAATTTGAAGTGGAAGAGGAACTAAAATTGGTAGCCAAACTAAAAATGGTGGTGAAATGAAAACTGGTGGCAAAACTGAAATTGGTAGCAAAATTAAAACTGGTGATTACAAACTGGTAGATGGCTCTGAAGTGGGGAGTAATAACTCATATGGAACTCTACCAAATGTAATAACCTAATTAACATGAATGAATTTTACACATTTGTGAATTGTAGAAGGTAGTACTCTAAGTTTTTGAATCCATGGTTGACCAAGTAGTATATCAAAAACTCCTACATTGAGAACTATAGTGAATGGTGTGGGTACATGTGTAGGGCCGACTTGTACTGGAAGTACTATCTCATCCAATGAACTCTATATATGTACATTGAAACCATTGATTACTATTAATATTAGAGTGATATATTATTCTAAATAACTGAAATGTTGTAGTTGTGTCAAGGTGCATATGTTAAGACTGGAATCATTGTCAATAAGCACATTGAAAATAGCTTGATTATGAATATGAGATTTAATAAAGAGTGCATGATAATATGAATCATCCTCAATGATTTCCTACTTTGAGAAGGAGATAGAAGGTCTAGATAGAACTCTATAATTATATACACCAATTATGTTGATCAAAAGATGTAACTCAATTAAAGATGCCTTGTATGTATCTAGTGGTGGATGTGCATGATATGCATGATGAACCCCTAATGTGTCCCCTATATCTTATTTTGAATATTATGGAAATGGATTTGAAAAGATTTTTATTGATTTATCTTATGTTTTCTTTTATATTGGAAGCTCCATTGAAATACCAAGATCAATAGTATTTGAGTCTATTAGGTCCTACATCTTGTACTTTAAACTGATGCATCTATTTGTCATATGGCCTGGTGCCTTATGGTAGTCAAAAAATGCTTGATGATCATATCCCTTTGAAAGGGGTTTTGTTGGGTCAACTTCCTAAATTGGAGGGAAATATATGATATTACAATCTAAATGCTACTGTAAAACCCTGGTTGGAGGAAATGAAAGATGTGAAAAAGTATGCTGAGGGGGTGCTAACAAAACTTTTCACTGAGGAGGTTATGAAGCCACATTAACTATAAGTTGATTCTACCCTTTAGTATCATTGAATTTGACCTTATATGGGACTTTGTTGTTACTCTTATTAGTTGTGTTTGATGTATTAGTGTACTTTAGTTTTCTCATTGAAATTTGTTTGACTTCTCTTTCCTTTAATGAGTGACATAATTTAGTGAAGGAAGAGAATCTTTTGAACATGATTGATTCATGAAGTGCTGGTAGATGACTTTATTTGAAAATGTCTTGTAATTCCTGATCTATCATGGGGATAGTCATCTTAGCCAAGATGGTCTTATATTGAAGAACATAGTCTATAAGATGCTCATTTGGTAATTGTTTCTACTGAGTAATTTGAGAATGTGAAACCTTATCACCAATGTCGATACTAAAGTGTGGTAGGAACATTTAGTTAAAGGATTGAATGCATTGACTAAATAATTTGGTAGAATATAGAACCATTTTAAAGCATAGTCCTTGAGACTCTATAGAAATAACTTGGTAAGTAGCCAGTCATTTGGGACATAATCCAAGCATGCTGCATGAAAATCTCTCAAATGTGTATCTGGATCACCCTTGCCATCATAAAGAGTAAGTTTGGGTTGAACAAAACTTTATGGCAAGGCTATAGAAGTAATGTGACATGCCAATGGTGTATGCGGAAGAACAAAAGAATCCAAAGCTTGTGTAGGTCTAGTGGCACCTTGCTCAAGATGTAACACCTTGGATTGAATAGATATTATCTCTTACATAAGGGCTACCACATCAGGAGATAAGGATGTACTAGTTGTAATTGGTGGCATAGAGGTAGGTTGGGCTACTATAGGGGGTTGTTGAGAAATGGTTGCCCCCATAGTGTCATTTGTAACTGGTTACCCTGTGGTTTGAGAAGATTGACCATTGTTCACTTTTTATTATTTTTATTGTAGAATTTTTGAGCATGTCATCTTATAGATTTAGATGTTTGTTTAAGATTTCTTGAAGTTCTCTTTTATCAGTTTCATTAGAACTGGTATATTGGGCCATTGTTAAAGTAGGAAAACAACTTGAAATGTATTTGAATGTTTTGCAATAAGTGTATTTGAATATTTTTCAATAAGTTTTAATAGGCAATGTGCTAAAAAGGGAAAGCACTGAATATAAGAAATGCAAGGTCCTAAAAATAGTGAATTGGAATTTATGCAAAAAGGATACTGAGATACCAAACATGCAAGGTGATACCTCAAGAAGCAAAATAGGAGCTAGTATGTGCTACTAGGGAAAAGTAGGAAAACAACTTGAAATGTGTTTGAATGTTTTGCATTAAGTTTTAATAATTAATGTGCTAGAAAGGGAAAGCACTGAACATAAAAAATGTAAGGTCCTAAAAATAGTGAATTGGAATTTGTGCAAAAAGGATACTGAGCTACCAAACATGTAAGGTGATACCTTAAGAAGCAAAATAGGAGCTATTATGTGCTACTAGGGATTTTTCAAAAATATTTTTGTAAAATACTATGAATTTTTAAAATTGAAATTTAATTTTTGATTTAAGTATGCAAGTATAAATTCAAAAATTTATGGGAAAATGTTTGATTTAATGGGACCTAGTAGATGTAACTGGGGTTTGGAGAAAAGTAAATTTTTGAAAATTACTATGAATTTTTAAAAATTTAAGTGATTTTTTGATTTTAATATGCAACTAAAAATTTAGAAAATGATTGGAAAATTACTGAGAGTTAGTTGATGTAAATAGGGTTTAAAATAAATTTATTATGAAATTTAATACAAAATTTTAAAATTTGAGATAATTTTTTTAATTAAATGTACAAGCAAAAAATCAAGAAATAATTAGATTAATGCTAGAAAATTACTAGGACGTAGTGTATGCAACTAGGGTTTGAAATAAATTTATGTTAAAATTTACTACAAAATTTTAAAAATTGAGAGGAATTTTTGATTTTAATATTCAAGGAAAAATTCAAAAAATAATGGGAAAAATTAGCTAGGAATTTACCCTAGGGTTTCTATGATTTTTATGTGAAATTCAAAGTAAGTCAGGTTCACCAAATGATTTCTTATTTTTGGTAATAATAGAGTTTTATTCCTATTTAATAAATAAGTCTAAGTAGGATAAATTAGTAAATAATATTCTTAATTAAAGCCACTAATTTTTGAAATCAAATTGTAATTAGACCTTTTTCTAAAAATGGTATCAAGAGAGAAAAAATTAAACTTATTTATTCTAGACTATTCTAACTGAGACAGGGTCTATAAATTTGTGTGTAAGGCTAGGACACTATTAAAAATAAGATCTTAGAATTAATTTTTTGATTGGACAGGAGCACTATAATTAGACACCCTAGGCTCTAGTTCTATATTCCTTCCCCAATGCTATTGTCCTTAGGATCTAAGCTTTCTAGGTTTAATTCTCCTAGTCAGTGTGAGTATGTGTACCAATTTTTAAGTCCTCATTGTCAATAAAGATCCTTGTAGAGATAATTATTTGTGTACTTGTATCTTATATGAAATTAAAAAACTTTTATAAATGAGGAAAAGGGGTTAGTGTGTGTAAGTGCACTAGACATGCTTCACACCCTATGTGTGGGCACACTACTGACATACCAATACTCTGAGGAGGGATCAAGCCATATGCAGTTCTAACTTTAAGAGTGATTTGTGAAATAGTGAATTGAAATGCATGAAATGATATAACTGGGTAAGCTTGAGATGATTAGGGACTGGGGTAAGATTTTAAATTGTCTTGATAGTGTATAGGCTAGCTGTATGCAAAGAATAGGGAAGATTGTTTGAGTGGTCTTGCTTGTATTCTTGCTTGATTGAATGATATTTACCAACCCTTTTAAAATTATATTTGAATGGTATTATATATGGATCTATTGGTCATGGGTTAGATGAAACCAAACTAGGCTAATATAATAAACAAGAGGAATCAAGGAAAAATGGTAATTTGGGCTCGAGTTGTGATTGGATAGGAGCATTAAAAAGGGGACACCCTAGGTTCCAACACTATAGTCCAAATTTAGTGCTATTATCTTGAGTAGATAGGACTTGGGGGGATCGATTAGTCATGAATAGAGGGTCCTACCTTAGTTGGGGTCAAGGCTGAAAGGCCACAGATGGTTGGGAATCAGTGAAAGTAAGCCTAAGAGGGTCATGAGAGAAAGCAAAAGGGACATAAGGTTTGGGTGTCTTTATCCATGCTCAATTTGACAATTTTTTTAAATTTTATATGACTACACAAACTATATAGAGTAAAATCAAAACTATATAGATAAAAAATGCAATTTCTAGTAGAATGTCCATGAGCCTTCACTTTCTACTTTTTTGGTCAGTAAATTAGGATTTTGACATGAAAATTGTTAGAAAGAGGTCCTAAAATGCCATGGGAAGAACTTTATGGGGTGAACATTCCATTAGTAATTCCTTCATGTGAATAAGGAATCCATATATGGGAGATTAGTATAGTGTTAGTCAAGAAAATAAACTCAAAATAAACACACTAAACACTAACATTTCTAGTCTATACACAAGGGAGAGCACAAGTAACAAGCATATAATGAAAAGATAACTATAAAATAAAAGAAATAATCCTTTTATCTTCCTTTTATCTCCAAAATAGCTTGTTAAAGTGGCTTGCTCAGTTATATGCATTAAAAAATCTTTGTCAATGAAGCTCTATTTTCTACACCTCTCCTTGGCACCTTGGTTTGGATGATTAGATTAACTTAACTTATGAATTTGGCATGGTAAAAATATTATAATATTTTCTTTCACCTATTTTATCATAATAAATTTACAACAAAATATCTTAAATATTAATAGGTAAGGCCTTGTATTTATAGCCTCCAAAGTTAACTCTCATCCAAGGTGAGTTAAGGTTGAGTTTAAACCTAGAATAAGTTCAAACTAACCCTAGGTGAGTTGAGGATAACTATATTTGAGTTAAATAGGTGTCATGTAATTATTATTTTTAATTAATAGGCATGGTTCTCAAATTAGATATTTTTAGATATTTGTGAGAGCTTGATAACTCACAAACTGCAATGATGAAGAAGCTTGATATTTTGAATTTTTGAATTTCCATTTTTAGATATTCATTAATTGTAAATAGATTATTTAAATAATAATTTCATATGGTTTAATTAATTGATTCATTTTGATTAACATTTAGCTCTTTTAAGAATTGTTCAAGTACCCCATTTAATGGGTCTATAGGCCAAACTACCAATTTTTAAGTTACAAGGTGACTGGAGATAAATTCATTAGAGGTTATTGTTGTGTATGGTATAATTCCTGAGATAAGGATGCCTCAAAATTATTATAAGTACTAATGAATGATGTGTGGATGAAAATGGGATGTTTAGTGATTTCTAGGCTTAATTTGCAATGTTTGGTAGAAATTAGTCTGAAGCCTAGTTGAAAGCTAGTTGTGGCCAAAATGGGGTGTATAAAACACCAATAAGATATAAATTTCACCCCATCTGAATGTATCCATAGGTATGTGTGTTTTATCAACACCTTCAATAATTTCATCCCTAATGTACTTAGAAATATTTAACTACACACTTTTTGTGCCCATGCAGTGGACTATTTATTTGTTACTTATAATATTCCAATAACCAATTCCATACAACTTAGTTCTCACTAGGTGCCCTACTTCCCTTGTGTCCTAGTCACTAAATTTATCAATGGGGAGAGTATACTTATCACTTTTAAACTTCAATTTTTTGTTATCCTTTCTATTTCCTTATATTTGGCTAGCATGAATTTCATACCCTTTCTTGAGAAATAAATCCCTATGGATATTCTTATGCACTTCATTGATATCTTCATGCAGTGTCCTCATATATATGTGAAATGAGGAAGCTGACCAACATATCTAGCTTCACCTAAAAAAGGTTGCACAAATATTTACAAACATTAATTTTTTCCAGTGTTAATTTTGCTAACATATATAATGTTATCATGCCATTGACACTAACCCTACCAATTTTCACTATAAAAGGAATCTTCAAATACATATCCTTATTCCCTACCTATTGGATGTAATCCTCTATTTTTAATTCACTCACTTTTGACACCTAGTCTTTTCTATGCAAAAAGGAATCAAGATATTACATTTCTATGAATTACACTAGTGTATATTCACTCTTGCTTTGTTTTTTTATATTTTCCTCTTGGGTAATAATAAATTTATACCCAAACATATCTACAAAACATGTATGTTTATTTATAATTAAATCTATAGTGGTTGGAATCATCTTTAGTGACATCCTTACTTTAAAGCTAGTGACACAATTTAGGGTTATTGATTTTTTCAAAACCCCCAATCTTACCTTTATCTCCAAGATTTGTCGAGTTTTAATGGTAGATGCCTTGATCTAAATCACTAAATTATTTTAATTCAATATTTTTATTTATCTTTTCTCTCAATATTTTCTTGAGAATGATGTTTAATCTCTTTGAATCTCGAACCCTAGCCTTAAATACCTTATTACTCTAAACATAATGTGAATTCACTTTCCCTAATTTTCTTAGATTTTTCTATGATTTTTGGCTGAAATTATATTTTATAGTGATAAGTAATGAAAATTACCTATAGATGGAAATTCATAGTGCCTGTTGACATTTGAATTTCCCTAATGGCACTTTCCATATTGTTAAATAACTATTACTATGACTTTTGTACCTTCATGTTAACTTCTGGTGATGCCACCCCTACAAGACTCCCTAAATGTGTGACCTTTGCCATTATATATTTCACATGTTCTTGGGAACTACATGTATCCATTTTATTTATGCCCCCATTCTACATAGACATCACATATTCAGTACTTGATCGATATTTGGTGCATGTTCACTAGTCTTCCTTTCATGTGTCGAGATTTTTTATTTATTAACCCATACCAAATATATGCATGGTCATCCAAAGCATCAAATTATTTACCTTATTTTATGTTCTCATGTTTGTGAAGGTCCATTTATTTTATTTTATTTACATTGGTGCAATTAGGAGCTTAAAATTTCCAAACTAATCCTCTTAGAGGGTTGACAATGGGTGATTTGATTCTCCTATTAGACATTTGTGCATAGTTGGGAAATGTGCATGTTGTTATTATATTTTTGAACTAATTTTAGTGTTACATGAACACATTAAAGTGGCATAAAATAATACTTGAAAAATTCCAAATCCTTAACAAATAAATCTTAATAGAAAAATCAAACATTTATGATTTAAAATATAAACAAACATGGAAACACTTTCCCATAAATACTTAGATGTCTGAGATAATAATAATTTTTAAATACATTACTCAAATAATATGAATATTATTATAAGGTTTTATTCTTTATTACTAATTCTAATGGTGGAAAAAAATTACTTGTGCTTATTAGTAAGAAACAAACTTACAGTTAATGAAAAAATAATGCATGAAAATAAATTACAAGATGTATTACAAATTATTCGTAAATGGATCCTTACATACTACATATGATAAGGATCGAGCCTACTTCCATTAAAATTACTAAGGATATTTTCACTATTTAAAGTGCACAATTTGCATGCATCAATTCCCAAAATATCATGTAAGATAAAAGGTCCCACCTATTAGATTTACAACATTTGTAGATGTTTGGCATATTCAAAAATATATAGTAGAACATGGGCATCCTTGTTTAATTTTTTATTTTAAAATGTTTATTATGCCAAATATTTTTTCTAACTTTCTCTACTTCCTAGATCTATTTCAAAATTATGCATTTTTCATCTTGATTTAGAAGCTCTTCCAACCACACATCAAGTGATTCATTTTCATAAAGCCATCAAACACACAAAATTCATAAAAAGTGCACCAAAAATCCCTTTGAAAAATGACATCATTTATAAAAACTAACTAAAAGGTTGTGGAATTGTTTAGTTTATTAAAGGTTGTCATATATGCCTATGATTTAGTAGATACCTGATCATGCAAATCTTTTTGACCTATATTATTCATTATGGCAAGATTTTTTAAGTATCTTATTAAATGATTCAATGGTCTCATTTTCCTATGGGTGATACAGGCTAGTCTTTTGGTGCACAACCATGAATTTTGAAAGAAGAATACACATTATTTCAATGAGGAAATTCATACCCCATTAAATGGTATGGCTTAAGGGGCACTCATATATAGTTATAATATTCCCCCAAAGGAAGTACATTTCCATAACTAAAACTAAACTCCTTTTTGGTACCACCTATTCCCACCTTATCATATAATCTATTTTCATGATAATGTAACACCCATTGATCCTTCACATGGATAGATAAATAGGTCCCACAAAATTAATTTCCCATTTTTCAAATGGCTCCTGAGTAGTAATAAACATTAGGGGAATCTCATCTCATTGGTTAGGTTTCTAAATCCTTTGAAAAATATCAAATTTATACGAGTAATATTTAGCATATTTAAATAATGTTATCCACTAGAGGCCAAAAAATAATATCTTTCACATGGTAGCCTCGCTCACAAAGTGGCCACTAACTACCCATTTCTATCCATCATACTATAATTATGCATGATCATGATCATGACCATAATACACCTACACATGACTTCATCTCAACCCATATTATATAACCCCCTAATAATTTAAGAGGGAGCAACACAAATTTTTAGTTTTTAATTTTATTTCAAATTCCAATCACTAAGGCTAATGATTGAACTAAGAAAGGTAGAAATTTTAGCTAGGTCCTAAGGGATGCACTAAATCTTGTAAAACTAAGTCTCAAACTTGAAATATTAAATATTCCTAGATTTTTCTCTTATGATTATGCTCTACAAGTGATATAGAATTTAGTTTTACTTGATAGGATTTAAAACCATAAATAACTAAACTAAAAAAAAAAAATCCACATGTAAATTGCACTCATGTAGGACAAGATTATTAACTAGGTACATTAATGCCTCATAGTCCATGAAGAACATAAATGGTTGAGTGATAAAATATTTTTGAAACTTTTGTAGCATGTATACCATTACAATCACTTCATGCTTTGTGGTTATGTAGTTTTTCTCAGCTAAGGTGAGCTTTCTCCTTGAAAAATAAATAGGGTGATCAACTTTTTCATCATTTGGATGTGCTAAGATAATATCGATGGATGATTCAAATTCATCAAAATTAGCATTTAATGGAGTATTCTAGTTCAATTTTTTTAAAATTGAAGCACTAGAAATATTCTCCTATAAGGTGTCAAACACATCTTGTTGCTTGCCCATCAAAATTATTAGATCATATTGGTGCAATAATTCATCTAATGGTGCTACTATATTCACGTAGTTCTAAATTAACTTTTGATAGTAACTTGTATGTCCTAATAATTCACACACTTCTATCTATATTTTTTTGTTGCTTCCATTTGTAATATGAAAGTAACCTTGGTTGAATCTTAAGTAGTTATTCATTGAAAATGACATGGCCAAGTAAGTTTCTAAAGGGGGTAAAAAAGATACACTTATTCAAGTTTAGTGAAATATATAATTGTCAACACCACTAAAAAATTAAGCACAAATTGATATGATGGTCATTTACTAACTCATATATGGTCCACTCATCCTGATAAATCTGAATAATATGATGGATAAAATCTTTGAATGCTATAACCACCATGCATGAAAATACTATTGGTATATTTTTAAGACTAAAAGGCATCACATTGCATGCAAAACAACCAAATTATATAATAAACATTGTCCTAAACTTGTCTTCATCCTCAATTTGGACCGAGTGGTATCCAAATAATTCATCTATAAAACTATAGATTCCACATATTTCTATGCCTTATATAATCTCTTTAATGAAAGTAGTGGGAAATTAGTCAGTGATGCACACTACATTAAATACCCTAAAATCAACACATAGTATGATTTTATCATATTTATTTCTAATAATCACCACATGGATCACCCACTTTAAATTTTTTACTAAATAAATGAATCCTTTACCCAACATGTTTTTGTTTTCCTCCTTAACCTTTACATGCATATTGGGATTCATCCTATATGTTCTATTATTGACTAGTATTGTGACATTGACCAAATTTATTGTAGTACTCCATAAGTAAGGTTTTATTCCATTTATATCTTTGTAATTACATGGCAATATGTTTTGGTACTTGTGTAATAATTTAATGAATCAATTCTTCATCCATTCAAATGCTGAAGGTTCTTAATAATTTTGATTTTTGGTTCTTATTTCATTCAAATGCTGACTTTCTTTTTCCTGAGTGGATCATGGTAATATTTGAATTGGTCACATTGCACGTCCACCACTTTTCACTCTCCATATGAAGTCTCTTCCTTCAAGTGATCAAAACATTCCTAGGAGGTGTTTCTTCTAGCTAGCATACCACCTTTCCCTTATTTTTCTTGTATTACCAATTTTTATCTATACATATATTTTAATTATTCTCACTATAGTCACTGTTGATGCTAATTTTCAAAAATAATTCATAGTACAAGGCCCATATTATTATGAATTTTCCTTACGTGTTCTTCCATGATGGCATCATCTTCCATAATGGCCTAATGAATCCATAAAAATGATTGATAAATCTTAGGTTCGGGGTGAATATAATGATAAGGTATGGAAAAAATATCTTTTACCTTTTCCCATCATCAGTATCTTGGCATGTCTCATAGATAACATATTAGTTGTGAGCCCAAGTCCTCAATGTTTTATGAAATATATGGACCCATAATCTTATAGGAAGCTAGTGTGCATTTTTTTGCAACTATGGAGATCTATTTTGGGAGAGGAGTGTCAACCATGACTAAATATTCACCACTTGATATTTATATGTTCAAATTGAGTGTTAATTTATTATTTTAATTCAACCCATGTTATTAAGATGACTTGTGCATTTCCCACCAATGCATGACTATACTCTTCAAGGTGTACATTAAAGTACTCAAAAATTTATCTCACTTGGGATACGTGAATCCATATCATTAAAAAAATTAGTGAAATTATCATATCCTTCATATCATGGCAAGACAATAAGTTTTCATTTAATTAAGTGGAATACTTGCTTTATCCTAGACATGGTACATGGAATGTACACTTTGGTTCCTGAAGTTAAACTAACTTATAACCTTATGTACCTAAATTTTCATTATGATATAGATGGTAACAAATTTAAATTGATGGCACCAACATTCTACCCAATCACTTCATAGGATTCCTACACCCAACAATTATAAGTAACACTAATAGTGTTGAAATGGAGTTGACATGAACCCAACTCAATACTTCTTCACTATCCACACTAGATTTTTAGAGATTTGCATAGTAATGTTTTAGATATAGTTTAATTTTCATAAACATAGTTATGTTATTGAAGGGGATCATTATCACTACTCTCCATTCTCAAATCTCATAAAACACTTTTTGAGTGCATCTCTACATGGTTCACATAACACCATGGCTTGCTAAGAAGTGTTTATTAATTTTTACCTTCAACTAGTTTGAAAATTTAAAAAAAATGAATTGAAATTTACTCCCATTATATCAATAATTACATTATTTAGAATCCCCAATGGTTTTTCATGGGTCTTATTTTCCATACAAAAAATGTGTGGTAATGGTCTCAATGCGACACCACCTATTTTGCATGAAGCCTCCTATGTAAAAATGTTAACTTTAGCTAATGTGTTGATGAGAAAGTACCAAACCATCCAACTATATATAGTTACATTAATTAATATATCTTAGTTATATGTAGTGTTTGTGTAATTCTCACTTCGTGCCCTCTTTCTTGGTGGGATGTTGGTTCTTCAGTGGTTCATGTGTCACATTACATAAACTAATTCTTGATCATGGAGATCACTACCTATAAGAATAATAAATTTAAAATGTTGGAAAGGTCATTCCATTCCTATGCTTTATAATTCTTTTGATGGAGCACTTCTCTGGCCTCTTCCTCCAAATATCCAACATGTTGGAGCTTACACTGTAAATTATGTATCGCATCCATTAATTTATATAATAATCCATTCTGGTGTAAAACAATGAGATATTAGATAATAAAATGTTTTGTATTATGGTATTTATCCCCTATTCTGGGGATGTGAACCACTTCATGTCATGACAATTACTTTTGGATCTTGTGGTGGTTTTTGACCTTATTCCTTTAGCACATAGTGATACCCAAGGTGCATGATGTAGATCATCCCTCCCCCTTCTTAGATTTATCATTTTTATGTTAATGTGGTATAAATTTTAGGTCACTCTTGAAGTCTATGTTTGCCTAGATAATATCCACAAGCAGGAAACTTCAAGAAATATTTTTGGTAGTGGTCTAGTGATCAACACTTATAACATGTGCATGTGGGAAACCTTCCACACCATATGAACCACCTCTTCCTTAGTAAGGGATATGCCTACCATAATGTCCTTGATCTTGGTTTGAATGTCTAGATATTTCTTATTGAGCTTATAAACTACACACCTCATTGATTTCATCTTTCACCTAACAATATTATGCATTGTAGGTTGAAGTTTTCATTTACTACATTATATAATTTTGTGTGTGTGTGTGTGTGTGTGTATTTATAGTAATTGCATGCATGCACGTCATGGTCATTGTGATATATTTTATATGACTTAAGCAGTGACCTTATGTTAAGCATTGGAACTTTTTTATGACCATCAAATTCATAATCAGTGTACCATAACCCATTCTAAGTATTATATACAATAATTAAAGTTATTTCTTGCAATTAAGAGTCCATCAGATAAATATATGACTCCATGAATGGGATAACATTAGTGCACATACTCCTAATGATTTTGTATCTTAGCTAATATTAAAACACCTCATGTGGGTATATAAAGGTCTTCATTGATAAGGCACACCTAAAAATTAGTAATAACCCTCCATCGAACCATTGTGTGTGTTGAACTAGATGTATTTCATATGAGAATAAATATTAATAGTTTAAACCTTGAATTGTATGTGAAAATTTTCTTAGTCATTTCTAGTTTGATCTAATTTAGAAAAAATATGCTTTGTTTTTAAAAATCAAAGATATCAAATTCTTTCAAGAATGACACTTTAATTAGGTCATAATCTACAATGGATTGATTCAAATCATACTTTCGATACATAGTGTGCACACAATCTAACAAAGTGGTTGTAAAATGGATTATATTTATCTCTAGCACAGTGATGTCTTTTGCAAGCTAGATGAACTCACACTTATGTATATGCTTTGTAGTGTTTTATATTCCCTTTTACTATTATAAGGTCAAGGTCATTTGATAGATGACTTTTTAGGAATTTTTTTGTACTATTGGTGCTACTAGTGCAACAAACACACTAGATTTTTTTTGGGAGCTTAATATCTATCCACCTCTTGGGGTGCTTCCTCCAGCACTACACACATTTCTTGTTTGTGTGGGAACTTACTTTGATAACCCCACCAATGGGTTGTATTGGAGTAGTTTTTGTGCTAGTATTGGTAGTTGTGTTGGATGCAACTACACCCACACCTATTTTCCCTCTTGATGTTGTGTTACTTGTGTATATGGTTAGATTTACACCCCTTGTTGGTTACATTATCAACATATTTTGTATATTCATCTATGTTATTTGTTTTAAAATAGGTCCTAATGATTTATAGGGTACTATTTTATTCAAGACACTCTTTTCTACTTTATACCTCGTGAACTCCACTATTTAAGGAAAATATACTCTATTCACATTATCTAATTTATATTTACAAATGAAAAAATGAGCTATTGCTTCAGGGAGACTATAGGTGGTCACCTTATCTATTTCATTTATATCCATATATTTAGGGCTCCACTCCACTTTAACCATTCCTCCAAGGATGCCATCTTGCTCAATGAAGTGTAATTATTCTTCACTAGAGTGCATCTCCCATATGCAAGAGTCTTTCTCATGCAAGACCCATTCTATGAATGTCCTCACAAAATCTACCTGAGTCTCCTCCCTCTCTAGGATACATTGTGAAAATTAATTTTTATTGTTCATCATTACACTTTCACCACTTGAGTTTGTGTGCATTTGGGATTTCCAAGATGAAATTCAATTTCCCTTCAAAAATTATTCATACAAAAATTTCCCAAACTTTACCATCAACCATCTTATCCTCTCATGTGTGAGATGACTTAGCCTTCCAGCAATAGGTTTTCAATTATGTAATCCATCATTAGATTCTTGATTTCTAGAGGCAGTTATGATATGTAAGATCCTCTCAACTCACATAAAAATTAATGTTATAAAGTATCTAAATAAGAATATTTAGACACTAAAAATTACAATGAATAACTATTCAAGGTACCTCTCCACCACACATTGACAACTTGATTCCACGTGGTATCAATATGCTTCAACTATTTGACCCATTCTTTAGTCTATTGGTATTTTATATATAATTTATACTTTAACCCATGCCATATGCAGTGAGTCATGTTGAATGTTTCTTGGTACATCACAAAAGAATAATTTGAAAATATCATCAGGTAAATGTTTGTCTACCCATGCCTTTGGGTCCTATCTGACAAGACCTGGATGGTTTGCTACAAATTTACACTCCAAGTCCTCAAACCACTTCTCAAATATTTCTAATGAAGGCTAGTAAATTATCACTACTTACCATCTTTGAAAACCTATTTAATTGGGTCTTGTCAATGGAACACAAATTTTGGGTGTTTTTATGCACATCATAAATTCAACACCATGTGTATACCCAAATACTTAACTCTCATTACACCAAAACATCATGCAAATGACTTGCACACTCACCCAAGGTGTAGAGAGATTATCGAGTCATAGTTGGTTTAGTTGTGAAAATATGTCATTTTTTAACTTTACCTGCTTATGTGATAATAGTATGAAATGATAATTATTTACTTGTAACATACATAAAAATAATTATTTAGATACCACACATGACAAGGCTCATATCAATGCTCATACACTCTCATAAGAATAAAATTTCTTTTCATAAATTATATATAAACTAAACAAGAAAACACAAATACTGACGAACATCAAGATAATAATTACCATAATAAAAAATCATTTTATGTTCACTTAAGTCAAAAGTTTACATGTATATCAATACTTATTTCACCATGTAACACATAGATTAAATACAATTAAACCTAATAAATAACACTAATAATCAATTTAAAATGATTAAACAACTTAACAAAATGGTATAATAAATATCTAAACTCTTGATCTAAGAAACAAGGGTGGATTTTATAGTGTACACCAATGCCTTTCAATTAAAAGTATTTAATGTGTGACTTTAAGTATGCATAAATAATTACTATAAATAGTATTTCATAACTAATTTACATTAAATTTCTTGACTGGAGTGACTCATAAATATTTACCATGTTGTGCTAGATCTGCTCAAAGGTTGTTTGTATTAATGTCCCTTCTTATAGACTCCCTCTGCTAGCATTTTTATTACTCCTTATTTCAAACTGCATAGTTTTCACAACCTCATTCCCATTTCCCACACTCCTTGTTATATACAAGCCAATATTACACCATGGCATGCTCCAATAATTAGTCAACATTCTATTCTAAGCACTTCTAGGTTTCTTGGTACATCTATGCATCTTCATCCTCATATGACTTTGTTTTGATTGCGTACTACTAGAATTCATAAAAACTAGGTATTCACATGTTTAACTTATTTTTCACCATTAAATAAGTATGCACAATATAAAAAAATGCACATAATTTACACCCTTCAATAGATACATATAGTATTTGGAAGTTCTATCCTTAGACCAAAATTACTAGTCAACACTTTATTACTCCAACAGTCAAAATTTAAAAACATGATCATTTATTTAATTTTCCCAAGTGAATTCTCATGTTTTTTTAATGTTTATATTCCTATATGCACACAATATTTGTTCATATTCCATATCAACCCATTGATTTGTGTGCACTATCTTGTGTTGTAATTTTCTATTTCCTTTGTGGATCTTTCTTCCATGTGCTATTATTTTCTTGTGCACCATGGTTCATGTGCTTACTTTCATACCTTGTTTCATAAAATTTTAACATATTTTAGCTACATTAACCTGACACATGAACATCCCTCTCCAAAAAAACATTATGTGCCAAGTCCTCTTACATATCATTTGAGTTTTCCATTGCTCAAATCTTTCCCTTATTTTTTATTTCTATAGATCCATGTTCACACTTATCTATTAATCTCTACTACACATGATTATCAATATTAGAGATATTTAGGAATATTTCATAATGATATTTAGATACCCATAAATTAACTCATCTAATTGTATTTATAGGATAAATTTCAATTATTAAACCCATACTATACAAACAATGTTACTGAAAAAAGTTATATAAAAATGAAAAATTTTTATTCAATTTTTTCATAAGGCAAATGTTTTTTACATATGCATTCCATGTATTTAATTAAAGTAAGGATTAAACTTACTTCCATTGAAGTAAATTGGTACCAATTCACCATTCATCCTATTTAAATTGAACGTGTCAATTTTTGAATATGGGGAATTATGTATGGGCCCATCCATATGATGTGGAGTTTCTTTAGATGCTTTATATATCTAGAATCATAAAAAAAACACCTTGGTACTGACACATAGTTTATTAATATTGATTTTATTGTCATGAAAAAGCTTATGGTGGGCCTTATCAATCCCATGGCTCTATCTTAAAATTATCCTATTTTCATCTAGCTACATCAATTATATTAGTCTCTTATTCAATGACAGATGATCTTCTAGTCCTATAGTGCACATGATTCTTGATTAAGGTATCAATAAATATAATGGAAGTATGACCTATATTACACATACAAATTATAATGGTGTATACTTGTTCATCCATTTTTATGTTGTTTGATATTAAAAAAAATGGGTAAATGTTTTTCATTCCAATGCTTATGCCAAAATTTACAAATGCTGGTGAACATAGTTCCCAAAATATTGTTAAAGTCCACCATAAAATTTATTTATGGATAATATGATATTTTATTATGATTGGAAACCATAAATTCCTTGAGTAATATAAATACCATTTATGCACGTAAATGAGTCTTGTATTCATAAAAAATTTACATAGTGTGACACTTCTGATACAAATCAGATGATGATGCAATGATATCTTATTTTGTGTTCTAGAGGGAACTCTTTACCTCATTTTCCATCTTTATACCTTATTACTCCTCCCTTGACCCCTATTTGTACCATTTTTTTTTAATTCCATATCTTATTTCACCTTGTTATGAAAACTAGCCATATGTGACATAATTGCCACTCTAGGTGAAAAAACTGCCCCCTTCCATTATGGAACTACCCCTTCTATTACACAACTACTATGATGGTTTTGTAACTTAAGTGATAGTATCAAAATTAAACAATAGTATCATATTAAATTATAAGTTATTTTGTGTTTTATAACAATGGTTATATCATTGAAAGTGGTGCTTTTGTAACTACCCTTACATAAGGTGACAATTCTATCATAGTTCAAATGTATTCAAAATTTAGCTCTTGTGACTCTAGTTTTGATGCATTTACATGACTAGTTTCACATTTCTTATTTTTATCACTTTTTTTTCACCTCTAATCAATCCCTAATCAATCCCTCTTCTATATTTAATCCTCTTTATTTTCTATTAAGTTGAACTCCCCATTGGACTTAGTTGAACTCCCCCATGTAAGCTCCTAACTCTTTGTACAAGAATGACAATTTAAGCCTGATTTTAGATCTAAAAATTAGCATTATAAGTTACTATTGTGAATATTTTCAGCCACATTTTTTCTATAATTGACTAAAGATTCAACCTCTATTATTTTCAAGTCGACTACATTGCTACAAGAAAAAACATATTATTGATGTAAGCAACTTAGACTTTGGAAGCCAAAACACTATCCATCCTCAATTTAGCTATTCTTAATTTGTGGTTGTCTTTTATTTTCCCCTATATTTTTCTAAATATTGTGCATCTTATAACTAGAGAGTTTCCAAAATTTATACAAGAGCATAAGGAGATAACATACTAAGGATTCTCCTATCAAATACATCACATACACTTTAACTAATCTATGCCTTGGTTAGGTTGGAGTTATCCTTGAATTCCAACATTTATTTATTATTTTATATTTAATGTAGTTTTTTTTTGTGATATATTAGTTTCCATATTCATAAAAAGAGCAAATTTGATAGGGAAAGAGATGTTTATTTTATTTGTATTTGCTATAAAAAGATAGATAGGTTTGATTTGTGTTTGCATTATATTAGATTAGTTTTATTCCACTTACAAATACATTTTATTAATAATTATAGGAAATATATTATTAAATATTAAATTTATTTCTAGCTAAGATAACTTCCCCGTTTTAATAAAAAAAAAAACTTTTTTTTGCATTCCAAACAATCATCTAGACAATCATAGTAACTTAGACAATCATAGGTGCATATAAAATGGATAGTATATTGTTGATTGAATTTGATTTAGAAAGTTAAAAATAATACTATTTTTATTTTTAAAATAAAAAATTATAACTTGTATTTCTTGTTTCTATCTTATCAATCCATTCAAAAAAGCTTGCTCATAGCAAATTGGAAAAGTTGAAAAGCTAGTCTAGTTTGTTAGTGAATAAATAAAATCCAAAGAAAGTGTTATATTGTTTTTATTTTATATCACATTTATTTTTAATTTATTTGAACATAAAATTTAAATTTACATGCTTATCTTACCTAATAAAAAAACCCCCAAAAAAACATCATTATCATTTAGTTTTGCATACAAATAAAGCTAAGAAAATTTTGCATCTTACATAATAGCACAATTTCCTTCTATTTTGATTTGAATGTATTACAAAACTTGGAAAAATATAAAAAAAGGGTTTTGATTTCATTTAATTTCAACTTTTTTATTCCTTTGCTTCAACATTTCATTTTTATTAAACAAAGCATTTACTTCTATAAAACTAAAAATTGACAAAAATAATAAAAACTTAAAATAAATAGGTGTCAAAAAGCCTTGCCAACACATGTAAGTAAAAAAATTACACCAATAACCTTGTATATATATAAAACCATCCTATAAAAATCCTTTTCCATCCTTACAATCAATCATCCTATACAAATCCTTGTCCATCCATACAAGCACACATTAAAAATCCTTACTTCAACATTCCATCAAGCACACATTAAAAGCCATTAATTGAATAATATCACACCCTTTTCCTTGGATACTACCTAGAATCCTTTGGATAAACCTTCTCAAGAAACTAGGCCTTGTATAGCATGGTCCATTCCTTAGAGTTAAAGCACCTAATCCCACCATTGTTTCACAATATGATATTTGTATCCGGCTAAGATGTGAAGTATTCCAATCTACTCCCATAACTCATCTCATGGTAGAATCCTAAGTTTCTTTAGAATAATAAGAATGTATTCATGATCAACTATAATTGTCTTCCCATAGAACATAGGATGTTAATACAACATTATCTAATCCTATCTTCCCATCCACATCTCCTTTTCTCCTTGGTTCTATCCTCATCCTATATCATTCACACCCAATGGATGACATTGTTTAGGAAAATTCAACCCAAAAGAGTATACCTTTTTACATGAGTCATCCAACCTAATATTTTTCATTTCACCAATCCTAGTATTGACTAGGAGCTTCACCTTCTAGTGATATCAAAGACTAAAGGACCTTGGATCTATATTTTATCACAACTTGACACTCTCAATGAGAATTAAAATGCTACTGAAGTATTTTGGTTCCATCATGAGAACCCATTGACATCACCTATCCCAAATCCCATTCCATTGAATAACCAACCAAACCCCTAGCCCACCGATTATTTTAGCTTCCTCAGCTAAACCTTAGGGATTTGACTACACATTTTAGCATGTGATATTTATGTGTATAAAAATTGGTGAACCCAACATGAAAGAATTCATCCTTGTGTTTCCATTTATTTTTATTCTCCTTCCCCTTCTCCACCTTCCCTCATCCTTGTATTTATTCTATGGGTATTAATATATCCCTAGAATATGTCTATACATGACATTAATATATATCTTGGCCTAAAAATCTATAAGAGAAGCCAACTTAGCTCTAGAGAGACTTCACTAATGAGTTTGAAAAACCCAAACTTTGATACTAACATATAATACTAACCTTATGACTACTCCCTCCACAACAATCATATAAGGAACTAGGTCATTATTTAAGAGATATAAGACATATCTAAAATTTCAAGTAGCCACCCTAAATCCAACACCATGAACCTTATAGGTTGAGGTAATTCACCCCTCATATGGCCACAAGGCCATCCATCAACTTGTAAAGCCTAGACATAAAAATCAACACCAAGTATGATCATTACCTAGGAAGTATCTATCACTTAGAAGATGAGGTCAACCATATGCAAACTACAACACATATTCTTGATATAAGTCAATATGCCTTGAACCCACCACCATCGACCATAAACATTACTCCTAGGGAACCCACCTCAAATCAACCTCTGTATACTACCCCATATCATGAATCTACCCCTCCTACATTGGATACGCATGAGCCTAAATCCAACACCAAATCGAACAAACTCATTAACACCCTAGTGGGTCATATCCATGACCTATAAAATAGTCAATAAGCCTTGGGTCAAAGGGTGGTTACAAAACCTCTTACACCAGCTCATCCCTCTTACTATCCCATTCAAATTTGAACTTAATCAATATCACAACAATAAACTTACATGATACCAATACCATAAGAACATGTGTCACCACACAACCATGTCTCTTACTAACCACTGAAGACATTCTCACTTATGGGGTCCCTAACCTAAACACATCCAAAACCCATTCAAAACCCAATAGGGAGTGTATACATGTACACTCCACCATTAAAAAATAACATGGTGGAAAATAACCCACTATTGTTTACACTTCTAGGCTATGTACCTCCCACCTATAATCCCCCTCTATAAAAAAGATATATCCTACCCTATGTAGTCTTAGGTTAAACATAAAATACACATACACCATCACAAAAAATCACCATGCCTCCTACGTATAACAATCTCCTTTCATACTTCCATATGTATTATAAGTCTACTCACATAAATAATTATTTTATAGCTTACTCCACTTTGCCTTATCAAGATTCCATTTCTCCCTCTAGTAGTTACCAAAACAACCCCTATGTGACTCCTCCATTTCATCCTAGTCCTATTATGACAATGACATAATTTAACATGGGGACCTATGATTAATATATTGAGGAACCTATCAACACAAATATACAAGATACTTAGATGATTTTGATGCTAATATAGGTCTAGATCTAGAATAGGTAGAAAGTAGACTAGATCTAGATTTTGGATCAATCTCATAATTCTATAAATTGTACCTTTATAGCCATAGACACTTATGTCAACTTAGGATGGTTGCATCAATGCTACTATTTGAATTAGATGGTGTATAATATAAAATATCTACTAAAATTAGATGTAACCACCTGCATTCTTCTAAGTTTTATGTCATCTTGACTTTAGTGCATGTTGACTAATTTGACCCCCTAGTCAAATAAGTCAACCCCTATATATTTAAACTTCTTATAGGGTCTTTCTAAGTCATATCATGGTTATAAAAGTAATTTATTATTTTTTAAAAATTTGTCATTTGTGTCATCATCATAACATCCCTTTAAGTCATCATTTTGTCCTTTCTAATGACTTGTACAGTTTCTTTCTAAGGACAAGTGTGTCAAGTGAATAACATACAAGGTGTCAATTGAGTGTTAATTGGTAGTTTGGAAATTGAAAATTATAGGCTGAACATGGATTCAAGAAGATAATAATAGTTTTAAGTAGTTAAAGGTAGTTGTATAGATTAAAAGGAACACTTGGCACATGGGAAAGTTCAGGAGTGTCCATTAAGATTCCCTCATTCCATCTCCATGATTGATAAGTTATGACCAGTTCAAATTTGGAAAAAAACTAGTTTATCTCTCTCCTCACTTCTTTTGCAAGGTCAAACAAGTCAGTTGATTTTATGTTAGTACATGTAGGAAAGAATGATTTGGATTGAATACATTTTTGATAAGTTATTAGCCTTTATTAACTTCATTTTCATGTTGATAGTTTCTAGTTTAGTTTACTATGCTCCATGAATCATCCTTACGAATGTTGATGACTCAAGTTTGCTCGCACATTTTACCATTTATTTGTATTGGTATGTGTCAACCAAGTTGTGAGAATGTATTTTTAGATAATTTACTTCCTTTACATATTATTTCTAAATTTTTTTGCATGTGTGAACATAGATATATAGTCAGGAACATCTCACTATGATAGTAAGGAGCATTAATGGTTTGTAAGATAGGTTTCTATCAATTGCAATGTTGTGTTATCTTGTGTGTGACTTCAAATTAATGCTAATAGGTTGTTATTACTTACTATAAAGCATGAATGGTACATATTTCCCATTAATAAGCTTGGAAGTTGATGGAGATGAAGCTATAAGACACTAAGTAAATACCAATCAATCTTTGATGAACACAATCACTTACAATCATCTGTAGGTGTGTACAAAGGACTAGAAGGCTGCTTAAAACCCAAGGAATAGGTTGTGTGCATTCCAAATACTTGAATGTAGGTTATAAAGTCTATTCAAGGTTCATAGTGTAGACATTTAAATCAACCAAAGTTGAGAAAAGTGCAAATGAGCTAACTTACCTTAACATCTTTGAATGAATTTTGCTCATACAATGAATCATCTTTTGATAAGTGTTTATGTGGTTTATGCAAGTCTAATCACTTCATTCTTGTAGCTTGAATGGAGATGTCACCTATAAAAATGAAATGAATAGTTATAGGTTAAGGGGGGATAATGGTTATAATGATCTCAATTCAATCAACTTTTCACTATAGACACTCAATGAAAGTTATAGTACTTTCAAGAAAAATGAACCTTAAATTTACAAACTCCTAGTGTATTGACTGAATAAAGAGGGGGGCATGACAAACAAGAATAAGTGAGTTTATAAAATTAAAAAATGGTACTTAGTGATATAAGGATATATAAAAGGGTGTAATCAAAGTGTTCAACCAAGAAAATGTTCACCTACATGAATTCTTGACTCTCTAAATGAGTACTTACAGGGTGACAATCAATAGACTATATAGTCTAGTGAAAGGGTAATCTTGGTTGATATGACAAAGTTATGGAATTGGATGATAACTATTATATGTATAAATTAATCCTCCCATGTGATACTTAGATAAAACATAAGGTGATCACCTACAAGAATTTGGGAAATTTGAAGTTGTAACCTATAGTCTAACACAGTCAGTAGACCAGACTAAACTAATGTAAGATTTAAGTTTGAAAAGGAAAATATGGATAAATATTATAAATTAATTTTCAAACTTGTATAAATTTTTTTCATGAGATCCTAAATAATAAGGAAATAGGTCAAAGACTAGTTTTCAAATGCCACACTCAGTTAACCAAATCTTGCATAGTACGTAGACCTAGTGAGCCAATCTTCAGGAATTAAAGGTTTAAAGGGTATATAGATGTGATTTAACTTTAAAATTTGGTAAAAATAATCATAATGAGTTGATAAATTCCTCCATAGTCCCACTTTTGTTAAGATAACATGGGAGATGCCCTTTGTTTTGTCTCAAATAGAAGGAACTTCACAAGCAACCCAAATTGCATGTTTGGTATTTGAAGAGTGGAAGAGTTAAAGGGGAGATTTTTGAAAAATTATGGAAGGTGTATAATATTGGAATAAATGTGAAAAAATACATCAAAGGCCTTAAAACTATTAGAAATTCTCAAAAGGTTCAAACACACAATCAACATAGTCTAGGCCTAAAACTAAGCCTAAACCCTATGGATGTATAAACTTGATTCACATGATGTGATAACCTTAAAAACACTTTAATGAAATTTAGGGTAAAGTGTAAGAATATTTGGAGCCAATGGTTAGCAAATAAAATCACACAGGTAGTTAATTTGGCCTAATTCCTTGATAAACCTACCAAAATATAGTCAAGAGATGGAGAGGCCATGTTGTTTTGCTCACAAATATATGAACCTTGTGCATGATAAATAAAGAACTCGGGTAGAGTTGAAAGGGGTCCTATACCCCAAATTTGTGAAATTTTTTCTAAGGTTAGACGTCAGGATTTTATGAATATTCCTTAACAGTCCAAACCTCATAAAACCTTTGTTTGAACTTGATGGGAAAGATATGGTGTAAAATTATTCTAGGAGGGGTAAAATGGCCATAAAAATAATTGTAAAATGTCTATCACTCTCATAAAATCCATGAACTACACTTTAGTCATACTATAATTTGTACAAACTAGTCTAATACTATGTTTCTTATAGGATTTGAAATGTTTGATAGGTACATAGGAGAATAGATAAGAAATAACCATTTAGGGAGGTCTTTAGGGACTTGTTGTAGCTTCTGAGAATCAATTATCACCATGGTTATGAATGGAAAACCTCTCTTGTATCTCATTCATCATAGATAATCTAAACATACAATGAAAATGCATAAGTGATTGCCTAGTGAGATGGTGATCAAGGTGACTTGGAAAATTTTGAGGTATACCTAATGGAATTGAAAGCAAAGAGGTTATAAAAAAGTGTCCTAAATCCTCTATAATTCATCTCCATGGGAAAATTCAACCCACTTAGGTGACAAGTGTGAGGACAGAACTAGAGGCCTAATGATGAATGATTGCAGGTAGTGAATGGCAAGTGATGAGGGTGAATTCATTAGTTAGGGAAGTGTAGATGACATGTAATGACATATTATATAACTTCTCATTCAATATAACATGTTTCATAGCTTCATATGATATTTTTTTATAATTAAGTGAACCCCTCACCATCATGAAGGTAGTTTCAAAGCAAGACAATGAAGGGTCTATGCCAACTTGAGGAAGGTGCTCTATTTCAGATTGACACATGTTCATGATAGTTCCTTGAATTATTTTATAACTCATTTCCTTGAATTTTAATTGGTTCTAGATTTTTAAACTTGTTCTTGTGACCTTTGAGCTTCACTTCTTCTATCTCTTCTCCTATGTCTATATATTCAAGCCTTTTTGGCTTTGTAATCGATCCACAATTAGTATGATAAAGCCATACTAGTTTTAACACATAATTTTATTTTGAATAAACTTTTATAAAGTTAATTAATTATATGAATCTCTCTTAATTTAATGTTTTAAGTGGTTTGTGTGGTTGAAAAGTGATGAATATGCTCTCCTTGCTTTCATGTATGCCCTTGCATGTTTGTGTGAATGAGATCTATTCTAACAGGTTTCATAAAGTGTATTATTTATTAAGTGTGTCTTGAAGTGTGAGATGGAATATTAGTTTATTTTATCAACACTTATTTTCACCCACCTCTAGATAGACATATCAATCTACCTCTATAAGAAATACTTATGCTAAGATGTAGGGTTAAATTTAGTTTGAGTATTCTTCTTTCTTAAGTGTAGATTCAAGTGTGTTGTGTGGACTTATTTTGGTGTATAAATTAATTAACATAGGTTTATTTATGTTTCCTTATTCTATTTTCACCCCCAATAGTGATTAATCTAGAGTAGTGTGAGCCTAGAAGATAAATCAAGGAGCTAGCCTTTTCAAACCTAGATATCTATTTCTTGTAGTGGATTGTCTATGAGGAGAGATAGTTCTATGTTGTACTAAACTTGAGAATGTATAATTTAATTCTATAGGGTGAAAGTTTAGGCTAAAATAATGTATTAAAATATAGGTCATGGATTATCACTCCTTGTCAAATAATAAAACTGTAGTTCATCTTCATATTAGATATAGGGAAAAATGGGTTAGTAGGCACATGATGTTGAGCTGACCCAAATACCCCTATATCAATGAGAGTTACCTACATGTATAATACTTCAAATAGGGCCTCATACTTAAGTAGATATCACTTACATGTTAGCTTGTGCGTGAATCATGTAATATGTGATAAGTAAGTACAATAATGACCTAGCTTGTCACTTGGAAAATATGTCTCATAGAGTGTTCATTCAATAATTTAGACTTGTTGATATGTTTTAACTATGACTAATATGTAAATAAGATAAATTAGGTAAGATTTGATCTCTTGAATGCTTGATTAAATGCTTTTTAGTCTATGCTAGGTCTTTTATAGGTAAGGAATGAAGATTGATATTATATTTATGCCAATACTTTTGGATAATATATCACATTAAATAATTTAGTATAACCATACAAATATGTTTCATCTGTAAATTGGATGAATTTAGGTCACTAAACACTTCTAGTGGGATAGGACACTTGCATTTATGTAGGTGTCTAACTAAGATGCAAGTGTATAGGCAATTTGAAAATATGTGCAGGTCTAGAACTTGTAGAGATGGAAGATAAGCATGTTTATAACATTTTGGATAAGATATCAATCATGGATTATCATAATGACATTGGTCAGATTAAGAGGTAAGTAATTAGGCACAAATAGATAGTGTATGCAAGCCTTTTAGTAGTGTGAAAGGTATATAACCTAAAGATATATCCATGATATGTATTTTCTAAGTGTACAAGATTGAGGTGTATATATTATTTATAAATAGTGTCTATATTTTCCCCCTTTAATCTAGTAATGAAATTATTGGTTTAAAAGAGAAAAAGTACATACCTAGGTATGTATAACACACCTTTCCTTTGCTTGAGTCCAAATTGAGTGCATTATTGGTGGTTGAACTATAACCAAGAGCATGTTATAGTATATAATCACTTTATATAATCTAAAATTGAAAGCATTTAAATAATTGAAATTTAGAGATAACAAGGTTTAGGAGTACACCTATGTATCGATGCAACCATCTTGCCTTTTAATAATTTTATTTAAAATATGTATCATTATGAATCAATGAAACTAAAATTAGGACAAAATATAAAATATATAAAGTGCATATATCTAAAGAGATTGATATATTGGAGGACACATGCCCACAACCTTGGAGAAAATGTAAATTACCACTTGGTAGTTGAGATTAACTCAACCGTGTAAGCCAATCATACTTATAACCTAGTGAGTATGAGTGAACTAAGTCAACTCACACTATAAAACTAGTGATATTATATGATGTAATCAATTCCAACCTATAAACTTTCAATATTGAGTGATTTAATCATGATCTGCACTATAGGGCCTATGACCAAGAGTGTGGGGGATAATCAAGTTTTTATTGTGCATTGTGAATGGGCAAAGTTAATTAAAAAAGAAACAGCTAAACACATTCAATGGAGTAAAAGTCTTAATTATAGTAAATGTAACTTATATTAATTAACAAAGAATAAGGAAAACTAGTACAATGTGATAAAGTGCATGTTTTATGGAGTAGATAAGTAGAGCATGTTATCTATGTTATGACTATGTGGAGTATAGAAATTAGGCCAAATGTGTATGTTATATACTTATATAATTAGAATAAAATAATGGTTACAACCTCTATTAGTTACTAAGATTATAATTTCATTGATTCATCTTATAGGTTGGATGAGGGTTGGTGATCCCCTTGGATAACATGTCCAAGGTGAGTCGACATGTAGATGTGCTATGGAGTCCAAAATTTGGCAAGGCATGTGAAAATGTGAGCTAAAACATGGGACTATGAAGAACATGGGGATATGAGCTACAAAGAGCATATAATTCAATGAACTAGTATGGAACTTGTGAGGTGCATGAGTTTTCAAGTTATGGTATGGAACTACAAGGTGTACTAAACTACAAGTGTGAATGGTGTATAAGTCAATGAGCTTATCATAGAAATTATGAAATGCATGAGGATACAAGTTGTGAAGTGTGTAGTGGTTAGTATATAAAAGTCTACAATATGGTATAATACTTATGCATATGAATTTTATAAAACTTTAGGCAATGAGTACGTAAGATTAGGATAGAGGTGCATATTTTACATAATAGAGAGAATGAGAAGTAATTTTGACTATGTGGGGACTACACATGAATCATTAACCCTTTATTAAATATCAATGGTCTCCATTGTGTTGGTACCAAGTTAAAAAAACTATACCTAAAGTTGTTGTGAAGTGTACAACTTAGCTTGATCAACATATTGTCCAAACTTGATGACTCATAAAAGTGGATGTGTGTCATAGCAAGTGTGTGTGTGTTTTCTAATTCAATGATATAGTCCTTATCTATGGGTTTTAAGTGTTTATGATATAAATTATAAGGATGTTGTGTCATGGGTTTTAAGTGTTTATGATATAAATTATAAGGATGTTGTGTCATTATTGGATTAAGAAGTGGTGGAGTGTAACACTTGAGAAGTTCCACATTCAAGACTGAGTGCATGCCCAAGTAGTGAGGTAGATCAAGAATAAAGGCATTCTCACTAGTTGCATGCAAAATAGTGTAAGGACCATAGTGTAGAGGATTGATATTTTGGTGTGGACATTTTAATCAATCCTTATGAGGTTACAAACTAACTTTATCAACAATTTAAAATTAATGAGACATGTAATGTGCATCATGGCACTCTTTGTACTTAACTTGAGTGTGAGAGAAAATTTATTGAACCTGATGGTGAGCAAACTAGATATGCCACAAAGAATTCCTAACTTTGTCCACTTCCCATTCCTATACATGTGATTTATTTCTTGATGGTTCATGGAAGTATATGTTTATAGGTGCCAACATTGAAACCCAAGACATATTTGGAATGGATTTTGGCTAGTAGAACTATGAAGAGCCCTGTTGTAGGTGTGTTGAATGTGTAAGAGATTGTCATCCTAGGTGCAATAATGTGCAAAGTTATACATTTTTATAAGATTAATAAGTGTGTGATTGACCACTTCTATTTTCACATCTATCTAAGGATGAAAATATATCAACTAATCCAACTATCTACCCATCAATTCCCATAAGGCTTACCAAAAATGATTCACAAATATTGGATCATGGTTAGAGATGATGGAGGTTGGTAACCCAAAATGAACCCAAACATGGTTGAATAATACCTGCATAGTACCAACTACATAAATGTATTTTATATATGTGACCATGATGGCCATCTATAAAATTGATCCATTACAATGAATATAACATCATGTTATCATCGTGTCATATGCAATCTAGTCATGAAATCCATGCTGATAGATTCCCATGGTCTAGATGGAATCAATAGAGGTGTATAAAGTCTTAGCTTCTTATTCATAGGATTGGAAATGCAACAAAGAATACAATACTTGATGTGGTACTCCACATCTGTGTGTATGTACAACCAATATAAGTATGACTAAAATATGGATAGATTATTTGTCACATAAAAGTGTCTTGAGCTCTTGGTATAGTGCAGCTCCTTGATGAGTCATTGGTGAGGTGAAATAGAGGGAACATAAACATGTCTTAGCTTGTAGAGAAGTTGGTCAGACAAATAGAAATCTTAAACTTGTGTACCTTGTACAAGGCTAGTGTAATGGTGTTGAAGTCCTAGTCAGATGAGTATAAAAGGAGCCCAATCTAAAAAATTGTGGCCACACATGTATAACACTATGATGAGTGCATGAAATCATGGTTTACTAAGGCAATCAATGGTCTTATTGTCCTTCCATTTCTTATTATTTATTACAAGATTAAACTATTACAATTAAGTCATCTATTTCATGTGGTGCACATTTTACATCTTATTCTATGATTGTAGGAATTGGAGTGGTTTGTGGTTCAAATGAACAACTGTATCCTTACCAAGAATGTAGTGTCACAATTGCTTAATTATCTATACAATATCTTAAATTTAGGTATATTACCTTTACACCATGTCATTGAATGTATGAGAGTGGTATGCGATCAGATATCCATGTTGCAAGAGCACTATGATGAGTGCATAGTAAGATGCATTATGTGTATTTAGAAGGTTTGTGTAATGATGAGAATTGTGAAAATAGACACTTTGTAGAGGTATTTATTGAATGACACAAAATCACATTATTGCACATGTGTCTATTCAAACATGGCTTTGGCACATTTTAATTAGTTGAGAGCCCAAGATATGTGAGATAAATTAAGGATTAACATGTGGTAGAAGTTAACAAGTCTATTAAAAATCTTAAATTATATGAGACTACATGGATTAGGCCAATATTGGATTAATTTCATCTTCTCTATATCTACTCTGATGTCAGTGTGATTAGTAATCTAACCTAGGTATTGGATCTACACTGTGCCAAAAATAAACTTCACTAAGTTAGCTTGTAACTTGTAATGGTGTAAAGTGTATAAGATGCATGAGATGTGCTTTATATGCTCTTACCAAGTCTTGATGAAGATGAGAATTTCATATAAGTAGATCATGACAAAGGAGTTAAGGAATGGCCTGAGTAGATCATTTATCAAGTGCATTAAAGTGGCTAGGGCATTTCTGAGGCTAAAAGGCATGACCAACGATTCATATAATCCTTTATGAGTCTTGAATGATATCTTCTAGATGTATTTAGGATGGATTGGAACCTAATGGTAACTTGAATTTAAGTCAATATTGGTGAAGTGTTGTGCACCTCAAAGTTAGTTTGAAGGTCATCAATATGTGATAGTGGATATTGATTTTACACCGTGATTTTGTAGAGTGCATGATAGTTTATGTAGAGTTTCCATGACCCATATTTATTGGGTGTGAGGACTATCAAACTCCTACAAGGAAAATAAATATGATTGATTTTACCTTAAGAATATCTTGAATTTGGTATTATACTTCATCATTCTCCCAAACTAATTTATGATAGAGGGTGATATTTTAAAGAAGGGATATAGGAACCAAATCAATGCAATGCTTTACTATACAATGTGTTGAAAGGACTTTATGTTCTATGAATAATTCACCACTTTGCTCTAGTAACTTATCAAAATATTATTGATATTATGATGTGTAAATTCTATGCACTACTAGGATGTACTTCAATTTTGAGTACATAGGTATATCAGGGTGGACCATGAGTAACACAAACTTATGCATGTGCAAGATGAGATTGCAACATTGCTTGGTAGAGACCAAAGTAACTTTGGTCATGGGTGATGGATCAAAAAGGCTATAGAAGTGACCTTGTGTATGAATAATCCAATTTTATGGCTTGGCTTAATATATAGCTTCATAGTCATATAAGTACAATATCCCTAGAAGGATATTGCATACCTTTAGAGGTGCAAAATTAAAAGTGATGTTGTCATCCATAGGCTTGAATTTATATTAAAAAGTGCAATGCCACCAAGCCTATATATCTTTCCCCTATTGGAGCCACCCTAGAGAGTATGGATTTGAATGCATAGTAATGGTAAGACCACGGCACTGATCTATGGATTCACTGATGATGTTATTCTAAGTACTACTATCAATGATGATGTGGAGAGGTTGACCCTTCACCCAAAACTTGGTATAAAAGATATGTTCATTCTCTTTAGAGATGTTAATCATAATGGTGCTAGAACTTAGATAAGAGGCATATATATTAGTGTTATCCATTGATGTGGTCCCAATTTAGATTGTGTGAGTAGAGATTACTATGCATGGTATTCAAAACCATCATGAGTGGATAAGTGATGGTTATGGCACCATTTATCATTGAACTTCCTATTCCTTCCTTTTGTCTAAAGTAAAATGTGTTGGAGCCTTTTGGAGGTTGAGAAGTCTTTTGGTGATACTCTCATTTGTAATAAGCATGTTAATTCTTATGCATAAAAGGCTATGATGTGGAGTTTAGTGAAGGTTAGGCCTTGAGTACTATATTAGATGAAGAGTTGACATGCTAATTCATCTTTGCCTTGGATTTAATATTTTATAGAATTGTGATATGCTCTCCTAAATGTGTCAAAAATTAATAAATCCATATTCACATTGATATAAGGTGAGAGGTTTATGATGTAATTCAATGCCTTATATTTTTTTCTCAAGTTCTCATATAGGTGTGTAAATGGTTGTAAAAACATTTAGTGCAGTCTTCCATAGACTGATCTTTACATTGGTGTATTTGTTTGAACTTAATGTATTCATATTCAAAGTGGCATAGAGGGTAGTATTCCTCCATCATATCAACAAAAGTTTTCTAGGATTCAATCAGAACACACTCTTGCATTCACTATGTGTTTAAGCTCTCCCACTAGTGAAAAACTAGTATGGATATATTTAATACTGTGAAGGTGATCTCAACATTGATGAAAGAATTGACAAATAAGTATGCCTCAAGTTGTCAAATCTAGGAATCTAATGCTCTGGTATTGATCTTGAATTTGAACAGAGGGATGCCAACATTGAATTTAACTTTGAAGGAGGATTGTTGCTAAAACCATTATTGAATGAATTATGGAGGTGTGGTAGAAGTCATTAGATTGAGTTATAACCTAAATTCATGGAAGTGGATAAATATATGGGTGCATTGTGCCTCTAGTGCATTAGTTATGAGAATTTGAACCTCAAGTGTTATATCAAGTTGCCTTTAGAGATCAACCATCTTAATTTTGTTATGATGTTCTTACAAATATTTTGAAATAAAATTTATTGATAAACCTTCCTTATCAATTTTTACTTGTGTTTATAAGCATAAAAAAGAATAAATATTTTAAGCACTACTATTAATGATCCATACCACAGGGCTTAGGACCAAGCATATGGGGGACAACCAATTTTTGGTTCTGTAGAGTGAATGTACAAAGTAAATAACAAATAAACACATTCAATAGAGCAAAGTTATTGCTTTCAAGAAATGTAACTTCTATTCATTAACAAAGAATAGGGAAAATTGGTATAATGTGCTACAGTGCATGTTTTATATAATATATACATGTAACATGTTATTTGTGTTATGAATATGTGGAGCATTAAACTTAGGCCATATCTATATGTTACATGCTTATACAATTAGAATAAAAGAGAAATTATAACCATTATCAGTTACCAAGAAGATGGTTGCATCATTTCATCGTCCAAGTTAGATGATGGTTGGTGAATACCTTGGAGCATGTGGCTGAGGTGAGTCAACATTTGGATATGCTATGGAGTCCAAGAACTGGTGAGGCACATAGAAATATGAGCTATGATGTGGGACTATGAGCTATGAAGAACACAAAAGTTGGCATGCTGGTGTGGAACTTGTGTAGTGCATGAGTCTATGAGTTATGGCATGAAACTATAAGGTGCACTAATTTTCAAGTGCAAAGGGCACAAAAGATGATGATATTTTTTCAATACTTACATAGTGCATGGGATTATGAGTTTTTAAGTACATATTTGTTAGTGCATATAATTATATAATATGGCATGGGACTTATGCATATGACTTTGAGCAAACTTCAAGCAAGGAGTACACATGATTAGGTGAGAGGTGCACTCCCTATGCAATAGAGAAAAAAGGAGTAAGATCAGTTGTGTGGGGAATATGCATGGATCAAATCATCCAAATAATAACAAAAAGTGAACTAAATACTTGGATTAATACAATCCTTAAAATTCCAACCTGGTGGGTGATGACAGTCCTTGAAAGTGTTTAAAATGTGAAACTAATTTGATTTTTCAATAGTAGGCACACATTGCATAACATATGTACCTTATATATGTTTCATTATGAAATTATGTATAAAAATGGTACTAATGTATAGTATTTCATGAAAAATGTGTATCTAAATCATATAACTATAAATTTGAATAATTTATGAACTATTTAAGTATGGAGAACATGTTTCCACAACATTCTCCTAATGTAGATGTGAAACTAAAATTGGTGTAAGTGTGATAACATCTTTACAAAACATGACCCCACTATAATATAAAATTTATAATTGGTGTAAGCATGGAGAAAATTTTTCCAAAACATTCCCCCATTACAATATGAAATTGAAAACTGGTGTAAGTGTGGAGAACATGTTTTCAAAACATGCCTCCACTATAATATAAAATTGAGAATTAGTGTAAGTGTGGAGAACATGATTTGAAAACATTCCCCCACTATAATTTGAAACTATAAAAATGTAGATTACATGTTTCCTAAATATTCACCCATTGGAATATGAATTTGTGAATCAATGGTAAGTCATGCCTCTATGTCATGCCCCCACTAATATGCCCCATTTTGATATGAGGGGAAGTAACAACTGGTAAGTACCTTAACTCAAACAGATAAGATAACCATGTAAACTATGAATGTACCATGTAGCATATAGATGGAACATGTCTAGGTAGATACATGATTGAATCACTAAGAACATGATCACACCAAGTCCTAAGATGCATGATGTAGATCATGACAACATCTAGATAGTAATAATATAAAATCAAAAAGTAATCAATCACACACACAAGATCAATCAAAATCAAATCAACATACAATGGTCCAAGGATACCTTAAGGAAGGGGCATGTTCAAATGTCACACAATATAAGGGACATGACTTAGTCAAACTTACACAAAGCAATAAATGACATATTTAAATGTCAACATACAATAAATAATGATATATTCAAATGTCAAAGAGGAAAATAGAGGCACAGGGTTCATAAAGAATAGAGTAGATTAAAATTCTAAAACCAGAAAGATAATAGTAAATAAAGACACTCAAAGAGGTGCATGAATGAAAGCATAAACAACCAATATAAACATATCATACTAGTCCCTGGAAATATTGGTAAGTAAAAACTATTAAGTACATATCATATCAAGCACACTACAAAAGATATAAGCATGGATAAAGGCATGTGTAAGTGGACATATGAGATCAAACATGATAATGTAAAGTGATCATAAAATGATATAACTTGGATATATCATGATCATATAGGTCGATGCCCCCAATGTCCTAGTGACATGAGTAGAGTGAAAACCCAACATCAAAAAGTGAATAGATATATTAGTGTATGACTTTATTTTTCATTTATTTATTTTATTTAGGTTTTTACTACACATATAGTTTAACTTTCTTAGGTGTCATTTTTCATAGGGAGTTACTTGACCTTCATTTTTTATCTACTTGGTAGGAGTTACTCCTTGACTAGCTATTTCACATATGGGAGTTGCATGCCTATTCTAGGCTATTTACCACTATTATAGGGGTGGTTACTTATAATCTCTCCTATTTTTAATCCTTTTGTAAATATGAATACATGGTTTCCACTCTTGATTTATCTCACACAACTACTTGTTCATTTGTTGTTATTACTTTTTTTGAGTTACAACACATTTGGTATTCCATATTTGATCTTAAAAGGATCTTTGACATGGTATCTTAGTACCATATATGGTATATGAATGTTTTTTTTTATTATTTTGTTTTGAATTTATTAAGAGATCATGACTTTTATTGTGTTAGTTTTTAAAAATTCCAAGGAGGGTTGGATCTCTAGTTTTGTGAATAGTCCCATTCTTTCTCTCTCTAAGCTCCATGTCCACTTGGATACATGAAATACCTTCTGATCCTTCCTCTTGATATTATCTTGCTATTTCTATTCAACACTTATATCACTTTAAGGAGGAAAAGTAGGCTCTTTGGCTACCTGAGGTGTTTTTTTCCCATGTATTGTTATCTATTGGTGCATATTGGCTACCTAGGGTGTTTGTCTTCTATGTTATTTACCTGAAATGTGGTAGATGAGGTATTTGGATGCATTCATAAAAATATATACCTAAGCATCATTATATATGTTACTACTCCTTGGGATGTGCTTCTTCCATATTGGATGCTAAAATCTACTTATATGCTTAGCTATGCGACTAGTCCTTAATGTTGGGATAATATTGGTGGCGGAATTTTATTTCAAATACATACGTGGAGTTTTGATCTAGTTTATAATTTAAGGAAAATGTGTTAATGTTGTGCTCATTAAAATCTAGCTTTTCCTTTTGTGGCTGATCTTGTTCAATTTGCAATTAGTGTTTTGATTCAAGAGCAACATGGATTTTTTTACTTAGAATGGTAACATAAATGATATACAAACCCAAACATATGTCTCTCCAATGGAAACATATTTACTTTGTAAATCTTGATATCTTCTTTTTAAACCCCACTAGTGCTATATTCTACATACATTTTTGGCTTTTCATTCATCTGAACTAAACATGCCCTCCATTGGCATCCAATGAAGCTTTCCAAATTTATAGACTTGTATGAAGGTAAAGTAGAAACTATATGACCTAAGTTTATTTTTAAAAAGATAAGTTACAAAAATAAAACATTTTCATATGTGCTATAAATTTTTAAATCAAGCTATTTTTTAATTATTTTTAAAACAACTAGTTTTAGTTTGCCTCAAAAGGATATTTGTTCATTTAGGAGCATGTATGGGTGCATAGGTGTAGTGGTTTAGACTTAAAATTTTTAATTGAGAGGTTAAGGATTTAATTTTGATTCCCATACCTATTTACAAAGATATGCTATTGATTTAGCCTTAAGAACAATTGAATTTTGTGTTTTTTAAAATAAACCATTTAAAGATGGAAAGTGTAATTCCTTATAACTTTTGATCGGTAACTCAAAATTGAGTGCCATTTTATTTAAAAGTTATGATTTTTCATACTTGTTCTATTATAATGGTTTATTTTGTAAAATTCACTAAATTATAAAGTGCCAAAATTTGGAAGGGTTGACCAGACATCCATGTTAAGGGGTGGCTAAAATTAGTGAATTTTGGGCAATTCTAAGGGCCACACAAGTTCCAAATTGTAGACCCCAAAAGGGGTGATTCACTTTGACCTCATTGGGGTATTATTCGCCCAAACCCCCACATCATGACCCCTTATTTATAACTTATAATGTACTTTATTCCATTAGAAGGAAAGGTTCAATCTGATAGGTGGTTAGATCCCCTCACACCAATATTTTAAATGTATTTTTGAGATTTTTACATGGATGCATTATTGATAGAGACTTAAATTCTCCTGTTTCACTTATTTACATTTTCACATATACTCATTTGGTGATCATTGAAATTATTTCTCATTCGTATTCAGACATTTCATTAGTTACATCTGATGCCCATTTTATGAGATGTGTATTGGCACTTGTGCACTATTTACTCTTACCTATCTAGACATATTGTTAGCTAAGTTTGACATCCTAACATTAAGAGTGCATTATATTTTCAAAATTTATGGGAGGCCATTACTGGTTGTCTTAGACGGGTGACTATGGGCCCTATTTTTTTATCTTCTATGCATACCTAATTTCCATGAATTGTGTGCCACTTTGGTGACCACTGCATTGATTTCTCTTACATTCTTGGACACAATGTCAATTAAGCTTGACATCTATTCACTAAGAGTGCATTGTCACTTGTGTAGTTTTTTTAATCATTACACTTATTTGGTGTTTTATTTCAGTCAAGTTGACTCCAATTGAGAGATAATAGATGATGAAGAGAGTTGATTCTACAACAGTGGTTCTTCTTATAAACACCAATTATGCTTCTTGGTATGCATACATGGAACACTTTCTCACAGACAAGAATTGTATTCCATTCCTATATGGATAGGTTCCTACCCCTTCTACCTCTAGTCAATATAATAAGTCAGAGAACACTTATGACAAGGTTTTTATTACTTTACTATTACATGTTTCCATGGATCTTCATTTCTATATGGAACATACAACATGTCCCTACTCCATTTGGAGCATATTATAGTCTCTTTTCAGAGATACTATTGAGATCTATATCACTCCTCCTTCTTCTCTTCCTATCATCTCTTTAGAGACTATTGTAATCCCTCCTCCTACTCTTATTTATTGTGATGACACATTCATTTTTAACTATGCTCTTCCTTCTATCGATCCACCACTATAGGATGAGATTTTTCCCAACCTAAGTTGTCCCATTATAGATTCTATTTATGTCCTTATTCAGGATGTTACTCTTTTAGAGCCTTCATAGTATTTTAATTTAGAGGAGTATACTATTTATAATGTGAATACACCAATTAAGAGCTTTAATGACTCATATGTTCTTATGGATATTCATATTTTAGATCTATGTGCTTCATTTGTAGTGTATTCTCTAGTTTTAAAAATTGTTAAGTTGAGCTTTCCTCTTCACATGGACATTCTTCCAATGAGTGTTCCATGTATTTATTTTGATAGGTTCACTTTAGTGGTATTACATAGATAATTCTTGTGCATGATATTGATAGACTTATGCCATGCCCTATTTTTGGACCTCTTTTAGATATCTTTGTACCGATGCCTTCTTCCTCCTTTGTGGAATGGGTAGAATTTTAGTACACACCTTAGGTTATTATTTTAGAAAAAGGAAGAAAAATTATTTGATGTTGATGGATCTTCTTTAATATTCAGGTAAAATATATCATCAATGACATTCATTATTTTTTGAGATCTACTGTAGGTATCTTCAACATCTTTTATGAAGACTTCTTATCTCTTCTCACTATGTGCTTTATTGTTCTCACTTATGGACACATTTTTCATTGTGCCTAATGTATTTAGAGCATGCACTATTTATTTTATCTATCTATATATATATATATTTTGGGGGGAGGTTTATAGGTTTTCTCCTTTTATTCACCTTATGAGAGTTATTTTGTATATGGGTACCTCATTAGGCCTTGTTCTCAAGATCCATTTCCTCTACCCACCTAGGATATGTTTGAGAGGGGGTGTTAGTGTAGGACTTTAGTTTTTATTTATTTGTTTTATTTGGGATTTTATTACACTTGTGGTTTATTTTTATTAGGTTTAATTTATCATATTGAATTAATTGACCATCATTTTTATCTAGTTGGTAGGAATTACTCCTTGATCAATTATTCTGGGTATGGGAGTTACATGCCTATTATAGGTTTTATACCACTATTCTAAGGATGGTTACTTTTCATCTCTCCAATTTGTACTCCTTTTATAAATTTGAATACATGAAGGTTTTGTATGGTTTACACTCTTTATTTATTTTACATAGATGCTTGCTCATTTACCATTATTACATTATTCAAGTTATAGTGCATTCAATATTCCATCTTCGATCTTGGAAGGATATCCAACAAGATCATGTATCTATGTATACCTGTATCACACTAAACATATGTGTAAAAACATGTGTATATATAAAAACATTGATATGCCATGTACCAACATGGAACCAACAACATATATTCCAAGGAGTTAATAGGATATGTAAATGCTAAAAATATTTTTAGACTTTTTTATTTATTGGGTATTTTTGGCATATGTGAAAGAAAATACTATCATATGATTTCATAAAAAATATTTTTATATGTATCTCCCCACTATGAACGTGGTAAAATACACTTATGGTACTACCAATGAGCATGTATAAGTGAAATATCTATCACTATAGAATTTTTCATGCTCTACATATGTTTAAGATGACTCTATAGTTGTCAAGACATAGTATGAGTAGGGGTTCATGGAACTCCTAATTGAGTGATATATGGTTTATTTGGAACAAAATTAATATGAACATGTTTAGGTGATCTGGGTATCTAAATATGGTGTGTATTATATGAGGATTCTATGTAACCCACTGTGGATCTTTGATGTAATGGTCGGTCAAGTACTAATCACATGGTAAAGGGGATTGCCTATTGCTTACCATTTTGTGGAAGATTAACCTTAGTAGGTTTAATAAATAATTGCCTAGGTATAAATTTTACTTGATCAAGAGGATGTTCATATGTAATTATAGAAACTATAATTAACCAATTGGGATGAATGTATTTAACATACCCATGCACTGTAAAATTTACTACTTAAAGTGTATATATCCAAAGTCATCCCGATAAAATATAAAAGACACCCATGGAAGGTATAACTAAGAAGGTAGTAATCAGATGTGTGTGACCCACTTGTAAAGGTAAGTCAATGTCACCAAGGACCTACTATGAGGTCCCATGAAATGCTTTAACTAATTTAGTCAAAGGATGCAAATCATGATTTATATAACTTGGATGTGTCAATAATGTCATACTATAAGCATTATCGCTTGTACCATTTTCAATCATAACATTGTGTATAGGTTAGTGATCAAGATATGATCGAATGAATAAAGAATTATTATTTGAGTCATCATCCCTAATCTCATTATCATCAAAATTAATAGAAGGTATCTGAACCATAATAGGTATATGTCATGTATAGGTACCAATAGTCCCATCACATGGGTGCTCATAATGAGATGGAAGAGGATGTGCATTATATGCCATTTACACTTTTGAATATTTATTATAATGGTCTTGTAAAGGATTTTTAAATATTTTTTACTTATGGTGGTCACTAAGTTATGAACCTGATTCTTTTGGATGATCATCAAATGTAATATTTTGGCCATCAATGAGGTCTTAGATCTTATGCTTCAAACAAAAACATATGTTCATAGAATGCCTAGGGCCCATGGTGATAGCCACAATAAGTATTCACATCATACACTTTGGGTATAAGTATACTCATATCAATGTTTTATAGGATGAGGGAGAGATATAAGATGCCACTCTTTTAAGACACAAGACTATTGAAGTGAGAGAGTCATGTAAGCATGAAAACTATCTCTATGGTGCATTGGATAACACAAATCAATTAGGTAGTTGTGATACTACATTAAATGTTGTGGTTGTTTCATTTTTATGATCAAGATTTTGACCTTATAACATGGTTTTATAGTAATCTTGGTATTAGATGTATATACAGTGAGTGTATTTGCTACATACTTAATATTTTTCAATGAGATAAGCTTCATTTCATGATCATGAACAATATGACATAAAATCATCAAGATATTTAAATTTTTTGAATACAATGGACTCATAGAAAGGAAAAATACAAATTTACTTGAAAATATCTTTAAGTTATTTATCTATTAGAGGATTGGTCATTTTAACTAGCATTATCTTTATTAATCATGAAATATACTGAGAGGTGGGTGAATTAGTATATTATATATCTTATTTCTTAATCAAATTCCTTTTATTTAACAACTTAAACACACATACAAGATATGCAATAAAACTAAAACAATAATATGCACTACACGAGAGAGAGGATGAGAGAGAGAGAGAGAGAGAGAGAGAGGAGAGAGAGAGAGGAGAGAGAGAGAGGAGATGAGAGAGAGAGAGAGAGAGAGAGAGAGAGAGAGAGAGAGAGAGAGAGAGAGAGAGAGAGAGACCATAAGTTTATGTGGAACCCCAAAGTGGGAAAAACCATAGAGAACAATCTCAAGTATATGAATGAACACCAACTCAAATTAACAAAGTTTTCAAGCACCAAATTAAAAGATCACCAACCCCTTTGTCGAGCAGAAACACAACTATTTTTGAGCACCAACCCATAGGAACACCAACCCCTATTGTGTATAAAAACATAACTATCTCTCAATTTTGCTTACTCAACAAATGATAGAACTCTACAATATCTCCTACTTTTCTCTCTTTGAGAACAAATACAAACCATGAACTCTCTTGCATATTACAAATGGATTCTCAAGCATTTATTTATAGCTTTCCAAATGACCCTTGGAATTCACCCTTTGTGACCCTTCAATCCTCATGGAAAATGGTGCCAAACTTGCATGACCCTTCGTATCCTTGCATTTGAAAAGTCATATGGTGATCCTTTATAAGAAAAAGCATCCTTTCCTCTTTTGTATTTATCTTGGTGATTTTTCATATTATTCAAAGTGTCCTTTCATGGAAAAATGTGCTATACCCTCTTTTGTCTTCACATGGTGACTCTTGGAATTCCTCAAGATGACTCTTCATGAGAAAATGCATCCCATTCTTCTTTCGTCATTTACCCCATGACTCTTTGACTTCTCCATGGGCCCTCTTTTGACTTATATGCAACCAAAAATATATTAATTAATTTTAAATAAATATAAACACACATTAGCCAAGATATGAATATTAAAAACACCATTAAATGCAATGGGGCCTTTATCACCAATAATGCTAGACCTTTGACATCAATGACAATATTTTCAATAATCTTCCCCTTTGTCATTGATGGCAACCTCAAACTAAAATTGCCATATCTTAAATTTTGCACATACTACCATCTAAAAAACATACAGTAACTCCCCCTTATTGTAGCAAACCTATATCTATTCCCTATATCTATTTTTGCACTTGTACATGTACCTATTATTCTCCCCCTTTGACATAAGTGTCAAAGGGCCTACTTGGAGCTAACACTTAGCTCCCCCTCAATTGATGCTAAACCTCAATGGTAGAAAGTAAAAGAAATTACTCTTAACTTCTCTCACAGATACTCAAATGTGTCTTTTGGTAGTGTCTATGAAAATATCTACAATCTACTTTGTAGTACTGATATACTCCATCTTAACCTATTGATCTATAACCTGCTCTCTCAAGAAGTGATATCTAATGGGAATATGTTTTATTCTTGAATGCATCACTGGATTCCTTGAAATATTAATAACACTTGTGTTGTCACAAAAAATAGAAATAGGTTCATCATATTTTACCTTGATATCTTCCAAATGTTGCTTCATCCAAAGCACTTGAGTACAACACAATAACACTACAATATATTCTTCTTCAGCTGTAAAAAGTGATACTAAATTTTGATTTTTGCTTAGCCATGATATTAAGCTATCACCAAGGAAGAAAGTTCCTCCACTTGTACTCTTTCTATCATCGAAGCACCCTACCCAATCTAAATCTATATAAGCAACTAAAGTGAAATATCTACCTATGGGTTATCACAATCCATAATCCAATGTCCCCTTGATATATCTAAATATTCTCTTCACCAACTAAACATGACTATTTTTTGGAGTTGATTGATATCTTGTAACCATACCTACTACATGCATGATGTCTGGTCTTGATGCTGTCAAATATAAAAGACTACCAATCATAGATCTATACAAATATTTATCTACAATAGGTGAATCTTCATCCTTGCTCACTTTATTTCTTGTAGACATTGGTGTGCAAACTGGTGCACAATCTTCAAAACCAAATTTATTTAATATTTTCTTGGCATATTTATTTTGAGATATAAAAATTCTTTTATCTGACTAAAATATTTGAAATCCTAAGAAAAATGACAATTCTCCAACCATAGACATCTCAAATTATTTTTGCATATCATCAAAAAATTCTTTTATCATTTTTTCAATGTTTCCTCCAAAAATGATGTCATCAACATATACCACAACAATCAATTAATGCTCACTTTCAGTTTTGATGTAGAGATTATTGTCAACAAATCTTGTCTTAAAACCTTAATCTTGTAGGTACTTATCAAGTCTTGCATACCAAGCTCTGGGAGCTTGTTTCAATCCATACTATGCTTTCTTCAATCTGCATACATGGCTACTAATATTTGAGAGAATAAATCCCTCAGGCTACTCAATGTAGACCTCTTTCTCTAGATTTATATTTAGGAAGACAAATTTGACATCCATCTAAAACACTTTGAAATTTTTAAACAATGCATATTCAAGAAACATTCTAATAGCCTCTATCCTTACCACTGGTGCAAAATTTTCTTCAAAATATATTCCCTCAATTTGAGCATATTCTTTATATACTAATCTTGCTTTATTCCTGGTCACTTAACCTTTTTCATTCAACTTATTTCTATAAACTCATTTTATTCCTATCACATTGTGATCTTTTTGTCTAGGTACTAATTCCCAAGTATCATTCTTTTCTATCTGATTTAATTCTTCATCCATTGCCTTAACCTAATGCTTATCATGATTAGCTTCTAAAAAATTTCTAGGCTAAATTTTGGATAACAAAGAGAAATTAACTTGATTAGATTCACTTACCATCATTCTTCTGGTGTGAATTCCTTCATTTATATCCTCGATGATGTAACTTTCATTATGATTTCTCTGAACATATTTGGATGGAGTTTTGGTGTCCTTTTTCTCCTTCTTCTCATCTTCATCTGATTCTTCAAAATCTTCCTCTTTAATGATTTTAGGAATGTCTACTGGATCACTGATTCTTTGTGTTTCATCTTATTCTATCTTGACACTTGCACTTTCAATAATTTTCTAGGTCCTTTTGTTATAATATTTATAAGATTTACTTTGCAAGAATAACCAATAAATATACCTTTATCTGCTCTGGATTCAAACTTCCCAAGCTTTTTGTCGGTTCTCTTTATGAAGCATATGATATTCAAAATTCTAAAATAATCAACTATTGTTTGTTTATCTTTCCATAGCTCATAAGGAGTCTTGTCACTATTGACTCTCAATAATGATCTATTATGAATATGCACTACTATAGTAGCTACCTCTCTCCAATATTTATCTGATATCTTATATTCATTTAGCATTGTCCTCACCATCTCCTGAACTATTCTATTTTTTTCTCAACTACTCCATTTTGTTGTGGAATTTTGGCTATTGAATAATATATCTTTATTCCATGGTTTTCACAAAACTCAATAAATTGATTTGACATGAATTCTCCTCCTCAATCTGATCTTAGACACTTAATCTTTAAACTAGTTTCATTCTCAACTAATGCTTTGAATGCTTTGAAATGTCTGAAAGCTTCTGATTTTTTCTTTAAAAACATTACCCAAGTCATACGTGAAAAATAATCAATAAGCAACATGAAATATTTTTCACCTTGAATACTTTGAGTTCTCATAGGTCCACATATATTAGTGTGAATAAGCTCTAACCTCTGAGTGGTCGAGTACTCTTTTATTTTGAACTACCTTCTGGCTTGATTCCCATGTTGACAAGGTTCACAAAGTGTTTTGGATGGCTTTACAATCTTTGAAAGATTTTTGACTGCTTACTTTTTGCTAATGTTAACAAGATTGTCAAAATTTATGTGGTACATTTTCCTATGCCATAGCCAACTTTATTCAATTTGACTCAAACAACATCTTTGACCTTTGATGTCTGATAACATATACAAATTATTGCCTATTCTCTGAACATCTACAATCAATACATCTGAATCTTTTCTCCTAATTTCACAACCTTCTAAATAAAAATTTAGTGTGTGACCTTGATCACACATTTGACTTACACTCAAAATATTATGCTTAAGACCTTTTACATACAAAACATTTTCAATTTTAGTTATACCATTATCCAAACTCAGTGTACCTTTTTTGACAATTCTGACAGTAGTATTATCTCTGAATTTCACTGTGCCACCATTTATCTCCTTCAAGGTTATGAACTTGATTTTATCTCCTATCATGTGTCTCAAAAATACACTATCAATGAACCATGGCTTTTCTTTATTTCTTGCATGCAAAGGTATCTGTACCAACGTAGATTTTTTAGGTTGTTTCTTCTACCATGAACCTGTCTGAACTTTCTTCTTGATGAATGAGCCTTGAAACTCTGGTCCTTCTTGATTGACTAAAATAAACTTCTATAGTATTGGGCTCTATGTCCAAAGTTATTGCACTTGTAAATTATTATGGTCTCTTCATTAAATCCTGGTAGAAGAGCAAAAGAGTTATGGCTTTTGCTTGACTTTGCATGACTTTCCTTCTCCTTATTTTTGAAATTGTTAGCCTTTTTTTGACATTCTATTTTATTATGACCATATCCATTATAATAAAAATAATAACCATAAAAATAAGACCTATTTGTGTATCTTTGACTTGATCCTTTTGTAGCTCTGTTCCCTCTAACCTTATTTGTTTGAGATGTCCTTTGTATTCTTAACTTCTTCCCTTTTTATTTTTTCTTTTGTTAGAGCTTCAACATAGATCTTTCTTTTTTCCTTATCTATAAAAGTAGTGGCCTCCCCTTTCTATTTTTCAAATCCAATACCTATCTTATTTGACATTGATCTTTGATTTTATAATATCTTATTCAATATATTAGTGCTATTATCAAATTTTGAATCATTGGCTACTCTATCATTGACTGCTTTATTTGTTTTCTCAAGATATACTTTTAAAGAAATAATTTCAATAACATACCTTTCACATTCTTTACTTACTATTTTCAACTATGCCATTAGATATTTTTCATTCTTCTTGGCTTATTCAAAGTGTGCTTGTAGATCTTCAATAATTTCCTTGGACTCCTTTTCATTTTTCTCGATCTAGAGTTTTAATCTTTGATTATTATTTTCAAGAGATTTTAACTCTTCTAAGGCATAAAATAGTTCTCCTTCCAGATTCACTTCAACTTCATCCTATTCTTCTTCTTGATCATCTATACTTTTTCTTATGGTGGCATATTTATATATAGTCATGAATAGAATCTCTTCTTCTTCTAAATCACTGCCTCCACTATCTTTAGTTGAGCTAGGATCTTTAGAGTACAAAATCTTCTTCTCGAATCCCTTCTTGAATTTTCCTTTGAAATTCTTCTTGTATGTAGAGTTTTCTTCTTCATTGTCACCATTACCCTTATCTAGGTACTTATCTATAAAATGTCTAATATTTTAATAATTAAAACATTTAAAAGGTAATTTTCCTTGATATTTACTTGTGCCCTTTTTTAGATTGTGAATGAATAGAGATCCATTATCATCTTCATCATCACTAGAACAGTCACTTGATTCTTGAATCTTAGCATTCTCTTTCTTTGATGTCTTGAAAATAGCTTCTTTATTTAAAGGTTTCTCTTGTTCAGTTCACATCTCATATGCCATAAGAATACCATGTAGCTCATCCATCTTTAGCTTGGCTAAATTCTTCATCTCTTCAATTTTTGAAACTTTTACATCATATCTCAATGGTAGAGATCTCAAAACTTTTTAAACCATAATTGATTATTCTAAATTTTCTCTAAGACCTTGAATCTGATTAACTATTTGATCAACCTGTAAAAGATAACTTGCTATATTTTCTTCCTCTTTCATCTTCAAACTCTCAAACTATCTTTTGAAAGTCTAAAGCTTGGCTTGCTGAACCTTTCCATCACCTTTGTAAATATTCTCAAGTTTCACCCAAGTTTCATGAGTAGATTTACATTGTGTAACTTTAACAAATTTTTATTCACATAAACCACATAAAATAGTATTTAAAGTTTTAACATTATTTTCACTTGCCTTCTTTTCTACTAGAGTAGTTACAAGTGTCTGTGGCTCTTCATATTCCTCTACCACTGCTTGCCATATGTTGAATCCAAGGGCCATCAAATAACTCTTTATTATTATACTCTAAAAAACATAAATTGTCCCATCAAACAAATTTTCCTTAGTTATAGAAAAACCTTCATGTGATCTAACCATCGTGCTTTCTCGATCTACCTTCAAGTTGTAAAACTTGTTCAAAGGAACCTACTATGATACCAATTGTTAAGCATGAAATATATTGAGAGGGGGTGGATGAATTAATATATTATATATCTTATTTATTAATCAAATTCTTTTTCTTTAACTACTTAACCACACATATAAGATATGCAATAAAACTGAAACAATACTATGCACCACATGAGAGAGAGAGAGAGAGAGAGAGAGAGAGAGAGAGAGAGAGAGAGAGAGAGAGAGAGAGAGGAGAGAGAGAGAGAGAGAGAGAGAGAGAGAGAGAGAGAGAGAGAGAGAGAGAGAGAGAGAGAGAGAGAGCATATTTTTACGTGGAAACCCAAAGTGAGAAAAAACCATAGAGAATAATCTCAAGTATATTAATGAGCACCAACTCAAATTACAAAGTTCACAAGCACAAACTTACAGGATCACCAACACAAAAACTATTTATGAGCACCAACCCACATGAGCACCAACCTCTTGTAAATATTTGTGAGCACCAACCCACAGGAGCACCAACATATCTTGTGTATAAAACACAACTATGTCTCAATGTTGCTTACTCAAAAAATGATATAACTCTAAAATATCTCCTGCTTTTCTCTCTTTGAAAACAAATACAAACCATGCACTCTCTTGCATATTTCAAATGGATTCTCAAGCCTTTAGTTATAGCTTTCCAAATGACCTTTGTCATTAACCCTTTGTGACCCTTCAATCTCTATAGAAAATGGTGCCAAACTTGCATGACCCTTCTTATCCTTGCATTTGAAAAGTCATATGGTGACCCTTCATAAGCAAAAGCATCCTTTCCTCTTTTGTCTTTATCTTGGTGACTTTTCATATTCCTTATAGTGTCATTTCATGGAAAAATGTGCCATAACATATTTTGTCTTCACATGGTGACTCTTGGAATTCCTCAAGATTAATCTTTATGAGAAAATATGTCCCATTCCTCTTTCAAATTTTACCTCATGACTCTTTGAATTTTCTATGGGCCCTCTTTTGACTAATATGCAACCAAAAATATATTCATTAATATTAAATAAATATTAACACACATTAGCCAAGATATGAATATTAAAAACACCATTAAATTCAATGGGGCCTTTATCACCAATAATGCTAGACCTTTGACATCAGTGACAATATTTCCAACAATCTTGTACCTCAAGACATACTTATTAATAGGTTCATTGGTTCCTTGTTTGATATTTGAAATTTTGGCATAGAAAACGTTTTCAATATTTTTAATATAGAAGTGTGCTGAAAATTAATATAGATATAGAGTAATCTAGGGTTAAAGGGGTAGAGATAGCTTAGGGCACAATGATGGTAGACTATCTCTAAAGAAAGCTAATTGTTTGTGAAACTTAGATAAACATATACTAAATTTATTATGCTAAGATATGATAAAAATTGAAATTAAAACTATGCTAGATATTTAAATGATAATGAAAATAAGATACTTAGCTAATTATGATGCTAATATAGGTCTGGATTTGTAATAGTAAAAATTAGACTGGATATGAATTCTAGATCAATTACATGATTCTAGAAATTATACCTATATAACCTGACACTTGTGTTGACCTGGGATGGTTACGTTAATTCTACTATCTAACTCAAACATAGGTGTTCAATACATAATACCTATTGAAAATGGATGTAACCACTTAGATGCTTCCAGGTTTTATGTCACCTTCACTCTAGTGCATGCAAATCTGGGTCATGAACTATCATTCTTAGTCAAATATCAAAACCTTAGTTTTTCATCTTCATATTGGCTATGGAAAAAATGTGTTAGTGGTAACATGGTGTTGAGATTCTCTAAATACCCCTCTATCAATGAGTACTAACTACATAGCCAATACTTTGAAGAGGGACTCATACTTATGTAGTTATCCCTTACATGTTGACTTGTGTGTGAATCATGTAATATGTGATATTTTAACTTGAAAAATATGGCTCATGGACTACTCCTTCAATAATTTATGCCTACTTTGTAACTTGAAAAATGTGCCTCAATTATCTAGTTAATTCCTATGTCCATTGTGCCAATAGCCTCGACTCTTAGTGAAACCTATAGTTCATCCCTATGTTTGGAAAATTTTCACATTAAAAGGGTGAATTAAAGTGGGGTAATCAATCACACAAAAAACCATTGGGCATAGTGTATAGTGTGAAGTGTATATAAGAGCTTAAATGCCTTGGTTTTATACTTAGAATTGTATGCATGGAAATTATCCCATGGTTCCTACTTGATCTCCTTAAGAGTGACAATGATTTACTATTAAAATTTAGGGATGTTGAATTCCTTTAGGAATGTATCCTTCAAGAAATCATAGTACACAATGGTTTGAGTATACCAAAATTCATATACTAGGTATACATGTGGTCCAAAATGTGGTAGAAAACTAGGTTTATTTTATCTCTACCAAAGTGATCCCCTTCACATGAAAATTATGTTCACACCTATGAATGTATTCTATAGTGTTTTAAACCCTATGATACTTAAGTAAGATTAGGGTCATTGCATAGTAAATTTTAGGGGCAATAACATATACAACTAGTGCTTGTGGGACTAATATCACTAACACATTGTAAGACACACCTAAACTTTTTCCTCCTCCTTGGTATTACCCCACCAAATATTACCATTAGTTACACAATGGATCATCTATACATTTGAAGTGATTGATAGGCTACCAATGATCCTCTAACTCCTAATACTCAGATTTGAGTTAATTTTTTTTTGTGAGGGACTGTATCCCCTCATACAAGTGGCATACCATAATTCATGGTATCAAGTTGATGTAATTATTGCATACCCACTAGGTCAAATGGTGGATACTGGACTAATTAATCTAACATGGTACCTTATCTTGACCATGTGGATAATTATCATACATATCCTATCTCCATAGTGTCTTGGTATTATTCTTATGATTTGGATTAAGGCACATGAGCATGCACATTAAGTTGAGGGGATTCAGGAACTCCCTTAGTAGATTATTTGTAGTGATCCCCATCTTGGGACCCTTAAACATCTCCTTGTAATTCCCTATTTTGATTTTTGGTGGTCATTTATTCATCACCAAATAAAAATCACTTTGTGTAATATTATTATGAATGCCCTTACCATTCTCCATGGGTGCTCTTAGCATCCCTTGAGTTAGAATACCTCCTTTCTCTAAGATCCATAATAATTACCTTATATTAATTCTTATCATATCTACACCTCCTAAGATCACTATCGCTTGGTACTTTCATTATGAAATACTCTCTTCTACATTACAAAGTTCATGCCACTTTACCTCTAGCATTTTACATAGCTCACACATGTGCACACTTAACCAACCATTTATATGCTCCTTCAATCAACTTAAATCATCATAACAATAATAAAATGTGACTTGTATTGGTAACATAACCAAAATGTTGGGTTGCACTCTAGTGGCCACCAAAATTTAATGTGTTAACTCCTATGCTAGAATATCATGTAAGGGAGACATTGCACGTTCACCCTAGGTGTAAAGAGAGGAAATTAGGGTAGGTCTTGGTTATTTGCATGTAATAGTGAGTGGAATATTGTATAGTCTAAATTTATTTTGGCACATTCACATTGCTCATATGTCATAATAAATATTATCTTAGGTATGCTTCTTTGATAGTAATCTCTTTAACGATTAGATGGACATGACCATGTCTATAAGTAAGTCTAATAAAACAACACCACCATAATGGACTTAAATAATTATCATATAATTAATCATGTAATTTTATTGATTAGTTTATCAACATTACATAACCATTAGTGTTTTTAAAGATGCTTCAGTGATTAAAATGATATTACTCTTAGTCTCAGTCCTCACTTTAGCCTAGGCTAATGACATAGTAATTACTCTATCTATTCACAATTCAACAATCTCTCCCTAAAGGTTATTCTTATTTATACCTATCAGATTTTACCAATGTACCAAATTATAAAAAAATTTATGGAAGAATTAATAACTTCATCCTCTTCTTCTTCCTCTCATATTATAATTTTATAAGCTCCTTGGAGCCATTTTTACTACCAACTATAACCTCCTTACATTTATTACACCATTATGCCCACCTGGTAGTTTAATGTATTGTGTCTCTCAATGCCATTTAACATAATATTATATCATTTTTTCAAATATATTTTTTAATATCTAATGTCAAAATTAGCTCCCACCATCAATCCCCCATAATATACACTATGGTTCCTAGGTCCTGGTGGTTACGTGTTTGGGTCCTGATATAGGTAGAAATGGTTTTTGATGACTTGTGCATGTCATGTTGGTAGTATATTTGGGCACACACACACATATTATTTTGGATTGTGTGTGCCTTCTTTAAGTACTAGTGTTATTGAGTCTTCACATTGTGCACACTTGCACATGTCAGTGTTTTTTGGACTTAGATGATTTTTTGGGTTAAAAAATAAATACATCAACCTGATGCCCTTTTGGACTATGTCAGTAACACTTAGATTATGTGGTGTTTTCTAAGGATAGATAATCCAATCCCATTAACCAATTTATCCCTTCTTATTTAATGTTCATTTGGTGAGTTGTGGAAGAGAGGATTTTATAGCTTTTGATTCCTTTAGTTTTAGCCCAAAAATATTTTTTATATCATTTAAAGGCCACATTTTATGGATTTTGGTGGGTCTCTCTACTTTTGAGGATCTCCCCATTAATAAAAATAATTTGTTCTAATAACAAAAATATGTATTTTTAGGGGCTTATTCATCACGGGCACATACCAATACAACCACCACATCTTTAGAAGATAAATATGTTTGAGAGATCTTTTATATCTAGATAGAACTCAATATTCTAACATTTTTTCACATGAGCCTTTTTGAAGTTGCATTATTATTCATTTCTGAAGCCATAATATTATCAAGAACATAATATTTTATTTTTTGATATAAATAAAGTGTTGAATTTTTTTTAAAGACCCTAATGTTTACATAAACCCCCTTATAAAATTTGATGAATTTCTAAGGGGTAAGTTATTGATGTAGCAAAAAGGAAAGGGTGAAGTTAAATTTATGGTACATGAAGAGTTAATTTTTGTATATTTTACCTCATTTATTTTTGTGTGATTAAAACCTAATAATTTTTTGGTATGATTCAAAAGATTTTGAAGAATCTCTCATATTGATACAAAACTATGTTTTATTTGATAAAAATTCTTTTGAACACATTCTCAATGATATATTTTAAAGAGACATAGTCAATTAGTAAGTCATCATAAATAGTTTTAGGTGCTCACATATGAAATTTAATCACATAGTTAACCATGACATAACTATAATCAATAAAAAAGGCTAAAATGTAGCCATGTCTTCTTAGTGTGGCCCTATCCTATCATATCCCATCATAATTTGAAATTATACTTTTGGATATGAAATAGTTCAAGGGTTATAACAACTAATTTTCATCAATAATTTTCTTGCATAATACACATAAATCTAATTTGAGATAGATTTGCATCTTTTTTGTTAATTTACTATTTTTAGCTCATTTAAATTCTATAAATTATTGTATAACATATACATATCAATATATTTTATAGATGTAAATTATTTTTTGATATTTTATTTGTTTTTATCATTTATTTGTTAAACCAAAAATAAATTTATATATTTTGGTGGACCTTTTTTTGTTTAGAATACTACTTGTTTTTTTCTTGGTTTTTTAATCCTAGAATTTCATACAAATTTAAGTAAATACCTCACTCTTAAAGAAAATAAACTTCAACTTTGGATATAAATCTAACACCATGGGTCAATATTATTTGACCTTGAATATGATATAACACTAAATAAATTACCTTATGACCTTTGATATCACTTGACAAAGAATCATTTTATTTTGACCTTAGGTTGAAATTTTTTGATCTCTACACCAAAAAATATTTCAATTTTATTTTCTTTTCATTTTCTATTTATTTGATACTTGTTTTTAGAAACCATGTTCTGATAGTTTTAAAACTACTTAGTGACTATAATTATGGCAAGAGGGGTGATATATATTTTAAAGACATCATGGTTTGATGGTACTGCCCCAATACTCAAACCATTTTATAAAATTAAACACATATTTTAGTTTCCTCATACCTCACAGTATGTTGAAAACACCTAGGGTCGCTTATTTATAATATATGAATCCTATTTTATTTGTTTAATTTTTGGTGTACCTAAGAGAATCACATCACCCAAAAAAATTTACTCTCACCATACCTTTTAAGATGGGATAATGGGCTATAGGTATGTATTTACCTCTATAGTTAATTTTCTAAAACATTGGTCCAACACTACTCTATGAACAAGCAATTATATTTGAGATACCACCCAATCATTCAAATCCTTGCCTATATCACCCTTTATACCTTTTTATTTTTTATCATCATTGGTATAGTCACAAGTAAATAATAATCATGTCCTATGATTAAATTTAATGATAGTGAAGTTTTTTATGATGATTCAGATAAACATGCATGCTTTATTCAAGCATATATTGACAAGAAATACATGCATAGTATTATGATAGAAAATTTAGATCAAGTGAAATTGTATGCACTATAACACTCCTCTACTCTCTTGGTTATATAGAGTAGGATTTATGGGATAATTCTAGAGTTTTCAAAGCATTTTATGGTCATACACAAGATAATCTTAGGTATATAGTGGTAACCTTACAATTGGGACCTCTCATAGTGCCCTCTCCAGTATTAGTTATACCAAACATAAGGGTCTTTGATATGCTATTAAGACACCCTTCGATACAAAATATTAGAGAATTTCCTTCTATGATGCATAAATGTCTAAAATATATTCATGGTATTCAATTGGTCAAAATTATAGGAATCCAAAATGAAATTCTTGGAAATAACAATATTTACTCCTCTTATCAAATAGTTAAAATGCACATACATTTAACAACATGGTAATGAAATAGTATAAAAAACTATTTAAGAGAATATTACAGTATCAATTTCTCAATATACTTATGAAAATCATCTAATTATACATGATCATATTATGGAATATATTTATCCATCTATATATGAGTATGATACAGTTACACATGAGCACAATCAGTTAGTTTCAAATATCATGGTATAATATATTAAATAAAAAGTGGCACCTAAAAATAGGTATTCATATCCTAAATAACCATAGGTTATTAAAAATGCTTTACCAAAATTACAGGTATATATATCTTCTCCTCTTACACATGAAAATAAATGTTTAAATGGGTATATGGTTGGTGATTAAAATGGTTATATTACAACATATGATTCTTATTCAGATTCAGAGACATATATAGTGGGCATTTCATCTTCACATGAAGTCTGTCCTTTATATCATGCCATGGGTTATGCATATATACCTCCTATTATGGGCATACTTGGTTAGCTCTTTAAATTTCCTTTATACATAGATTATTTGATTTTAATTCATTATTACTTATTATATCCCTTATCAAAGCATTCTTATAGCCTTTGGATTTATTTTCACTTTGGGAACTTTCCCTCTAGCATTTTAAAATTGATTTGAACAATCTAAAGACCTGTATTATATTTATTTCATTGTACTTTCTTTATGGAAATCCACTTCCTTACTATTGCATATTTAGCATGCTATGTCTTTGATTACACTTACATTATCACATTTTAATACTTTTCAATGAGTACAAAGTCTCTTTCCAATTAATTATAATGTATGTTCTTATCTATATTAATCATTTGTGCTACATTAATATGACTCATTTACACATACATTGGGGGCATATTGCTTGCCTTCCTTCTTACCACACTATGTTTTACACCTTGTTGCAAATTGTTTGAATCCATCCCATTTATTATATTTTAAAAACCTTTATTTTTTTCAATATTAAAATCATTTAGTTTCAAACATTTCAAAAAATCAAAATATGTTCAAAAATTCAAAATTAGGACCCAAAAAACATTTGTAAAAAGTTTATACATTACTTCTTTCCATATGTTAGTTATTTCATCTTGAATAGATAACATATTTAAAATTTTAATATAAAAAGCTTTTCATGAGGTATGTGAGTGTGATACAAGACATAATTTGATATGGTTTTTTGATGTCTTGCTTCTCTTTCTACCCAACATCCTTGCTAAGTTGGGTGCATCTCTTCATTTTCCATGTACATTTCAATAGGTTGTATCTATCCACAACCTATCTACTATGTAGAGCTATTTATATCATACATATGTTTTTGTATTCATTTATAATTTACATTTTTATACATGAATATGCTATTTTATTACAATGACATTTATACATATGGTTCATTTATAATAGTCTCATTTTATCTATACTTAATTCTTACTTTACTATATGTTAAGTTAGGACTTGCTTGTTTATTGTGTCTGGACCTTAGCCTTGTGTTTGAAATATATTTTTATTCTTACATGGAATCATCATGACATTTGAATGTGGCCCTTGGACCTATGTGGTTATGTGACATTCATGTTTCCATTGTATGCGGCCTTTGGGAATTATGTGTGACATTTTTTATAAATTATGTGATATTATTTGACATTGCTTGTATGTTAATTGGTTCCTAGTATGGTGGCATGATTCATATAATGCATTAATTATAGTTGTAATGTGACATATATTATTGTACTTTTTTTATATTAGTGACTTTTAGGCTATGTATCTTATCTCAAAAGGGGGGAATCACAATGGATGTATCTTTAGAATATAATTCCTCATGATAAATAAAATTTAGATTTATGATAGTTTATAGTTTTAATAATTACAATATGGTTTAAAAAATTAGATTATAGGGGCATATGACATGCATGTGCATTCATTCCTATAGTTACTTCAATACATTTGATGCATATGGATGGTCATGTGAAAAGCTAATACATGTAATAGGTTTCAAATACTTATAATATTCAAATGATATCTAATATAAATTTAGTACAGATATAGGGGACATTATATTCATTCATGTTAATGTTTTTGCATGGTAATTTTCAAATTTCACTAGTTTAAAAGTTTCAAAATTTTAAAATTTCAAATAGAAGCTAGATCCATCTATAGCAGTGTGATTTGTCTCATTTTAAAAGTGGGAAATTTTAGAGTTTAGTAATACTCAACATCTATGATTTAACTTTAGGGATCCTCATGAGTGGTTCTACCCTCTTATCCTACCATATTTGAGTCTAATGAGACTCATAATATGCTTTCAAATTTATACTTGAACACTTTCAATTTCCCATAGGTTTAACATTTATTAATATGCCTCAATAAGGGGCACACACTTATCCATTTTAAATTTACATGGTATTAGATTGCATACCATTTTTAGTTGCATTGTTTCCTTTCACTCTTTTCAAATTTAAATTTAATTTTTTTAGATTTTTAATTGTAAAGTATGGATAGTAACTAATTTCAAGGACATTATTGTAGGTTTTGCATTAAGGCATATTTCATAATCAAGATTCACATCAAAATAAAAAAGTGTGTATACACACTTAGGTTCACATTTTGTTTACTCTAGTAATTTCACTTCATTAAAATAATAAAATAAAGTGGGGGGCGGGCGGGGGGGGGGGGGGGGGGGGGGTGGGGCGAGGGGAATTCAGACACTCAAATTTAATCATTAACTTCTTGATAAAGTTTATCTTTGCATCCTTACCCTACTTGGTCTATTTGCCATTATGTTAACTTGAAATTTATATGTGAGCTTTCATTATTCAATTTATTGACATAAAATCATGAAAAACATAATTTAGGAATCCATATTCTAATTATAGGTTCTTATCATTCAACTCCTAACATTCTCTATCCTTCTATGACATACGCATATTAGGTGGGCAGGGTTGCCCTGTGGCCTTGTCCCTCACACTCCACCAATAATTTTTTTAATTCGATATATTTCATATTAACCCTCAAAATATTTTATCAAGGTTATTTAATGTAAATATCTAAATATTCCTATATATAATCAAATCAAGACTTTTCAAAACACATCTAGAAATCACTCGGTAATTCCACTACACATTGAGTAGAAGAGCGCTATTCTTTCCAATTTCAATTATGATTTATTATAACACTCATAGGCAAAGTGTAAAGTCATTTTATTAAATTTAAAGGGAAATTATTGTCAAAAATTAAAGGAAATATATCTATCTAAATTTATATATAAAATATCAATGTTCACACACTCACTTTGGGAAAGATAACTACATCAGCGTGAGGACATTTTGAGATATGTAAGAAGAAATTAGATTGCATGTTTTTTTAAGATAGATCAACTATTACACTTGATCAATTAACCATTTTTTTTAATATTCATTTGGTTTATTATGTAGAGGATATGTTTTTATTTTATAGATCTTTTTCATGGTAAATCAAGACACATAGTCAATCAGTAAGTCATCACAACCAACCACAGGTGATCGTACAGGAAAATAAATCACACAGTTAACTAGGATGTAACCACAATCAACAAACAAGGATGTAGTGTGGTCATATCCACCTACTATGAACTTATACAAACATAATTTAAAATTATTATTTTTTATGTTAAATATTTTATGGGTTACTATAGCTAGTTTTCATAAATAATTTGCCTGTATAGTTAACACAAATCTAGTTTTAACTAGTTTTGCATATCTATTATTTATAACCCATTTTAATTTATATAAATTAATGTATTTCAAATTAATATATATATATATATATATATTATATAGATATAAATCATTTTTTTATAGTTTATTTTTTATTATTATTCCATTGTTAAATAAAAAATAACATAAAATCGTCTACTAGTGGATGTTGAAAAACTTCTAGTCTATAAATTAACTAGTGGTTTGACCTACGTAAATTGAACAAAATGAGTAATACTATATAATTTTTAGTTTTAATGTCTTGTGAATTTTAATAATACTTAAGGTTTTTGAAGATGAATCTCTAGATGAAGAATGTGAATTTAAGGATATTCAGGTTAGTGGGGATGCAAGAGAGGAAGACAAGGAAAAAAGATAACTCTCAAAAGACAAATATCAATGAAGGAAGAAAAGTTCATATTCTTGTTGGGATCACTTATAATGTATCTTATTATTATGTTTTTGATGTCTCAATAGATATTATATTTATACAAATAGGTATAAAATTTAGCTAATAGGTGTAATATCCTTCTTATGAATAACTAGAATAATGGGTTGCATTTTTATTTTTTTATGACCTTCTCTATTCAACTTTCAATTGAATGAATCAATACTCCATTAATTTAAAATTTAGATATGAGAATTTGTATATCTTACAAGGAATTGTGGGTTATGGTCCAGAATTCTTAATCCCTTAATCTAATATGATTTAATTAAGATATCTCAGGACCTCAGAATCTTCCCCTAACAAACTATGTTATCACATCAAACCACCATCCCTATTTTCAAAGTCAAAGGGACTTGATGAATATGTTCACCAATTATAGTTATTAATATTATTTATTTAACACATAAAGACATTGTATCATAGGATTATGAAGGCAATCATTTGTTTCTCTTCTTTGTGGAATACAAACCCCAAATCAAACAACTCAATGAAAATAAAAACCACCTTGCCTAAGTACTTGGGTGAAAAATAATGTAAATAGCTCAAATACATCTAAAAGATAAATAAAAGACTACCTTTACCTTCCTTATCAAATAGTGCTTGTTCATTGGTATATAAGAGTGTTCATGCTCAACTTTTATGTCCAATGGAGTCCATTGTCAATGTATTTACTTTGCGAGCATCACCTCTCCTTGTCCACTTGTGTCTTGGATTGGTTTGGCTTGGCATGTGATAACAAAATGAATATTTTTAGATATAATTTAGCATTACTTATTTTCATAAAAAATCTTATTATCTCTAAATAATTTAACATTATAAGTTTATCTTTTGATCTTTTTGTAAATATTGGCCATGACACTTATATTTATAGGTTCTCACATTAACCCTAACTCAAGTGTAGTTAGGTTATATTTAATAATGGTTAATTTAGGGAGGGGACAATCAATTAATATTTGGGATAGAGATCCTATTTATTAAGCATGGCTCACCACTTCTAAATTTAAGACATTTATGAATATATTTCTAATTCCTTGACTTTGAGGATGATGGCATCATCATGACCTTTTTTTATTGAAATTTCCTTTTTAGAAAATAGATATTCACTAATTGAACATGGAATTTTCACTTAATTAGTTAATTGGATTTACTTAGTTAATAAATTTTACTTAGGGTTTTGGTATTTTAGGAATTAGTTAAATACCCTGCTTAATAAGTCAAAAGGCTAATTTGTCAATTTACAAGGTCAAAATTTGACTAGGGATGAAACCATGGGAGGATATAATTGCATATAAGATAATAACCCAAATAGGGATGCACCAACATGAATATGGGTAGTTATATCCCATGTGTGGGTTAAATTGGGACATCAAGTGACTTCTAAGCTTAATTTACATTATTTGGTAGAAATCAATCTGAAGTCTAGTTTAGATATGAATGCAGTAAAAATAAGGTGTCTATATTTCACCCCTATTTGAGTAGGTGCTACAAGACATGGGCACAATAACATATTCCCAAAGAATGAAAAATTTAGTAATGCCTTGGCTAATGCCCCAATGGGTAATGGATAAAACCTTAAATGCCCCCTCGAGGGATTGAGCGATAAATAGTTTCATTGAATGGGCCCATGAAAAAGAGAAAAAATGACATAGTCTAGAGGTAATAAGGGTGGAAATACTGATTTACCTAGAGGTGGTTATAATTAGTGGTACATTAATTTATTATAATAGAGTGGATGGGTTGATAATGATTTTCCCAAAGGTGGTTATAATCATTAACACAGTGAAAGTGCCCTAGTAGAGTAGATTAGTCAAGATAAAATTGATTTTACCTCAGTAAGGTAGGATAAAGCCATAATCAATTGAAAATAATTTTTCATGTTCGATCAAATTGGAAAAGGGGGATCATACAATAAATCTATAAAGAAAGTGATGATTATATAGTAGATAATAACAACATGAATATAAAAATATTGGCTAGTATGAAGATGCATGTTTGAACTAACATATAATAGGTCTAGAAAATAACACTATTAAATGGGTCTCTTAAAGGCCCAATAATAGGCTCAGGTGAAAAAATAGTGAATGTAGAACTTAATGGAATGAAAAATAGAACATAGAGTAAAAAATAAGAGCTCATAGAATGAATGGTAAGAAAACTTAAGCCTCAAGGGGTGAAAAATTAATTTTCCAAGCTATATATTCACCTTATTGGTTATTTTTTTTCATTTTCACCAAAACCCTTTGTAAATATTGAACTCTAATTTTACGAGAGGAAGTCATGAGAAATGGTGCATGGAAAAGGATAGAGGAATTTGAGTGATTGAGTGAGTTAGCATGGGTGGCCACCACATGATAGAACTTTTGTAAGTGACCTCACTTTAGCTCCTTAAGGGCATTTATTACACATTTAAGGCTAGGAGTAGGGCTAAAAATGGCAAAGTCACCATTTTTGTGATAGAGAAAATGTTGGGTTTGACCAATAAAAATGGTGACATCATCAAGAATAAATGGTGACATCACTAAAAAATTCCATAAATTGCCAATTTGGAAACTTCATGAAAAAGATGCGAAGTCATTACTTTCATGTGGATTAAAATGGCAATTTCATAAAAAACCATGAAAAATGCCTATTTGGTGATTTCACTAAAAAAGGGTAAACTCACCATTTAGGGTCAAAGGGAAAATTATGATTTCATAATAAACCATGAACTAAAGCATTTTTTGGACAAGTGGGCATGTGGAAAAATAATCTTCATAGGTGGACTAGTATGTATTTGCACTTGTGTAGATAATAGTGTAGACTAATGCTAAGCTTGTTATGGGTACAAAATTGGCTTATGATACTGACAACATGGGAGTGATATTATCATTGTTTATGGATGCCAAATATATGGATATAGGGCATGGTCACATTCCTCATGCCTTATATTTACTAAAAATTATGTGGATGCCTAGGATCTAAGTAGATTGAGCATCTTTGAGTACACTAGAAGAGCGATGTAACTCCAAGACTTCTTTATTTCATGCCTACTAGGGAGGCTAAAGTTACATTAGAGGATACTTGATGTATAATAAAACTACCCATAAGAGGCTATAGATTGTTCTGAATAGATCTAGCATGACAACAGGTGGTGTTGGATGACTTGACTAGCTTCTTAGATATTCCCATGATACATGGTAAGGTTGACATTAATATATTAGAGACATATACAAAATTACAACCATATGAATTAGCCTTAGAAGACCCCTCACCACCATCATTGATTGATAGGGAGGTTATTGTACATATACCCATTAATAGTGGTATATTAATACCTAACAAGAGTGGTTGCTTCTTTCACATGGGCCTAAGTAGAGTCATATACTTGATGATGGATGATGCAACTAGGTTTATTTGGGGGCTAGTGGTATTGGCCTAATTTTATAGAGACTTACACATGGTTTCATATTAAGGAGGTTAGAGTATCAGATCTTCCTCACTACTTTAGATTTAGGGTTGGGATCATATAGCCATAGAGTTCTTAGGTTGTCAAAGATGGGTTAGAGATTGTCAGAATCCATTCACTTATGGCTAGGCTCAAATAGGTTTGGGCTATAGGGGACATCATAGTGAGATATACTACTTCCAAAGTATACTTGATGAGCTTATGACTAAGTTATTTTTTTGGTGGCCCTATCTTAGATATTAACTTTAGTGGCTATGAGATAGATGGTACATTAGCTTCATGATGACTAGGTTCTTCCTTTTAGGGAGACAAACTCATGTTATTGAGGAGTACCATCTAGATCAGGTGATATGGTAGTTTGGCATGCTATAGGATATTCATGCAAAGCCAAAGTGGTTTACACATTCCACCCTAGAGATTAACTACATTACCTTAGTGATATCAAGAGTACAACTATGAGTAGTTATGGTGTAGTGCTATGGGTTCCATGGGCCTATGTATAAGGAGGCCCTACAAATGCAGGTGTGACACCATAGTATATACATTAAGTTGTCCATTGTGATTGACATATACTATATAGGTAGATGGATATGGTGGACAAGTAAAGGGTTAGGGGCCTATGGATGTGGATGAAGTTGAGGTTTAGATGAGAAATGGGGCTAGTGACAATGATAGTAATTGGCACAATAGTGAGGGTGAGGATGACAATGATGAGGATGATGATTGAAGGGATGGTGGTGATGATCCCTAGTCCATAAAGGTGGATATGATATCTATAAGTATAATAGGTATGTCTATTAATCTAGGCCAAATAAAACCATTAGGTATAACTAGAGCAACTAGGGATAATGCTATTCTAAAGGAGGAACTTTTAGCTAGGGTAAACAATATCTAGGGATTAGAGAGGAGAGTGGGTGAGTTATAAGTATAACTAGATATTAGGGATGAGGATATGACTACCCTTTAGTTAGATATTACCTAATTAAAGGTAGAAGTGGCACAGATGGTATAGGTACAAGCATAAGTATAGGTAGAGTGGGATCATACCATATCAAATAGGGATCATGCCACATCAGATGTATAGAGGATTTGACACAAGAGAGATGAGGATCATAAAGCCAACACACATGTAAGGTTATCATAGATGGTACTTGAGAGCCTTTGGGATAAGGATGAGGACTCTTATTATCATAGAGCATATGAGACCACAATCCCTAAGGATCAATAGATTCCTATATCTGAGGTATGGGATACATAAAGTGATGGTAGTAGGTCATCATTTTCCAAGACTAGGACACATGGGTCATTAGCCTTAGGTCAGTCAGTACAAAAACCATGACCACTACCACCACTAGGACCACCGAGACCACCTCTTATAGGACCTATGAACTGATAGAGTTAGAGCTGATGTTGTATAGCTCTATGCTATTTTTATATTTTAGCACTATGATATGTATATATTTATGATGTATATGACATTATTTTTCAAGATATATGAAACTCATATTTGGTTCTTAGAGGCCTTTATACATGGACTTTTATTATTTTTATATATGTGATGAACTATTTATTATCATGTTGATCTCATGTTTAAATGTGATGATTTGGAATTATGGGGATTTATTTTCCACATAAACACGTATGCTCTTTAATTTACTTTATTACATTGTATATGAGATATTACACTATTTTTATCTACTTATGTTTTATGACTTATATATGCTTATTCAAAGATGCACATCTACATTAGCACATAATATAATCATGGTGATTTGGTTACTTATGGATTTTGGATTTGTTTGAGATATGCCAGTTGTGAATAAGGAGAAGTACTACCTACTGCATTATTTTATATATCCATTGGTCTAATTTTTTTTTATGGATTATGATATTATGCATCATGGTTATAGACAAATATAATAACAATATACATCCTAAACATGAAGAGAATTAAGTTAAATGTAAATATAAATAACTTAGAAGTAAAATATGAACAATCAAATCCTAAGTGTAAATATAAGAAAATTAAACTAAGTATAGGAATAAATACGAACATTCACAAATTAAGTTCAAAATATAGTTAATCAAGACCCAAGTGTAAATAAAATGTAATAGACCTATGCCAATTAAAAAAAAGAAAGAAACAATCAAAGAAAAAGTCAACAACCAATAAAAATAAACAAACAAAAAATAAATAAATGAAGAAACAACAAATAAACAACCTAAGAAAGACAACCAAAGTAATAATGAAATGAAATATGTTAGTCGTCAACCAATTAAGATTAAAAAAACAAAAAAACACAAAAACAAATCCAAGATAAAAAAATTAAAAAAACTAATGAAAGAAATAATGTTAGTCATCAAAAAAAAAGAAAATGAAGTTAATAAAAAAATCGAGGCAAATAAAATAAATAAAATAAAAGAAATTTAATAAATAATTAAGTTCAAACAAGAGCAATAGATAACCTAAGCTAAGAGATAATGAACAACTAACCAATCTAAATCAAACAACTAATCTAAATCAAATAATTAATCTAAATTAAAATGGATAAATAAATAATGTAACTATTTGTGCACATGTAATAAAATTTTTATGCTTGGGTATAAGATTACCCCTAGGCCATATGGAGTGATGACAAAAGTAAAATGGCACAAGGTTTCCCTTAGGACATGGGGGAAAATGACAAAGGTAAAACAACATAAGGTTGCCCCAGGCTATAATAAATAACACTATGAGAATGGTTAGGGGGGAATAAAATAATGAGGAAAGGGTGGCCGAGCTGATTCTAGATGCAGTAGGTAAGTGGACGTTTCCTACATAGTCCTATAGACACAAGGTTGAACATGAACTTCAGGGCAAATGTAGTTCTCCTATGATATTCGATAGAATAAAATTGATGATAAGGAAAAGAAATTAATCATAGAGGAACAAAGGAATGGTATCACAAAATGGTGAGTGTGTAGAGTAAGAGGAGGTGGTGCTCATAATCATTAAAGCATTAAACATAGAAAATTCATGAAATGGAAAATTTTGGGTTAAGGTGAAAACCAAACTACAATACAAGAGTTAAATTCTCACAAAAGAACTTAGTTCATAATGATCACTATGTCTAAGGTTTAAAATAAGAGTAAGTTTGTAAACTGATGAGAGCATAAATAACTCACCAAATGATGAAAACATAAATAACTCTAAAAATAGTGAGAATGTTAATAGCTTGAAAAATGGTGAGAGCATTAATAACTCATAAAATAAAAAGAGAATTTCTTAAATTACTCGTAAAATAGTTATATCATTGCTTAAAATGTGGCCAAGATGACCTTAGAAAATATTGAGTGTTACCTACATAGTCTTAATGGACCTCAAGCCACTATAGTTCACCTTACAATGATGAATGTTTTCTTAATGTTTCCCATGTTTTGGGGTTTTTTGTTATCTCAAGTCAGTGGATAATTATGAGATACAGAATGGTCTAACTTATAAAATGATGAGAGTTGGGTAAAAGGGGTGATCAAGCTGACCTTACTATAAATTAAGTGTTGCCTACATAGTCCTAAAAGACCTCTAGTTAATGTAGTTACACCTATAGTGATTAATTTGAATAGGTAACAATAAGTTCATAAAATAGGAAAATGGCATGAGTAATGGTATGGAAAGGTAAATATTGGAAATAAAAATAGTAAAAATCATCATATCATCACCCAAGTCAATACCTATGTGTGAAGGAAAAATGGAATGATAAATAGATGGTGCTCCCAAGAAAGATTATATGTAAGGGAATGCCATGTGGGGATAATATATTCAGGTATAAGTTGCACACTTTGATTTACCCTAGTAGGTTGAAATTTATGAGCTTGGCCTAGAAGTGTGAATGGATGGTACCCATAATCAAGGATACATGAAAAAGGAAGAACACACCCAAAATATACTTGGCCTAAAAGTGTGAATGGGAACCAACCATGGATTTTCCATTATAGAGTAGATTTGAGAAGGACACATCCCAATGAATTGTAAAATAATTGGCTTAAGGACTAAGGTGCACCAAAGTGGGTGGATTGAGGAGTTGACTAGGTTTAGGATAAGAAAAATGTTTTTAATTTTAGGGCTTCATATCTCTCTAAAAGATTGTAATATGTTTTCAAATGCTTAGGTTTTTTAAATTTTTTGAATGTTTTTAAAGAATTTTTTGGGTATCTTAACTCATTAAAGATTGAAAAGATACTGATTGAAAAATGATGAGATCATGAGAATAGGACATGAAATAAAAAGGTAAGGAAAAAGGGAAGGCAACAAAAAAAGGTATGAAATGATGGTAAGGCAAGGTAAATGTAAAATGGTATATTATGACTCTATTGCTCTTACTAATATGGAGATGCATGTCCTGATTAGCATAGAGTACAACCAAAATGGTCAATTAATTAAAGTGATAGCCCACACCCCTTCTAAATAACTAATATATTAAGAACTTAATACTAATTTAAACTTCAATAATTTTGTTGTGATATTTATTGCCCTTCGATTCTATTTCCTCCAAACTTTTAGACAATATGTCTTCATAGCCTCTGCAAAGGAAAGTATGGTCAAGGATGGTAAATAAGGATAAGAATTGGATAAAAGGTCTGATTTGTAAATTTAATATAGGTTTATAATGAAAATATATATCATAATGGAATTTATAATGGTTGGATAACAAAGGAAAATTGGAATTTTTAGTCACACACAATGTTGTTGATTCTAGATTCGACATAGTGGGGCCAAAGACTTTTAAATATGCTCTTGATACGACCACCGATTTTTTTTTTTTTTTTTAGGCCTAAGAGATGATAACATATGATTATAATATAAATTTTAATCTCTAATAATGTTATATTTAATGATGTATTCATCATGCAATGAAGAACTAATGTGCTTAGTTATTGGCACCTTGAAGAGGTTTTCACCAATAAAGTTATCTTGATTGTCCTATAACACCTCCGAGAAGGTTTCACTAAGGAGTGTTGAATTTTGAATTTTATTTTATTTTAGTACCTAAAACAAGGTTTAAATAGAATATGTTGAGTTTTTAATTAGATTACCCCCTAGTGCCTTTAAGAAGGTTTCACTAGGAAATTGTAGTTCTTCATCTTGATTGTGGCCTTGGCCCCCCTGATAGTCCATAATTGATATGTCACCATGGATGAAATTAAATAATGTGTGATTATAATATTCCCAATCAAAATTTATTGGAGGTGGAAAGTAAATATAATTTCTAGGTTGGTTGGTGTTAATGTAAATTAGAATGGTAAGAGGCAAGACCATCCTCATGGAAGATACTATGAGAATTTATGTCGATGCTAAAGTAAACATCCTCAAAAACTATGGAAGGATAAAAAATATATTAAAATTGATCTATAAGGAATGTGTATCCAATGTCATAACATTCATTACTATATTATAATTCTGAAGTTGAGGCTAAATTAAGGGACTCTAAATCTAATGTTCTGAATGACATTGATTTTGCTTTTGATGCTAAATCTGATATTAGTTCAAAAATAGAGCCTGACTTTAATGTTGATTCTTCTTCTAGTCTAGTGACAAAGATGTTATGTTGAATTTTTGGTATTGGATTAGTAATGGATTGTGGTTGAACAATGGGGTATTTAAAAATAGGCTAATTTATTAAGGGTTCAATAAAGACTAAATTTTCAATATGAAGCCCCACAAAGAGAGGGAAAGGGTCAAGAGATGACTCCATAAATACTAGCTTGTCAAAGTGAGGCTTATTAAAAAAAGGGAAATGGTCAATAGGTAACTCCATAAATGTTGGATTATCAAAGTGAGGCTCTTTAAAGATAGGGTAATGGTGTAAAGGTGACTCAACAAAGACTATCTTTTTAAAGTGAGACTCCTCAAAGATAGGGAAAGGGTCACAAGTGATTTATCAAATGTTAACTTGTCATGAATAGGTGTTTTAACAAAAACATCAAGGATTAATTGGTTATCTTGGCCTTAGCTTACACTTGTTTACAAAATATTAGACTTCGGCACATTTAGATACTTTAGCATGACATATTCTAATGATAATGTATGGATAGGCAATGATGGGATATGTTTTAGCTCAAATATTACTTTGGATATTGGAGGTATTTCTTGTTTATAAAGAAGATTATTCAATTGTTCTTTAGGAAATTTAGATGTAAATTTAGATCTATCTCTCAATAATTTTAGAAGGGCTACATCTCGATTCTCAATAAGCCATTTGTTAGAATAGATTTTTAAATGAGTTTGCAATGTGATACCTGACTTAGATGGGTGGGCATTATAAGCCAATGATTGGTATGGTTGTGTTTAAATTGTGATATACACATGATAAATACATGCTTGGACATGTTGTGTGAACTTCACACATAAATTAAATGAATGGCCTTGAATCCCATGATACTCATAATATTTATTTTTTTGGTACCAAGGATGTTTGAGATCATTTTCACCAAAAGGTTGAGTATGTTGACATAAAATTATGTTTATTATTACCAATTGATAAAATATGTCTCTCAAGGATTCCTTATGTAAATTTTACACTTGGGGCCATGGTTAGTTTGAAATTTTTGGTCCATGAAGTTGGAATTGGCCTAAAGAGGATGGTTTTAGTCTTGGTATTTGACATGGATCCAAAGAGGGAAAACTTGGTCTTGGTACTTAGACTAAAGAAGGATAATTTTTGCATATGAAAATTATCATGGCTTGTATTATCAATTAGAAATTAGCCTAAAGAGGGTGGTCTTGGTCCTTGATAATTGACATGAAACCAAAAAGGGTGGATTTTGTCTCAGTAATTGTCATGGGTTTGATTGGCATGGTCTAAGTCTAGGTAATGAAAGGGATTAAATTGGCATGGTCTAAGTGGGATAAAAAATGAATCTAATTGGATTACAATGTGGGTTAGAAAACAAACCCCAATTTGGCATGACTATGCAAATTTGTTTAAATACTTAATGTTTGGAAAAGGTTTGGATTTGAGTGTGGTTAATTTGGACATGGAACATGGAATGTGTGAATTTGGGTTTTTTTAATAAAATGGTTTAAAGTGAAATGGACTTGATCTAGGTATAAGTTTGAAAGTGTCATTGGTTTAGGAATAAGATTTGGAAATAAAATTGATCTAGGCAAATTGAAATCCGTCTTGAAAGCAAAATTTAACTAGGTCTTTGGAAATAAACTTGATCTAGACATGTTAACTTTGAAACACTCTTAAGTATAAAGTACGTAATTTGAAATAAATGACACTTAGTTTAAACTAGAAACTAGGAATCAAGGTAAGATGTGGTAAAAGGAAACTTGGTATCTAGGCAAAGGTATTTGAAAATCAAACTAAAATTTAATCCAAGTTGCACAAACAAAAAGGTGAACAACTCAAGCTTAAGTTGTAAACAATACTCAAGTGTAAACCAATCATTTTTAAATTTGAAATTCAAAAGATGGATTTAAAATGATATTTTGAAAGAATTTAATGAACAAAAGTCTAGACTAAAATTGGTAGCATAAAAATGTCTCATCTAAAAATAAAGGCACAATTAGTCTTGGTCTTAGTTTGAGCTAAGGTAAAAGGATTGAATTATTTTTTCAACATAACACTTCTTGGTGAAAAGTGGTGTGTGTAATATGTGTCTATTTGAAGTTTTTGAATTGTTTTAAACATGTTTTGACATAAAAATAAATTTAGGCCCCAAAATAAATGCAATTAAAATAGTAATAAAAGTACCTAAGTGTACGCCCTATGCTAAAACTAATAAGGTTGCATAGTCTCTTCCAAAGTTTCCACTTATATACCAATGCTAAAAAGGAATTAATTGTTAATCTAAAAAAGTGAGAGTGCATGTAGGTATAGTTTTTTAATCCCCTCTATCTCTCAATCATTGATACATGGCAATAACTTAGAGTTCTAAAGCAACTTAGCATTTGGTAGGATGTTGTTCTGTAGTAAGTTTGCTTGATTGAAATCTATTTTTTTTATGCATTCTAGATGGTCCACATGTGTGGATAACATGAGGGAATAATCATGTTAATTTATTCCAAACCCCCTAGAATTTTATGCAATGGTATAATAATTTTTATAATGAATTCATCTATGTAATTCTTAGTGAATTTTGATGTCTAGATGCCATATAGCCTATCTACCCATTGAGATGGTTAGGCTAACCACTTAACCACTATCAAATACAATGGTTTTCCCAATCTATATATCCCACCAAAAAGTGGGGTTTGAACAGTGTGAGGAGATGAAACCCTAAGTTAAAATCATCTTAGAGAACTCGTGATTAGGATATGAACATCTACTCACAAACCAATATAGAAAAAGAAATAAATAAATAAAAATGGACTAACTTTAGAGTCATTTTTGAGTCACCTAAGTCACTTGGATCTAAGGGATATCATACACAACTTATATTCACTTACAATACTCAACCGAACAAGCAACAATGATGTGCTTTTGATCATCCAAGCTCCCTAAAGGGGATTGGGTGAGATCATATATATGAGTTTTTACTAAAAATAAACTACATTAGGAAAATAAAATAAGTACTTTTCCAAAAAAGGGAAGAAGAAAAAAATCCTAGGAGTCATAAATCTAATGTTTTTGTTCTCTTTTAATCAATTAACAAAATATGATGTGAATTTTGGCCCTTTGTGTTGTGACTTGAAACTTTTGAAAAATAAAAGGTAAAGTTGTTTTTCAAGTGATTTTTTAAGCATCAAAAGGACAAGTGTGAATTAATTTTAAAGCGATTAAAACTTTCTCTTTTTGACCTAGTTTCTTAAAAAAAGTGTTAGGGGATTCACTTGTATTTGTTTAAAATGTTTAGTCAAAAACAAATTTTAATTTTGAAGCTCTTAGGTTTTTGACATAGGGCAAAGTCACCATTTATAAAACAGGGTGAAGTCACCAATTTCTCAAAAATAGATAGACATACAAAACTTTGGCAAAATTTTTTATTATCAAGGGCAAAGTCACCAATTATAACAAATAAAGTCATTATTTTGTTTGAAACATTATATAAACATAGAGGATGTTTACCTGATAAAGTCACTATTCTCAAGGGATGAAGTCATTTTTTCTAGAAATGTATGTCACAAGGTGAAGTCACTAAAACATAGTGTCAAAGTCAAAATTTTTGTTAAAGTCATCGAAACACAGTGGTGAAGTCACCATTTTTTTAAAATCATAGTAAAAAATAGAACACAAGAAAACTAGTGAAGTCACTGATTAGCATGTGTGAAGTCATTGATAAGTAGTCAAATAAAAACATGAGTTTTTAAGGCAAAAAATCTCAAAACTAAGGTTTTAAGTGATCTTTTATTGGATTTTAAAGGTCCAATATCACTCCTTTAATGCATGTGGGGTGCGTTATCCCACTAGGTATGACATTATGTATCCTTGGATTATGAAGGAGATCATTAGTTTTCTCTTTTTAGTGGAATATATACTACAAATCAAATAACTCAATGAAAAAAATAAATACCTTGACTAAGTACTTGGGTGAACAATAATGTAACTAGATCAAATAAAACTAAAACTTAATGAAAATATTAGCTTTACCTTGTTAAATGGTGCTTGTTCATTGCTATATAAGAGTGTTCATGCTTTGATTTTGTGTCTAATGGAATCCTTTGTCAATGCATTTGATTTATGGGCAACACCTATCCTTGTCCACTTGTGGCTTGGCTTGGTTTGGCTTAGCATGTGATAACAAAATGAAGATTTATAAATACAATTTGGCATTACTTATTTGAAAAAAAGCTTGTTGTCTCTAAACAATTTAACATTATAATTTTATCTTGAGAGTTTTTTGTAAAAATTGGCCATGGCACTTATATTTATAGGTTCTCACACTAAACCTAACTCAATTGTATTTAGGCTATATTTAACTATGGTTAGGTTAGGGAGGGGATAATTAACTAATATTTGGGATAGAGGTCCCATTTATTAAGCATGGCTCACCACTTTTAAATTTAAGGTATTTATTAAGATATTTCCAATTCTTTGAATCTAAGGATGATGACATCATCATGACCTCATTTTTATTTAAATTTACTTTAAAATATATATATTTTCATTAATTTAACATGGAATTTTCATTTAAATAGTTAATTGGATTTACTTAATTAATTATTCTTAGGGTTTTAGCATTTTAGGAATTAGTTAAGTGCCCCACTTAATGGGTCAAAAGGTCATTTTGTCAATTTACAAGGTCATAATTTAACCGGGGATGAAACCATGGGAGGTTATCATTCTATAGGAGATAATATCCCAAATAGGGATGCCTTGACATGATTATGGGTAGTTATATTCCCTGTGCTGACAAAATTGGGACATCTAGTGACTTCTAGGCTTAATTTACATTGTTTGGTAGAAATCAATTTGAAGTTTAGTTTAGACATAGATGTATCTAAAATGAGGTGTCTACAAGTATTATTTTTTGGAATCCATCCCACTAATATTTAATTTCATACATATCTATTAAAGGGATGAAATTATTAGTCTTCATCTAATTTATCAAATGTTTCTAATTCAAATCATTCTACAAGGTAGAGATAAGATATACTTCCACCTTCATATGATATCATCCTAGATAGTATTCATAATATAAAATTCATATGAAACTCATCTACTATAAATTTATGAGGTATCTCATTATAATTATTGACATGATCTAGGTATAGGTATGGTGTAGATGCTTAAATCTTGATTTATATGTTAAATTAGACTTTTACATTTGAAAAATATATCTCAAGGCTCTATCTTTCAGTTTTATCTTCCTTACAGCTTAAAGTCTTCCACACACCACATTACTAGGTTTAGTTACTTATTCATTAGTAAAACCATGATTATTATAATTTAAATAGATTACCTGTAACCATAGAATGCCTAAATCTAATATATATCCTTCACTTTCAGTTACAAAACCTCAACAAATTTCATCCATCCTAGATACTTGTGATTAGGTTAGGATAACATTATCAACATTACTATCCCTGCTCCAATGCAAGTTTCCTTACTCTAAAAACACTAAGATTTTCAAATATTTTGATGTGTATAGGTTGGCCTAATAATTTCATTAAACCTTTCATTAAGATTATTTCAAAAGTGCTAGTATAAATACAAGTCAACTCCAATTTATTTTGACATCTAGAAAATATCAAGAAAGCCCCTATTCAAGCTCAATCTATAAATTTAAAAACTAATATATTATATCCTATTAATTTCTATTTTAATATCAATCATATTAATAAACATACTATAAGTATAAAGGACTAAAAATATAGCCCAAAATCTATATTTTTCAAGTTACAAGCTAGATATCTACATGCATATTCATATAGTATATCTCACCCTTGTGCACATACATTTACACATAGATGGGATAAATACATAAGTGTTAATCCCTCCTTATATTATTATATATGAATATAAAAATCATTGATAGAGGGGTATTTGAGGTCAACTTGACACTGTGAGCCCATTAACCAATTTTTTGGCAAGGTAACCAAACCTAAGGTAGAGAGATAGGGTTTGAGATAAAAACAATGATATAGATCCTATGAATGAGATATAAATACATAAAAATAAAGGTGACATAAAAATAAAAAATACCCATGGTCCCATATTGATATAAAAAACATTTCGTACAAGATAATTACATTGATATATAGATAGTATCATTAACACAAGTATCTAGGCAACCTGAAATAATACTTTTAGAATCTGATGATGGTTCTCAAACATCAAATAGATTATTCCCACACATCTAAATATCATATCCATTTGTGCATAAGTTCATAATTATTGTTTCTTTTTCATGATTACATAATCAAAATATTATTTGGCATTGTACTTTATACATTTAGTATTTTATGTAATTCAACACCAAAATTGAATATCATAAACTAAATTATTTAATTGGATTGATTTTTAGTAATAGGTTAATTTAGTCTCGATCATTCTATTCCACCTAAATCCATTTAATAATAAATCCCTAACAGGGTTAAACATTTGGTGACCCTGATCTCTATGTCTCCTTGTGTAAAACTCTAGTTTGACTTAGGGTTCCTTGATTTCTAAACTGAAAATGTTTTAAAAATCAATTTTTTTATTACAAAGAAATAAATCATGTTTAATATGGATACATTAATTAATTATTTCATTGTATAATATATGATGGTAATAATTTCTTGTTATTTCACATACATTACTAAATCAATCAAAGATATAATAAAATGGAGTAACCAAATTAGTCAATATAAAGAGAGTATTTAAAAATAAGATCAAAATTTAATATCTCTTTACAAATATTATTGTAATAATGTTGAGCCTATTCCTCCTAACCCTAGGTAGGGTGATAACCACCATCTATTTAACCAAGTCCATGTTATTTGTCTTCCAAGGGGTAAGGTGGCCTATCTTATAATTTCAAATGAAGGTAATCAATATGTCCTTCGTTAAACTCCTCCATATACCACATAGCCTTTAAATGATGTGCATATGCATATTAAATCTGAAGTACCTAGGTTTTATACTTATGAATCCCTAAAATATCAAAACATCACTATGAACAAGTTAATATAAGAGTTACAAAATCATAATCAACATTTCACTTTAATTATCACATCATTGTAAAATTAGATTACATACCTACATAATCCAAAATATGTTAGTGTTAATCATGTATTTACATATTCAAATAGAAATGTTATACCCAACAAGGTTTCATATCTGAATGAAAATATATAAAAACATACATCTAAAACAAGTGATTGAAAAAGTGAACAAAAGGATAATAATATTCCAAGTGAGATTCTAAGGTAAATGCTTCAAAACAAGTTGATACAAATACCTCCTCTGCATCCTATACAAAGTTCAAAATACTATTGTGTATATCATAGAATGTATGGGCATCATACTGATTATTGTTTTTATTTGACTAATAAAATATAAAAGATAAATTATAGTCGTTGTCATATCATTGATACATCAATCAAGAAGCCCACTCACATTATGAGTACATCTCCTAAAACAAAAGTGAAAAAACAAAAAGTATGAGTACTAAAGGATAATTCAAAACAAAAATACTTACACATGCAATAATTAGAGCAAGAAAATATTAAAAAATAAATGTTACAAAAAGATAAAGAATATAAGTTGAAAAATAAAACTCAAGATAAGCAAACAACCATTATAAAAAAAGGGTTTCTAATAAATGATTTTTCAAAGCAAAACATGTCTAAAAAATAAAATGATACAAATATGGTTTTTGAGGATCTAAATATCATATCTATTTCATGAATAAATGATATAAAAACAAATGAAAGTAAGGGAAAGAGAAAAATCACTAATGAACATGTGAATACTTGTTATAATATTCACCCCTTTTGGTTAAAAGCTTTAAGTCAACCTTATATAGGACAAATACAAATCCACCATGTGAATAATGTGGAATCCTCTCATATATCTTCACAACATATACTATAGATCTCAACAAACTAATATGTTTCCCATATAATTCATTCTATGTTGATTGAGCATAAGATGATATCTTTACCTAAAAATAGACATCTATCACAAAATAGACTTATGCACAAATAAGGATCACCATATTACACTTATCATCAGATCATTAGCCATGATACTATCAAAAATACAAACACAATGGTCATATACAAATTATACCTAAAAAATCAAAAAGACATAACACTTCCAATCTCTCAAGTGAAAAACATCATTCAAAACACCCAAGGCATGAAGATCTAACAATTGTTGCAAATATTGATGGTGTTTCTTACCCACATATTAAAATTGATAAAAATAATTGGGACACTCTTTACCTACATTGGGACATACTATCAAGAAGATATTATAGTTCCCACTTTTTACATAATCTCTTGGATATTTTAGATTACCAATATCATGTGGACCTAAATCCATACACACAATAGTATGGGTAATGGATCAAAATTCAAATTTAACCCTTTGTCTTGGAAAATATTGGGTAACCAACATGAATACAATGATAAATACTACCAATATGTGCCTTATTTTCTATTTAGAATGAAAATAAATTTGTAGTCCACATGATGGACACATGGATAAACCTATAACAATAGTACATGGAATTGCCCTATCAGATGATATAGAAGCATTATAAATGAAAATGCATAAATTTTTGAAAATGAAAGGTATAAATGATTCAATCAAAACACAAAAACAAGCACAATGCCAGATAGCCATTTATATTCTAATCTAGCGAATTTTTTAAACAATAAAACATAAAAATTAAAACATTTAAAAATTCCAATTTTTTTTAAATATTTAAGAAAATATAAAAACATTCAAATAATTAAAAATACCAATAATATTGAGCATTTCACATGTTTTCTAGATTTGGAATATATTGTTTACTTTATGTTAGTAGATAACATATCATTTCTATACACATATATTTCATGGTCACTTGAGTGTGATAAGATCAAACATTAGGCCCATGATATATAAAGCATGCATATGTTGGACCTTTCATCTTCCAGTGTGATACACTACACTGGGGGAATATTTCCTCTATATGATCACAATTGATAGATGTTCTATTATTTTATGATCATTTTCCAATATCTTAATGAGCTTATATAGCTTACACATGCCTATACTCATGCTTATATCTTATAAAGTGTATTGGATATGATATTATATATGACATATTGATAACATATTTATGCAATGAATAGTATGACATACGTATGCTAGTTTATTATATCTCATTAATTCATCTATTTATATTAGTTTACTTGAGCATATTTCTTGTTTGCATTTTTGTCTTGCTTGTGGAATATTTGAACATGTTTATTTAGCCACAATGTTTTTGTCACCAAATCTTGCACCCTAGAAGAGGGTGTTTAAGCCTCTTCTATATTTGGGCAACATGGCAACACTTCTAGGTATGTGGGTGTACCTATAGTGGAAGTGAGCCTCTAGATTCAAGGGCTATATCTCTGAATGTATGTTGAAGTGCTTTCACCTATGCTAATACTTGATTATGGGAAAAGAGTTATAAGTTACATGAAATGAACTTAATCTAAAGGGGTGATACACAAGGATGTTTTACACATGACCATCACACTCCATTCACTAAGAAACAAAGCATACAAACTAGTCTCAAAGTCCTAAAGGATTCTAACATGTATATTTCAATATAGAGGTGAGATGTATGAAGTAACACAAGGAAAATGAACTAGAGGGAAAATTTTACACTCCAAGGACAATCATACACTTTAAAGGAGCTTAACACACTTGAAGACACTCTATATGACCTATTAAAATAATAACTCTTACATAAACATGAAAATATATGCGAAAAAAGGATAGAAAGTTATCATTTTGCATCACCATACATCACTTACATACTTAGACAATTATTTATGGAATAAAAAATAGATATGAATTAATGTTCAAAGGAAAAATATGACATCATTATAGTATAAATTCACCATACATGGAGTGGTATTATTTTTCAAAGGCCAAAATGGTAGATACTTATAAAATTTTAGAAAGAGAATGAAAGAATGAAGTTCAAAGGTTACTCAAACATATGTCCAATCAATAACTAGTTACATTGAAGGGGAATGGATTATGAAATAGAAAATGAATTCTTACCAAGATAAATTCCCATATAAACCATGATGAACTCTCCAAAATGGTGTAGATATTCTTCCACTAGCTTTTGTGAAACTGCCTTCATCATAAATCATCTCTCAAGCATTTGAAACTGAAATAAGAGAGTCAAAACATATGTTATGATAGTCATATATGTTTTTCAGCTACTAGTTATATTTTAGACACCTATATTCATCATCTGTAGTCATTCATTACTTTCATGGACTTTATTTTTCACATCTGGTAATCACTATTCCTCTCAAGTCCTCAACTAGGCTTTCATGGTGGCACATGAATCTAAAGAGCTTTCTCTACTACATAATCCTTGATCCTATAGTTATCCATGTGGAATTTACCTACCATATTTCTCATTCCATTCTAAACTATGTCTATGATAACTATTTGCTCTAATTAAAAATGGCTCTTTGGTTTGACTTTGCTCATTGAAAACTAACTCAGACCAATCACATTGCTCCAATATGTCATTGTTCCTGTTGGTCTTGCAGATCCCTACTGTCATATTCTAACTTTTTGACGTCCTAAATACCAAAATATCAAGATGTATGAAGGAATGATAGCCTTTAATTTTATACCAAAAATATCTTTTTAATATTGACTTTCACTCACACTATTAGATTAAGATGTATGAGTGAACACTAGATGTAGATCTCATTGGGTCCACTTTCCTATCAATTTCTATGCATCACTAGATCATTAGTATAATTGAACACTTATCATTGATCTAGATTGGACCCACCTTATCAGTCAAGCTTGAATCATTGGATCTTTACTCAGTGAACCTACACTATTGGATATTATCCAACCTATAGATTTTAAAGGGATTTTAACCTAGGGACCAGTTGAATATAAATGGCTATTTTACAAATCTCAAACTTGATACTTGTGTGAATGTTATACTCTGTAGGTTCAACTTTTAAGCTCCATAACTTGATCTAGAGAACTTGTGCAGGCATGAAATTTGTAGATCATGTTCTTGGAATGAAGAGATATATGGTGTTGTAACCTTTTATCTCATGAGGCTTCTTGAGTAAACTTATCAAATGCACAAGTGAGATAGTTTGTTCATATATGGATGACATCTTGGTGATGATTTGGTTTACTTAGGATTGTGCTTGAACTTTGAAAGCTTAAATGAACTTCTTGAGGCCTGTGTAAACTCTTTCCATGATCTTAACTATTGGGTAGCATGAAAACATACCACTTGCACATATGACTCTAAAATGACCCTTAAGACACCAAATACCACAAGGACTAAGATAGACAATGACCAAAGCTATAATGGAATATGATATGACATCAAATGAACTACAACATACTCTATGATATTATAAAAATCCCCTATATGGTATCTTGACTATAGGGGGTTGACCCATTTTGACTTGTGGTAAAATTGGTCAACATTCTTGGAAATTTCCCAAGGGTGGTATGCTTGCTATGCCATGATCAGTTGCCTAATCCTATCCATTAGGTTATGGAGTCAAAAGTATATAAGTTTGACACATAAATTACATTTGAAAAAACACCAAATAATATAAAACAACAAGAACAAAACAAAATATAATAAACTAAGTAAAATCACACTTGTGCTTCATGAGCACTTATGGAACATAAACATACAAACCAAACTAACTAACTCAAACACTAACTAACCTGAAATGGACACTTCCTCCTAGATCAAAGGGGAATTTCAAAACCACTTTTGTTTCATGACATAGAGGATTAGATGAGGCATGTATCCTTTTTACCCCTTGGCATTGATGTTTCCATCTCCTTCATGTTGTTTACCAACTTCATTGGAATGATATTTTATAAGAACCAAGTAGCTCCAAATAGATTATCTATAGAAATGATCTATTATTTCATCCAAAAAACCTCAACTTTCTCCTGTGGATCCTCAACTATGACCTCTAATGATGGTTCAAGAAGACATACCTTCTTATTTTCCTTGATTCTCTCAATGAGGTTAGATTTCTTCTCAGCTACAAGTTATTCAAGCTCATCAAGGAGCTTTGCATATTATACCCAATCTTGGTGATTATCCTCCATAGGAGACTCTTTCACTACCTTCTCATGTACTTATCCCTTAACTTGGAAAAGACATTCAAGCTCTTGAAAGAGCTTCATTTACAACTACTAATCATCTTTGTCCTCATCATCTAAAATCACTACATATTCAATATTTTCTTCTTGATGTATGAGGTCATCAAGATAGTGTTATTCATGTTTCAATGCATCTAAGGCTAATTCAAAATTAGATATAGGTATTGATTCATCTCCAAGAACTACATTTTCTAACTTAGTCTCATGAGACTCCTTTAGGATTATAACTATTTGGAGAGTCACTTGACCTTCATCCTTGATAGTACACTCCACTTCATGCTTGAGATGGTCATAATTAACCTCATGATCATACATGGAGTCTTCTTCAAAGACCTATCTCTTCAATTCTCAGTCACATTCCTCATGGACAGTTACAAGAGAGTCTTCAATATGTTTCTCTTCACTCAAGAATGTATGATTACCCTTTTGTTCACCAAGGGGAATCCCTATGGTGATTTATTCCTCATAGTAATTCATGACATATTCTTGGTTAGGCATGGCTTAAATTTACTCCTCTTCACTTGATTTCCTTAAGATGGGCTCTTCCTCAAGAAAGGGTGAGGTGGAAGGTTGATGGATAGGCTCATGTGAAGGATATGGAACATGAGGTGTAATGGAAGGTTTATGAATGGATTTAGGAAAGAGGAATGCACTAGAAATCTCATGGGGATGTGATTTTTTTGGATAATTAAAAGGATAAACATATACATAAGTAAGAGTTGCATCTTGCCAATAGTCTCCTTGAGTTTATTCAACAGCATCATGATCATTTTTAGGTTCCTTGTCTTCCCACATCTTTAACCTATCTATTAAGCATTAAAGGCACTTCTTTGCCAAGTCCATTTGTTATTTACTCTCCCATTGAGTTTCTTATATCTCTTTAAACATCTCCAACATTTGATAATAACTTTGGGTAGCACCTCTCAACCAATCTACATCACCCCATGTTCTCATATCATCTTCATTAACTAGTAGCTTTAGTATGGATGCCAATAAAGACTTGATATAAGATGGAAATAATGGAGGAAATGGGTAATAATGGGGATCAAGACCAACTTCAACTTGTTGTATTTGAATTTATAAGAATTTAATTATTTCCTCTTGATATCTTGATCTAGAATCCATAAAAACATCTTCTTGGGGTTGATAGGTATCATGACATAAATGATAGGGCTCATATTGGGATCGATAGGGAGGAATTTATTGATAGGTTTATTGGTAGCCTTCCTCATATGGCTATCTAAAAACATGGTGTCTATATGGAGAGGGAAATAGAGGAATATAGGGCTACCATAGATCATAGTATTGGTATCCATTGTGATAGGAGTATTGAGGAGTAAAATTTGGTTCGCAACAAGGCTAATATGGAGGTTCATGATAGGAATATTCACCACAGATTTTCATATAAAACTCATATCTTAGATAGAAAAAAAATGATAAAAATCTTCAATGAGATATACCTGGGCTACTCACAACCAAATATTTTTATTCAGAGTCACCATTAGTGCTAACTTGCTTTCTTCCAAAAGTTGATTAGAGTAAAGACACACCAATAATATTTCCACTCTCTTGGACCTTAATCTCATTAAGCATGATATAACTATTGTCACCAGATATTTCAACCTAGAAGAGGGTGTTTAAGCCTCTTCTATATTTGGTCAACATGGGAACACTTTTAGGTGTGTGGGTGTACCTATAGTGGAAGTGAGCCTCTAGATTTAAGGGTTAGCTCCTTTAATGTATCTTGAAGTGATTTCACCTATGCTAATGCTTGATTATGGGAAAAGAGCTATAAGTTTCATGAAATTAACTTAATATAAAAGAGTGATACACCAAGATGTTTTCTGCATGACCATCATACTCTATTCACTAAGAAATAAAGCATACAAACTAGTCTCAAAGTCTTAAAGGATTCTAACATGAGTATGTCAATATAGAGGTGAGATGTGTGAAGTAACACAAAGAAAATGAAATAGAGGGAAAATCACACACTCCAAGGACAATAATACACTTTAAATGAGATTAATGCACTTGAATACACTCTATATGACTTGTTAGAATAAGAACTCTTGTACAAACATGAAAGGATAAGGGAATAAAAGATAGAAAGTTATCACTTTACATCAACATACATCACTTGCATACTTAGATAATTATTCATGAACTCAAAAATAGATTTAAATTAATGTTAAAAGGCAAAATATGACATAATTTTAGTAGGGATTTCCCATACATGGAGTGGTATTATTTTTCAAAGGCTAAAATGGCATCTACTTATATAATTTTAGAAAGAACATGAAAGAATGAAGTTCAAAGGTCACTCGAACATATGTAAAATTGATAACTAGTTACATTGTAGGGTACTAGAGTATGAAATATACCATGAATGACTCCCAAGACAAATTTCCATATAAACCATGACAAACTCTCAAAAATGGTGTAGAGATTCTTCCACTAACTTTTGTGAGACTACCTTTATCATAGATCATCTCTCAAGCATTTGAAACTAAAATAAGAGAGTCAACACATATGATATGACAGTCATAAACATTTTTTCAGCTACTATATATCTTTTAAACACTTGTATTCATCATCTAAATTCATTCATTACTTTTTTAGACCTCATTTTTCACATCTAGAAATCACTATTCCTTTCGGGTCCTCGATTTGGATTTCATTGCAATAGATGAGTCTAAAGAGCTTGATCTTCTATAGAATCCTTTATCCTACATATTTATCAATTTGGAATTTCCTTACCATGTTTCTCATTCTATTCTAAACTACGTTTATGATACCTGCTTTCTCTAGTCAAAAATGGCTCTTTGGTTTGACTTTATCTATCAAAAACTGACTTGGACCAATCACATTTCTGTATACTATAATTGTTCCTATTGGTCTTATATATCCCTGCTATCACATCCTAAATTTTTGACCTCCTACATGCTGTAGGATCAAGATGTATGAAGGAATTTTGGCCTTTGATTTTTGTCCATGAAGATCCTTTAACATGTTGACTTTCACTCAAAATATTGGATCAAGATGTATAAGTGAATGCTAGCTATAGATCTCATTGGGCCCACTTTCCTATCAGTTATTAAAAACTTTTGGATCATTGGTATGATTTAATATTGATCATTAATCTAGAGTGGACCCACCTTGTTATCAGTCAAGCTTACATTGTGTGATCTCTACTCAGTGAACCCACACTGTTGGATCTTATCCAACCTATATATTTTTAAGGGATTTTAACCCAAAGAAATTTTGAATATAAATTACTACTTTAAAAATATAAAAATTTATGCTTGAATGAATGTTATACTCTATAGGTCCAACTTTGAAGCTCCATAACTTGAACTAGAAAACTTGCACTTGTATGAAATTTGTAGAGCATGTTCCTGGCATGAAGAAATCCATGGAACTACAACCTTTTGGCTCATGAGGATTTCTGCATGAATGTATCAAATGCACAAGTGAGCTGATCCATTCATTTTTGGATGACATATTAGTGATGGTTTGGTTTACATAGGATTGTCCTTAAACTATTGATTGATCTTTGAAAGCTTAAATGAACTTCTTGAGGATTATGTAAACTCTTTCTATGATCCTGACTATTTGGACACCTTGAAAACATGCCACTTGCATAAATGACTCTAAAATGACTCCTAAGACACCAAATGACACAAGGACTAATCTAGAATATGACCAAAGCTATAATGGCATATGATATGACATCAAATGAACTACGACATTCCCTATGACATTATAAAAAGCCCTTATACGAGATCTTGACTATAAGGGGTTAACCCATTTTGACCTGTGGTAAAAATGATCAATAAATGCCTTGAGTGTTACTTTTTTATTGAGTGTGTGAACATTTTAATATGTATTCCACTTGAGTGTGTGGAATTTAAACTTGCCCCTTGTTTGTGGTCACTTTGGACCACTTTTTGTGTGATATTTGAGTACTTTTGCATGTGTGAATAATTGTTTGCTAAGCATATTATATTATATACATTTCCATGATTCATATGATGCATCTTAGGGATTTTAATGTATGAAGACTACAAGATTCATTAATATATACACTTCAACATGACATTATTATATGCTTCTTTACTACATGATTCACAGAGATACACCACAGTTTTTTTTATCCTTTTGAGATAAGGTGATTATCACTTTTTATATCCTCTCACCTCAAGGGGGGAATATCAGTGGGAGCATGCCATAGAATATGAATACACATACATATAGTTGATGTAATGGTAAAATTTTGATTTAGTTTATAAAGTTTACATGATTTAGATATACATTTTGGATAAAATTCTATGCATTGGGAATAAATTTGGGACATAGATTTTTTAGATTTGTGATATATAATATATACATGTTATAGAGAAAAGGTTAAACATTTAAATATTATTTATTTTTAGACATATTTGAGGTTTGCATGCATCAAATTATAGATATAGTTTTATATTATACACACATTTATCCACCAACCTTACCAAGATGCACTATTTGAGCTTTTACTTATTATCAACTCTTAAGCCATAAGATCAAAATAGCATATCATTATATTAATTCAATTATGTTTTAATTCAAAAATATGAGAATTAACAAAAAATATAGTTCCAATCCATCTTAGATATTTACAAAAATGATAGATGATAAAGAGATGTATGGAGGGATATGAACCAAACAAGAACACAATCCTAAACTTTAAGACTATTTTAAATAATTTAATCTATATTAAGAATTACAAGATAAAAATATGATTTTTTAAATTTAAAATATGATGTAATCATAACCAAAAACATGCTAACATATGAATTTTTACCTATCTCAAAACAAAACTAAGTTCATATGGAATTCCTACCAGTTGTCTGGGTCTAGTATGTATACACATAATATTTTCAAAATTTATCAATTACTAATGTTTTTTATCTTGAAATAACCCATTGAGTCTTAATGTATCTAAGTGCTTGCCTTAAAGGGTGTATCAAGAAAGGGGTGGGTATACCATTGGTTCTTTGTAGGATTTTTTTCCCTTATACCAACACTTGCTATCTACACAACCATTTCCTATACACTTACCTAATATTTGACATCTCCCTTACACACTAATCCAACTAATTCACCACCTTACTCATCCCCTATCTAAGCCTAAAAACGTTTTTGACATATAACAAAATATGTCAGCCTAGGTTGACCCTATATTCAAATTGATATTTTCATGTTACGGGTTTAGGTTAGATTTGGTCGACTTAGATCGAGACCTATATTATTTTTATCAATTAACAATATAGATTTGAATTGGGTTGACCCTATCCACTAAAATTTCAAAAAGGTTTAAGGTTAGATTTAGCTATATATACACATTCATTTCACCATTTATTATAAAGACAATAGAGTTAATTATTCATTTGTGCTTTTTTATAATCTGCTCTTTGACCATTTTACTTTAGGAGTTATTACTTAGGGTTTATACTTGGAGAAGAATCTTGTCTTATGTAAAAGTCTTGGATTCTTAGGTCCATCTTAGTGATCCTTACAAACCAAAATAACCTCTTGTGAAGTAACTTTGGCCAAGGGAGAGATTGAGTCTCGATGGGTTCATCTTCAAGGTAAACATCTCTAAATTTACTCCTCTATTTTAGTAGATAAAAGTAGCATAAGTAATGGCTTTTGAATATATTGCTCTCTCTACGAATTAGGGTTATATCTATATATAGATTAATTAGAATTATTCTATGCATGTTTACTTTTTATGTTTATTACCCCCACTTTGTGCCACAAAATTTGGTGAGCACTAGATTAGCTTTTACTTTACTTTGCATTTACTTAGTGAATATGAAAATATAAGACCTAGATAAGATTATTGCATAGTGTTATTTGACTAGAGGCTTTGTAACCCTCTCTAGTTATATTATTATGGTAAGAAATACCTTGTTTAGGTCTAGAGGATCCATCTTGGTAATGATCTAGAATATCTAATGTATCAAAAAATGAAAGTGTAAGTAGGATTTATCTTCTTCGAACTAGGATTGATTAATAGGTCAACTAAATTTTCATTTATATACAATCTGGTAAACTTGACATGAATCAAACCCTAGTAAGTTTTATTTCATGCTTTATTTTTATCATAATATTATATATTTTCATTTTTTAGTACTGTATCAAACCTATCAATACATTTATAATAGTTTGTGCATAAGTTTAACACATAGTCACTTAAAATGACTCTATTCTATTTGTGCAAGTCTTCTCCAGATACAGATGATAGGATAAATCAAATCAATACATTCTTCTTATTTAGTCACATGATTTCATACATTGTTGAGCTATTCAAAATTTTCCACAATTTTTATTTTTTAGTATATAGGTTTGCAAACATAGTCAAGCCAATCAACTCTATTTGCAGATTCTCAAAATCAGCACCTGAACACCATAACATAAAATTTGCAAACTAAGCATCTTAAAAACTACCAAGGTTCATTCTTACCTTCTTTTAAATTTCAGATTTTCATTCATAGTATTATTTTTCACAAATTTATAGTCTATAAAATTTTAACCCTACAACAAATTGGTTCGACTAGCTCGACATAGTTCTTTAGCCTATCTTCTCTATAAAAGACATAGTCAACTTTTTTGACTATGTTATTTTGGATTTTTATTTCATATAATAGTAGAGACCCTGTTGACTTTGTTCTATATTTTTTGCATATATTATCACCTGAATCAACTCTTCATAGTCAAAGGAATTGACCTATTCTACTAGTAATTAATTTGCTTTTCATTTTAGTTGGTTACTTGCTTAGAGTAACAAACATATATTCATTAGGTGGTTTTTCAATTTACCAATTTATTCACAATAATTTTATATTTTTCATACACATCTAAATTAGTTTACATAAAAAATATCAAACATTTTCTTCCTAAGGATGAACTACTTGGATTTCATCACCAAAGGGGAAGCCGACTTGGTTTTATGGCCAAGTATAAACACATGGATGATGGTATACATTAGAAAATCACCTAAAACCCTTGTAATAGTGGGATTATTAATTGAGGAGGTAGGCCTCAATACTAATATATTACCATCACCAATATATATCCCTTTCATCCTAAACTACCTAAAATAATCCATAGATTGATTTCTAGTTCCTTCCTATAGCCAACTCCCCATCACATTAATTTCAAATTTTATTATAACTTAAAAAAATTTAGGAATGACCAATTAATTATCACTTACATTCAATTTTCTATTTTATCTTTGATCATTATATTTTGTATTGTAAAACTTCATTAGCCAACATTAGTGCAAGGTTTGTGCAATGTTCCAATTAGATCAATTCCATTGATCTAATTGATTGTGTGCTTAATTTTATTTTTTTAGATGTTATCTTGAAAACAATATCCCTATTTTTGGACCAGTATCATACCTATTGACACAATGTCTTACAAAATTTCAATCTTGATTATCTTTAGTACATAGTTGCTTTATTTGATTGTGTATCTCTTTTTATCATGTTTAGTTCTCCCTTTTAAAGTACATAGTCAACCCATATGAATATGAATATTTTTAACCTATTTTATTTATATCATTTTAAGAACACAGTCAAATATTTTGACTGTGTCTTTTGCATCTTATTTTGTGGACCTTTTTCACAAACTTTGTCGACCCAATTGATTATGTACTTGTTGGCTGATATTTTTCTTTGTGGCTGACTTTGTCTCTATTTTTACTCCTTATTTCTTGATTTCAATTTTACCCTCAAGCATCATAAAATCCCCTATCATAATATTTTTGGATAACCTAAATCCATTTAGATTCTATATGGGATGTTCTTTTCTTCCTACCTTCTCTACCCAAGAGGATCCTCACTCTTGGAGTGATTTTTCTCCTCCCTCATCTTTCAATTGTAACATGGTTCAAATCACTCCAAAAAATGAGATTTGTGGATTGGATTCTTTTCATAATTATCAAGATAATTCACACCTTTAGAGATATTACCATATTGTGGGGGAAATTAACACAAGCCTAATAAATAACCCCATAAGAAACGTTATTAATACAAATAACTTGCCTCTTACCAATCCTCCACCTAGTAACCCTCCCCCTAATACTAATTTTGGGAATCCTCCTACCAACACCAACCCACCAATCAATACAAATCAAATTCTTGCACAAATAGTGCAAAAAATGAGAGTTATGAAAACATATAACAACTATTAAATGATGTAACTACAACATCATTTGATAAACATGGCTAATCATCCTCTCATTTTTATACCCCAAAACAATAAAAATATTACCCCTCCACCCATAAAATATGCCATGGGAAATATTATCTCCCAACCTATTATGCATAGTAAGATGCTTCAACACATTCAAATGAACCTTTATCCCTTTTCATTGTATATATTGATATTATAATATATATCCAACTATTAAATATGATGGGAATAAATATAATACATCATTTCTCAAGGCATTCAATAATATTTATAAAGAGTGAATCCAAACCAATACCTTCACCAATGATATATTAGAATGGTATAACCAACTTACCCAACATTTTATATGGCAACTTGAGGATTTAGTCAATCCTTTAGTTAAATAATTTCAACATAATGATCTTACTAAAAATTTATTAGTCATTTCATCAATGATAAGCAATTCCCTACCAAATCAGCTCATAATTTTATCAAATGATGGAAATATTTGGCTCATAAAGCCAATCACAACATGAAAAATGACAACTTGTTAAAATTTTTCATAATGTCTTTAACACCTTCACTCCAATACAAGGTTTGAACTTTTTCTCGCCAAACTTAAATGATGCTCTTGACCAAGATAAGAATCAATATTTTCTAATGAAATAGTTTGAACCTAACACTAAAACCATCAAGGGATGTTTCCAATAATCAACCAATGCAATAACCAGAAATCATCCTCAACCAAAACTAGGAGTATCTAAAATAAAACATACCCAACCTTCCCATATGCTGTCAACCATAAAAAAATGAAAAAACTTTTAGCACCTTATAAACCTTTAATGTATCCTAATAATTCCCATAAATGGTATGATCCTCATCAATTTTATTGGTTTCATTCTGATATAGGTCATTCTAATGAAACATGTCATAGCCCTACCAAATTTATACTAGTATTTTATGCTAGGTGATCCATTCAATCATGATTCCATGATTTAAATCTATCATCATGATTATGTTAATGCTTTTCAAAATAAACAAGCTTCCAAATCTTCCTCCACTAATAATCCAAAAACTTTCTCTACATTGAACCCTAAAAAAATAAACAAGGATATTTGTGAAATTGATTCTAATCATGATCAATACTATACCAATTCCTAACACATGAATGCATTTACGGTCAATTATCAATGAAAACTAACCCATAAAGATCCCATCACCAAACCAAAGAAACTATCTTTAGAAGAATAACTTATTAAAAACACTACTACCACTAACTTACCTTTGGAAACCAATGAGGAACCACTTCCTCAATCTAAACCTCCAACTAATTCTCTTCCTACTAAACATATTTTATCTTTCAAGCCTTGTGCTAGTTCTTCCTCTTATAAAATAAGAATTTAAATCTATGCCTTGTAAAATTACTCTCATGGATTTAGTTCTCACTTCTCCCTATCATTGTACATTCCTAATGAAATAAATCCAAGAAATCAAAGAATCATATTCTTTAAAAGAGGAACAACCTTCTCACTAGCCTCAACCAACAAAAATTCGTACCATTGAAACTATTTGTCCTTCTTCAAAACCTTCTATATAGTTCCTTGAAGAAGAAATGATCAATTATGGAATTATCTTTCAAGCTAATGATCCACCCCTATTTATCAAAATATCCATTAATACCACCCTCATTCACAAATTATTAGTATATGATGGGTCAATAATTAATATGACATCTCTTTGGCTCATTCAATAGCTTATATATAAAAAATATCATCTCAAGCAAACTTGTTTAACATGTTTTGGATTTGACAAAACTAATAAAAAACTGCTTGGTTGTATTTGGCTTCCTCTTACTATTGGACCCAAAACTATATGTACAAAGATTTTGGTTCTTGACTTACCATTATCCTATACTATAATCATAAGACACCCATAGACTCATTTAGTGAGGGATATTACCTCTTTTAGAAGCTAATGTATCAAATTTATTCATAATGGAACACAATATAAACATGAGCCCACTCCTAACTAATGGAGTATTCAACTTCCCAATCCTAAATGTCAGTATTGGACTCACACTATTCTAAAAATTAATAGTGCACCTTTTCTTGAATTCATCAATATGAATCTATAATTATAGGTAAATCTTTCCAATTCTAATGATGACGAGCCAGATTATTTACAAAACACTTGTAATAATACCAAGGCACCTCCTTACATTTTAGAGTGGCTTCCTCCTTCCTTAATACCTTGTGATTGTACCATCCCTCTTATCGATGAGATTATCGATTTCCATCCTTCATGTAATGCACATGAAGTATATTATACAAAATATTATTTCACTTGTAATGCTTATGGATTGGCCAAGTTATTTTAAGAGCCTTTAACCATGTCACCTTTTAAATTTAGTGATTTAAGCATCTCACCTTTATAAGTTCATTAAGAGACACAAGCATGTATTATCTCTCCCACCTATTATGATAAATAAATCATGACCCAAGCTCAATAAAGATACTTGTATGTTCAACACTATAAAAAAACTTTAGATAAAATACATGATTTTAACATGATGCTCATACTATTTTCATAGATATTGAGTTATAACCTGTAGGTCATGTACCTTCAGTTAATTCTCCACTTCTTGATACTCCTTGGGTGGTGGAAAAAATATTACCTCTCATAAATTTATATCTTTTATAACCTTATAAACCTCCTATCCCACCTATCACTCTACCATATCCTCTCCCTATCAATGACTCTAAAGATACACCTATTATCAATCTAATTGAATCCAATCAACCTTCCTCCATAGTTTAACCTACTACCAAGATCAATCTTGAAGAAATGGCCACATATGTATGCTAGATACATTTTGAATATGATCACCATGGTAACAAAATAATTTATCTTAAAATAGATGTGGAATATTATGGACCTCTACCTATGTTACCTAGTGCTGAATCCATCTTTGAATTGCTTCATGCCTTAGAACCTCAACTTCCTTGGAAACATCACAAAATTGAGGATTTCAAGTGATAGGCCCCTCATTTTAACAAATTCATTGATAGCATCGATCCTAAAACTAGCCCATTTCCTCTCTTCCCAATGCACCATATTGTTTTCAAGATGGAAATGCTATGTTTATTAATGAAACCTCAAGAATAGAATATGGCACACCTTATGTCCTCAACCTATAACTATTTAGAGAAATCAAACCAATTGAGAATGATAATTTTAGTTTATTTTTCAATAAATATCTTGAGACTTTCACTTGGTCATATGAGGATATGCTTAGAATGTAACCTAATATCATTGTACATAACATGATCACATACCTGATGGCAAACCCATTTGGAAAAAATAAAAGAAATTTCCCGTCAAAGTTTCCACCCTATGCCATAAAGAAATTATTAAACTATTAGATGCCAAACTTATTAAACTTGTGGAATATTTTAAATGGGTCTCAAACATTATTCTTTTTCACAAAAAAGTTACCATGGTTATTCGTATCTGCATTGACTTACACAATTTCAACCTTACTTATCTCAAGGATAATTTTCCATTTCCTTTGATGTATGTCATCATATATTCCACTGATGGATATAAAATTTTTTCCCTAATGGATGGTTTTTTGGGGTAAAATAAAACTCATATCAACCCCAAAGACCAACACAAGCTAACATTCACTACATAATGGGGCATCTATTACTATGTTAAGATGCCCTTCGATTTAAAAAATGCTAGAGATGCCTATCAGTGGATTATAGCCCACATTTTCATGATGATATATGTAATATTTTGTAAACCTATGTGGATGATATCATTGACAAATCCAAAAGTTACAAAAACCATCTTTCTAATTTAGCCAACATCTTTGATTGTCATTAAGTACAAAGTTAGACTCAACCCCTACAAATGTGTTTTAGGCATTACATCTAGTAAAATAATAGGGTTATTAGTCTCTCTTCATGGTATTAATTTTAATACTAATAAAATAAATTCCATAATCAACATGCCTATTCCTTGTTCCATTCCAAACATTCGTACTTACCTAAACAAGCTTGGGGTAATCAACTAATTCATCCCCAAAATGGCTTATCGCAATATTTTCTTAATTATATTCTTAAGAAAGGTAATGATTTATAATGGACCGATCCTTGTCAAAAGGCATTTGAAAACATGAAATAATAATTGCCCCATAAGCCTACCCTTCATCCACCTTCCAATGATTGTGCTTTAATTTTGTACACTTCTACACTCGTATCAGTTGGGGAAATTCTTTCCCAAGAAAATTATATTGGAAGAGAGTATGATATCTATTATACTAGTCAAGGCCTTATCTATTATGAAAAATGTTATACCAAATTAGAATATTATATCTTTGATATCTATTTCATATATGAAAATCTTCATCACTACATGTTCTATCAAACAACTTATGTCATAGTTCATTCCAACCCACTTCATCACTTTTTATCTAAAGCCTTTTTACCTAGAGAAAGAATCCACAAATGAATGGTTATTTTAATGGAATTTGACCTTTGAATCATAATGAAAAAATATATCAAAGGGTAAGGCATTATCAACCAACTTGTAGCAATACCCATACCCACTACTAATCACCTTAAATATAGACTCCCCAATCATAAAATTTTCTATATCGAAGGTCTCAATTAGGCTATCTCTCTTAAAGATTAATTTTTAAAATTCACTACTAATCTAGAAGCATGTAATCAATAAGATACTTATGCCCTTCCTAATACCACTAAATCTAAATTATTTATTAAATCAATGTTAATTTACACAAAGACACCTAGACCCTACATTTTGATGGCACGAAATGTCTCCAAAGAGTTAGGGTAGGTTGTATTCTAACTAGTCCTCATGTAAAATAATACCTTTGGAATTACAAATCACCTTTGATGTCACTAATAACATGGAATAATATGAATCATTAATCTTAGTCATGAGAGTGACACTTGATTTATATATTCTAATCTGCATGCATTGGGTGACTCCTAACTCATTTACTGCCAGGTTAATGGTGATTACTAGTGTAAAAGTAAAAAAATTATTGCTTATCATCAAATGGATATTACTTTTTGAGGTCAACATACCCCCATTTTAAAAAAATGGGGACCCATGTGTCAAATTTTGCAATTTTGTACCTTGAAATTAAATATTTACATGATTAGAGTGTCATTAACATGATTGCACATTATTTTTAATTAAAGATCATCCACACCATGGTTTAGCTGACTTATTTGTTCATAGTTTGGGTTTAATCTTATCTAAAGTATTAACATTGGATATTTGTGTTTCAATTTTTATGTTTAATAGAGACCATTTGGGAATGAACATGCTTAAATTTTTGTGCTGTAATGGTAAATTAATCTTTTACTAACCTTGGTATATGATTGATTAATTAAATTCATATTTTGAAATCCTAGCCTAATGTTTTACCTGGACCTTTTATTAAAATTTAAATTTGGTAGGATATTTTTATTTAATTTAAGTAATAACAAATTAATCATAACATGGACTTAGTTTAATTTTTATCCTAAGGCTTGTTCATGTTTTCAACATAGCCAAACCTTAGGCTAAAAATCTTATGCTTAGTCTCTTTTATGCCCCATGATCCCTTTGTTCCATTCTATCCTAGATCATTCTAAATAATCACATGGTCCCTTTGTTATAAGGATTATCCTATATCCTCATCCTAAGGTTTATTATATTTATTAATATGATAAAAACCTTAGGATAAGACTTTATGCTATGTCTTTTTTATTCATGGGGTCCTTTTGTTTTAAGTTTCTAACCTTGGTCTAAAGTCTTTATTCCTTGGTCCATTTTAATTCATAGGGTCCCATTTAATATTTTTATAACTTATCTTAAATCTCTTATCCTAAGTCCTTTATATATGATCTTGAGCTTAACTTTTATTCTTGTTTATAGGATTAATGATCTGCACTCATTCGAACAAGATTGATCAAATGGTGTGAGCCAAGTCCAGACTTTAATGGATCTTGGGATGAATGATAGGGTGAAAAGTGTCACCTTCTTGGAAAAAGACTATTAAATATCTAATGGTGGTACATTCCTTGGATTGTGATCCAATGGTTTGTATTTGCTCATATTAGGCAAATCAAATGATGCATGTAATGTTGAATTATCAAAAGGTTATATGAAGCTCCACAGGGGTGACAAGTGTCACCATCATGGGAGTCCAATATAGAGATCAAATAATGCATGGGATCTTAGTACAAAGAGCAAAAAAACACTTAGCAGTCACCATGTAACACACATAGGAAATAGGATGAACCTAAGAATGATAAGTGGCAAGCTCAACAAAGACCCCTAAGAACATGTTTAAAATTGATTGTCATGTGCCCATCAATGACATTCACATGAACATAAAATTATGGTCACGAGGATGTTAATTTTAAAATAGCAGAGATTTTTGAAGATGATTTTAAAATTAATAGTCACACACTTGTCAAAGACATTCACCTTAACATCAAATGATGAGCATGATGAAATTAATTGTAAGACAACTAATTGGATCAAAATTCAAAATAAATGATCATATTTTGAATAGTGATGAGTAAAATGCCATGGGGATGTCATGAAAATATGACATAAAAGCCATGTGAGTATAATGTGCCAAATCAAAGACTTTACAGACTTTGTAATGTAAAGGTAGGGATCTCAGATCACAATTTTTGAGCTCTTGTCCACCATTAGAGCACTGTTAGAACCTATAAGAATGACCTGGCAAGGTGAAGACCATAACCAAACTTGGTGAGCATTATGATTGACCCTAAGGAAGATCAATTGTTACCTATGTAAAGATAAGTCATGCTAGAGTCCATTAGTGAGTAGTTTAAAAGTATTTTTAGTTATGATGGGGGATCTCTCCTATATCCTCGAGTAGATTATAGATATGAAAGTGCATGTATTGGGCATCATTAGAAAGCAATGAAGATTCTATAGCAGTGGTGAAGCACTTCATCATGTAGAGGGTTCTCAAAGTCAGAATATTCCTCTTATGGCTAAACCTTATCCATTTTAAAAGTGGGATATTCTATTTTCAAAGACATGTGTGGTTTGTAAAATATAGTACCTATAGATTAGTCCATTGGGAAAGTCTAGTGTATTCCTAGAATATTTGTGGAAAAGACAATTGTCCCTACACTTGTTAAGACTGACTGACATACCACCTTGATCATTATATAAAAGGGGATTATAAATTGTAAAAGAGAAGAGTTCTTAGAGCCAAATTACTTTTTAAAATTTTATTAATGAATAAAAATAAGGAATTCTATAAAGTCTATCCATATTTACTTGTGTGAAGTGTTATATGGTTTCTCTCTCAGTTGTCTTATTTCACTTTCAAATTTGAATGGTTCTTATGGATTCTAGATGTGTTTATTGAATGCAGAGTTTCTAATTTATGAAAATTCTAGATTATTTGAAGGTTATTAGGCTTATTTCATTTTTTTCACTTCTTTTACATTTGGGATAATGTTGTTTTCTTGTAGGAGTAAATATTTAAAGTGAGCCTAGTTTTTATTTGCATCATTTCATACCTTCATTAGAAACTTTACTGATGTATGTTTTGATTTGGGATTAAGATTATTCACTTCATATATTGGCTAAATGCATGTTCATATGATATTTTAACTTTGTCATAATGTTTGGAATAACGACTAGCAACATCTTTCCTTTCTGCCCTACCCTTTATTTTACTCCTTTTTTAACCAAATCACTTTAGCTTAATTCTCATTGTAAATATACATCTTAGATTAGTTATTAGATTAGATATTAATCATAATTAACTCTAATTAACATATAATACTTCATATTTTTCATAGATCAACTATTTGGCCATCGTGGTTCCCAACTACCAGACATTATAAATATTGTGAATAGTCCACTTGCTTTGCCTCTGTTCCACCAACAGATAACATGATTATCACAACTTGTAACTCATATGATGAATTATTAGAATTATAAAATTATAAGTGTTTATTAAACACTCTAGGCACTTATGATACATATTTAGGCATCAATAGGTGGAGCTTCATTGGCACTAGAAGGAGGGCATAGTTAGATCTTTGTGAATATACAAAATATTTGCTAATTCTAGTATATTTTGATCAAAGATTGATGTAATATTTGCATATTTGTGTAAAGATCATTCATATTTGTAGTTTCAGACCAATATTTGTGCTTATTTAGACAAAGATTGACATTATTTGAAGATCCATGAGTATTTATGGTAAAGATAACTTAAATCCAAGGCATTTGAGGTTAGTAATAGCAGTTATGTTCAAAGATTGACTGATTATTTGAAAAATTGAGTTTATTTGAGCTTAAACATGTAAATATCATTCATACTAATGTATTTTGACATAGCTTTGAGCTAATTTAGTTAAATATTGATGTCCCTTGCTGTTCATTATACATATTTATTGAGAATTTGCTTAATGTGCAAGTCTGATCATTATTCTTTATAAAGATGAGGCTTACACATCATATTTCAAATAGGATTAGAGATGGAACCACCATACGTAATATCCCAATCAAAGTATGACATGGTTATGTGGATCTTCTATCAATGTGCCTAGTCAGGTACATGACTTACTAAGGAACCCTAAAATATATTTACCTTCTTTCAATCCTAATGGCATTGTCACTACTGAAGAACATATTAGATCTTTCAAAGTTGATTTAAGAATCTTAAATGTTATTCATGAAAATGTAGCATGTAGATTGTTCCCATTTAATTTTAAAGATGTTACATATAAATGGTTATTTATGCTTCTAGAGGATTGCATAGCTTGCTAGGATGATTTTATTAGAATCTTTATTGATCAATTTGGTAAAATCATTAGTCCATGCATTCTATATTAGTAATTCACCACTATCAAATTAGACTCAAAATAGCCCATTAGATCCTTTAATTCTAGGTTCTAAAAGATGTTTAGCAAAACTATATCTCCTTATATACTTGAAGAGTCTTTAGCCTTAGAGATTTATAAGGATGCTATGGATCCCATGACTTCTATATTTCTTAAAATTTATGTTGAAGTCATAAATACTTTAGCATTAGCTTATGCTAAAGTTGTAATAACTAGTGATCAAATGCAGCCTCAAGGTTAGCTTACATATGCTATGCCAAATGTTAACCACAATTTACCAACATTGAATATCATTTCTAATGTCAATCAAAGTGTGTCTACCTTAAATTAGACACTATCATTAAACCAATTACCCTTAATCCATGCCTATCTTGGCCAAAATTTGGGGTTCTTCAACTATGATACAAATGGATTTCATCCACAAGGATAGAGAGCTTTGGTGACCACTAGTAATGACAATCAAGTTCATAACTTAGAAGCACCAAATAATTAGGATGAATCGATATTTAAGATGGTTTAAAAGTTGAGCACTGATTTTCTTCAGTTGTAAAAGTAAGTGGGTAATTCTAGGGAAGGCACCAACAAAGACTATGCTTCTTAAAGGGTCAATAGGTTTCATTATAATAACAATAATGAATCATCTATGCATGAAATGAATCTTTATTATATAGGCCTAGCGAATCATTGTAATATCCTTAAAGAACATCAAAATGAAAAGGCTACATTTAAACCTATGTTTTATCAAGACATTGTTGTAGGGACATTTAGCTTTGAAAGAACTTCTAAATCCTTCATGCAGGTTTTTGATTTTCCATTTGAAGAAGAAAGTGAACTAGAATATGATCTAGAAGATGAAATGGATGTTCAAAATGAGTAGCCCCATAAACAAGATCACATACAAGATAAAGTCTCTTTAAAAGGTAGCTATGAAGGCAATTAATATGAGGTCATTACTGAAATAGAGTCTGCACCTAAAGAAGAAGACCAATGGCAACATTTATACTAGGATTTATTGAAATAAATTGAGGTATTTAAAGGTAGTAATATAATTTTGGAGACCCTAAGTCAAGATGATTTGGGACTCAATTGGGTAACTAAGATGGCAAGTGAAATGGACTAGGGATTTTCATATGACACCTTCAAAAGGGTGGAAGTATGTGATCAACTTGATTCAAATGGTAAGGTTATAGTTAAATTTCATGCTCTTTTAGTTGATCAGGATGAAGTAGCTTTTTAGGATGATTTGGAAAGTTTTAATATAAATATTGGTAGTCTATCCCCACCTCAAGCTAAATTTAATTAAGACATTAGGACAAGAATGCTAGCTAATCTACCATTATTAAATGAAGAAGATATAAGTCACTATCTATCTATGATTAAAGGAGAATTAACACTCATAATGCAAGATATAAATATTTGGAAAGAAGTTGATTGAATCTTAGATTCATACCTTTGATCCATATATCTGAAAATGCTGATAGGATGCCAAGCTAAATCACCTAGAAGACATAAGCATACAAGTGATCCCATCCATAAAAAGAGTCCACTAAGTGAAAACAATCATGATTCAAAGTTCTATGGTAGGTTAAATAAATTTCCATTTGATCCTAGAGGTAGGATCTTTATGGAATTAGTGTAGGTCTTTAGATTAGTTCCTTTCCAATTTTTTTCCTTCCTATCCCTTGTTTATAAATAATGTTTGTATATATTTGTTTGCCTTTTATGCTTTGTTCTTTGCTTTTAAATAATTCCCTTTGGATATACCTCAGCTCAAGTTTCATCTAATTGTTCAAGAGCTTCACAGTTCAAAAATGTAGGTATGACTTCTCAACATTGGTTGATCATAGATTGCTGAAATATGAGCTTGATGTTTTAGTTTAGAGAAGCTAACAAATATTGATGGATAAGTTAATTTTTTCTTGAGATTTTAAAATTTGTTTTGATCTAATCTTGGTTTTAAGAAGGATTTCACATGTAAGTTTAAATATTAAACTTTAGGACACAATCATGCTTGCACTTAAAAAACATTAATTTGTTGGGATAAATTTTATAACCAAGGATGATTGTTTAAAAATATAACACTTGACCAAATACATAAACTTGGATAACTTGGTTCCCAAAATTAAAAAAAAAATTAAAATGACTTGCAAAAAATCCAAAAATAAGATCCTTATTACCCAATTCAAAGAGATTTCTAAGCAGAGGTGATTTTGGTAATCTTCACCAAGGCTATGGATGCCTAGATGGAAGTGGAGAAAGGACTTAAGTAGAGCCAAAGGCATCTATATTAGGGATATGGATGCATAGATAGTATAAAAGCAATGCCCAAGCTTTTCTTATGCTAAATCATGGTTCTTAGTGAATATTCAAACATGCTAAAAGTAAATGTTAATGATTGAAGTCATGAACCTAGAAGTTATTCTCTAAATCCTTTGGTAATCAGTAAGTAGAATAAAAACACACACACAACATGACTGAGTTTTGGTGTTTGATCCTAATTATACATATACAATATTTTTTTTAACCATGAACTGACCTTAATAATAGTGCCTGATCAAATGGAATAAGTAGCTTAATTATTAGTCTAAACTAGATTCTCTAAATTCTAACATATTGTTATGTTTCCCTTAGAAGTTGCCATTTATTGAATTAAATATACCTCCATTTCTAAATAATGGGGACCCATGTGTCAAATTGTGCAAATTTTTACCTTGAAATTAAATATTTACTTGATCAGAGTGTCATTAGCATGATTGCACATTATTTTTATTTGAAGATCATCCACACCATGGTCTAGATAACTTATTTATTCATGATTTGGGTTTAATCTTATCTAAAGTACTAACATTGGATATTTATGTTTTACGTTTTAGGTTTAATGGATCCCATTTGGAAATGAACATGCTTAGGGTTTTATGCTTCAATGTTAAATTGATCTTTTACTAACCTTGGTTTATGATTGATTAATTAAATTCATATTTTGAAACCTTAGCCTAATGCTTTACTTGGACCTTTTATTCAGATTTAACTTTGGTAGGATATTTTTACTTAAATTTAATTAGAAACAAATTAATCATACCATGGACTTAGTTTAATTTTTATCCTAAGGCTTGGTCATATTTTTTAACACAACCAAACCTTAGGCTAAACATCCTCTGTTTGGTCTCTTTTATACCCCATGATCCCTTTATTTACTTCTATCCTAGCTTGGTATAAATAATTACATGGTCCATTTATTATAGAGCTTATCCTAAAGCCTTATCCTAAGGTTTATCATATTTATTAATATGATAAAAAACTTAGGCTAAGAATTTACACTATGTCTTTGTTATTCATGGGGTTCTTTTGTTTTAGGTTTCTAACCCTGGTCTAAAGTATTTATGCCTTGGTACCTTTTGATTTATGGGGTACCATTTAATATGTTTAGAACTTAGATTAAATATCTTATCCTAAGTCCTTTATGTATGATCTCAAGCTTAACTTTGATTCTTATTTTTAAGATCAATGATTTATACTCGCTCAGATGAGATTGATTGAATAGTGTAAGTTGAGTCAAGACTTTAATGGATCCTAGGATGAGTGAGAGGGTGAAAAGTGTAACCTTATTATAAAAATACTATTGAGTAGCCAATGGTAGTACATCCCTTAGATCATGATCTAATGGTCCATATTTTTTTGTATGAGGTAGATCAAATGATGTGTGCAATGTTGAAATATCAAAAGGTTCTATGAATCTTCATAGGGGTGATAAGTGTCACCATCATAAGAGCCTAGTACAAAGATCAAACAATGCACATGAGACTAGTAAAAAGAGCACAAAATCACTGAGTAATCATGACCTAACACACATAAGAAACATGACAAACTTGGGAATGATAAGTGGCAAGCTCAACAAAGAGCCCTATAGATATGTTTAAAATTGATGGTCACGTACATGATAATGACATTCATTTGGATGTCAAATGATGGTCATGAGAATGTTAATTTTAAAATAGTAGATATTTCTAAAGATGAGTTTAAAATTGATGGTCACACACCCATCAAAGATATTCATGTCAACATTAAATGATGGGCACAAGGACATCTATTTTAAGACAACTGCTTAGATCCAAATTTAAAGGCAACAATCATATTTTGAATAGTAATTATTAGAATGCCATAGGGACACCATGGAAATACCACATCAAATCCATATGAATGTAATATGCCAAATCAGAGAACTTGTAGAACTGGTAATGTAAAGGCAGGGATCTAAGCTCACAATGTTTGATCTCATGACTACCAATGGAGCATTTTTAGAACTTGTAGGAATGCCCTAGCAAGGTGAGGACCATAACCAAAATTGACAAGCATTATGATTGATCTAAAGGGAGTTGAATTATCACCTATGTAAAGATAAGCTGAGATAGAGTCCATTAGTGAGTAGTTTAAAAGGATTTGTAGAAATGATGGGGGACCTCTCTTATATCCTCGAGTAGCTTGGAGATATGATAGTGCATATATTGGGAAACATAAAAAATAAATGAAGACCCTACAATAGTAGCATATCACTATATTATCTAGAGGGTTCTCAAAGTTAAAATATTCCTCTTATGGATAAACCTTATCCATTTTAAAAGTGGAATATTTTATTTGCAAAGGCATGTGTAGTTTGTAAAACACACTGCCTATAGATCAGTCTATTGGGAAAGTCTAATGTATTCCTAGAACATTTGTGGAAAGGATAACTATCCCTACACTTGTTCTTTTTTCATTGGTTAGGACTAACCAACATACCACCTTGATCATTCTATAAAAGGGTTTTTTTCAATTGTGAAAGAGATAAAGAGTTTTTAGAGCCAATAAACTTTGATCAATGAATACAAACAAGGAATTCTACAAAGTCTATCCATATTTGTTTGTGTGAAGTGCTATATGGTTTCTCTCTTAGTTGTATGGTTTCAATTTAAGTTTTGAATGGTTCTTATGGATTTTGGATGTGTATATTGAATGCAGAGTTTCTAATTTGTGCTGATGCTAGATTAGTTGAAGGTTATTAGGTTTATTTCATTTTCTGCACTTCTTTTGCATTTAGGCTAATACTATTTGCTTGTAGGAGTGAATATTTAAAGTGAGCTTGGTTCCTATTTGCATCATTTCATACCTTCCTTAGAAGTTTTCCTGATGTATTTTATGATTTGGGATTAAGCTAATTTAAATCATATATTGGTTAAATTTACGTTCATATGATATTTGAACTTTGTCATAATTTCTAGAATAATGACCAATAACATCTTTATTTTATGCCCTACCCTTCTTTTTGCTCCTTTTTAAACTAGATCACTTTAGCTTAATTTTCATTATAAATATCTATCTTAAATTAGTTCTTAGATTATCACTTGATGATAATTAACTCTAATTATCATAAAATACTTCATATTTTGCATAGATCAACTATTTGGCCATGGTAGCTCCCAACCACCAAACATTATAAATATTATGAATAGTCCACTTGCTTTGCCTTTATTCCATGAACAAATAACAAGATTATCACAACCTACAACTCATTTGCTAAATTCATATAATTCTAAAATGAGAAGTGTTTCTTAAACACTCTGGGCACCTATGATATATATTTAGGCATCAATAGTACCCTTGCCAAATATTTCACCTTTTTTACCATCGATCCCATTCCAAGAGATCAAAACTCTATCACTAACTATCTTGCTTCTTTAGCATCCTTATTTCATATACATCAAGTTCTTACTTATTCCTAATTTATTATTCAAATAACAAATTCCTCATCTTCTATCCAACCATAAGAGTCACTTATATATCATATTAAGGCTGTCACCATTTGATAGATCCCATGGTATAAAGACATTATCCAATTTATTGAATATCAAACCTATCCTCTAAACATAGATTCTCATGAAAAGACCAAAATTCACAAACAAGATTCTAACTATGTCTTTTGATACAACACCTTTTATTATCATAACACAAAAGGTACCCTATTATACTATGTAATGAAATAAGAGGTCACTCCTATCCTTGAAAAAATACATGGGGGTATTTGTGGTGGTCACTGTAGTGGACATGATAAAACACAAAAATGCCTACGTATGTGATAATTTTGGCCTACTCTCAAAAAGGATCCTATCAATTTAAATAAAAGGTGTAGTCCCTGCCAACTACATGATGACCTAATCCATTCACCAATAGCTAAGATCCAAATTGTGGAATCTCTTAGCCATTTCCATGTCAGGATTATATCTCATTGGCAAACTAACTAGGTCACAAGATGGGCATGTTTTTATCATCACCACTACTAAATATTTACAAAATGGGTTGAAGCCATGCTTCTTATCAACATCACAAGAAATAATATCTATAAATTTATCCTTAACCAAATCATTTATTATTTTAAGTTCTACATACTATCATTTTTGATAATGGAGATAATTTCAAGAATAAGGATGTGAAACAATTATGTGCTAAATTCAAAACATCCCATAAATTTTCCATACCCTATCATACAAAATGCAATGTCCAAGCTGAGGCCACTAATAAAATTATCAATAAATTATTTTTAAATACCATATATGAAACCCTCATAGATTGACATCTCCATTTATATCCTACACTTTGGGCTTATTGTACTAGCATTCATATTGCCACTGGGGAAACACCATTCTCACTAGTCTATGGTTTTGAGTTTGTCCTACCATTAAAATTCAAGATTCCCACCTTATGTATATCTATTCATGATATCATTATTGATGAGGAATTATGTGAATATTTCATTCATTACCTCAATATTCTTAATGAACATCATCTAGCTGCTCTGTAACATAATTTTCAATACAAGGCTTGTATCACCAAGCAACATAACAAAATGGTTAAAGTATACATTTTAAATGTTGGTTATCTAGTCCTTAAGTTAGTTTATACCCATGATAAATAATACAAATACACCCAAAAATGGTGATGCCCTTATTTAGTAAAATATATTATTGTTCTTAGCACCTATTTCTTCCAAACTAATGAAGGTCATGTTTTCAAAGAGCCCACCAATTCACAATTTTTAAGAAAATACTTTGCCTAAATATTTTCCTTCTTATCATATCTGTATATGTTGTCCTCTAACCCTTTTTGTAGGATTCATACATGGGTCTCACCCTCTACAATATTTTAGCTTTCCACAAACCTTAGTTCCTTATTTTGGTCCTTTAGTTTCCTTTTCTCATGAGTTGCATTATAATACCATGCATAGGACCCAATCTTCTGCATGAATTCCATTTGATTTTATTGATTTATCATTTTCCAATGTTTTTTACACCCTCTTGGGGTTTTATTTTATGATTTTTAATGTAAGACTATGGATATGACTAGGCCCTCCTCACAGATACCATTTATACCATTTTGTTTTCACATGATTTGTTCACACTCTTGAGTTTGTTTCTTGTGAGTTTTAGTGTAAGATCATGGATAGGACTATGTCCTCCTAAAAAATACAATTTTTGCATTAGGTTTCCATTATATAAGTTGTAGTGTAAAACCATGGATACAACCAGGCTATCCTCATAAATTCATCATTTTTTATTCTAAAAAACACTTTGTTCAACCAAGTGTTCTTTTTCTATACTGTTAAGAAATGGTTACCTGTTTATGATCTCATACTCCTAGATTTGGTTTTTAATTATTTTATAGATAAAAATTGCACAACAAACTATGTTCACATATTCATTCTTATGCTAAGGAATCATACTTACCTATCATTGTATCCCTTTTTACCTTTATCACATTTTTTTGCAATTTGAATTACTTCAAATTGTTTCATGCTTCATTCCTCTTGATTTCCTCTCCTTTCATTCCATTTTGGATAAAACAAGGTTGAATTAAAGATAACACTTTTATTTCACATGAATTAACAAGACTCTTAGACACCATGCTCTCTAAGTTCTCTTTCTTATTAACCAAGTCTAAAGTTTTCAAAAGATAATCATTTTTAGCACCCATGTTTGGTTATCTAAATACGTATGGAGGAAGAATAGAAAAAGCCATCAAAAGTTAAAATTCAAATAATTTAAAATAAAAGACAATTATAAAAAGTTAACCTACAAAGTCAAAAGTCAAAATTTGACCAAAAGATTGTTGATTCATAGCACATCTCCTATCCCCAGTCAAAACTCAAACTCCACATTTGGCCTCATGAAAGAGTCAAGGTCCATTGGGGTGTGGTAGGCTAGTAGATTGGGATAAGATAATTCAAAAACATCTATGGTAATACCTAATTTTTCATGCAAATAACCAATATTCATAGTAGACCGATGACTTTGTAAGGGGTCTTAAGGAATAAGGAACACATTGTGGGAAGATAGGTCCATTTTACTTTTCATGCATATATCCTTCATGGGATGATATATATACTTCATTTAATGATCCAAGATTTTTGTAGTTAGGAAACATTTTTTAGAGTCCTTAACATTGAAAATCATCTTCTTTTGATAAACCTAATCTAAATGTCTTGACTTTGATAAAATGTTTCTCTACCTTGATTTTTCTTTCATTTACCCCACCACTCATTTCATTTCCCTCCTTGATAGGCAAGTTTGATTCTAAATCTATTTTCCCACTTATATTTTCCCTCCTCTTCACATCTTAAAAACATGATAGAACTACTTTATTTCAAATTTATTTATCCTTACAACAAATAAATATTCTTGAGTTACTATGGTTTACTTTCTTTACACCATTGATTTACATTTATAGAATGACCTTGGTTTATTTGAAATTTTTATATTAATATACCTCTTTTTTTTATAACTACATTCATTTATAATTTTTTTTAGAACTTCCTTTTTTAAAACAACTATGTCCACTTCTAATTTCATGTACTTTTTCCATTGATGATTGAGTAAGGATTGTTACTATTCACTCATTAGTGTTGTTTTACCATTTGTTTCCCATCTTTGTTTAAGTAAGGATTTTTACCACATTTACATTGATGTTTAACTACCATTTTTACTTGTATCCTTAGTTTGACTTGGTTTGTTTGCCTTTCTTACTCAAGGTTTACTTGTTTGAGTTTTTTAGTCATTTATTAGCCTTGGATTTTTACTCACCCAATTTAATCTAACTTTTAACTTGGTCATTTGGTTTGAAATTAGCATTTATCATCCCAACTTCCCAAATTTCTAGGTACATCATGCCTACACATTCTGGTTATCTTGGATTTCTTGCATTTGTTTATTTTTTCTCTTTATTTTTGTATCCTTGGGTTTGTCTGAAGTAATCTCTGCACCCTCTACAATCAAAAATACAAACACAAAAAAAAACCATTCAAAAATAAAGGTAAATCAAGGTATGCATACTTTACTTTTTCCTCTCAATCATTTACTTTCAGTTATTTTATGCTTTAAAATAATTCAATTTATTTAGCTTCAACATTGTATGTTGCTATGTTATTTTATCAAAGCACCATCTCATGTTGCACCTAAGTGACATGCGATGAGATTCAAGTGAGGTATATATATCTACACATAATATTTTAAAAATTTATAAATTAATGATAATTTATATCTTATAGGAACCCATCGAGTCTCGATATCTCTGAGTGCATGCATTAAAAGGTGCACCAAAAAAGGAGTGGGCAGTCCATTAATTTATCATAGGATTGTTATCCCCTATAACACCACTTGATATCTACACAACCATATAATATACACTTTATTAATATTTTACATCTCCCTTACACACTACTCTAAGAAATTTTGATGCATATAAACTCTTTCATCCTTTGCTATACCCAACTTTGACACCTGCCAACATAGACTTATGCATTTAATAAGTCTTCAGACTTATCTTGTTTACCAACTCTCTCTTTGACATGAAATAATTCTTGGTTTTATCCATTAAAAATGATAATTCATTTTTTTACTCTGATTTTAGGTTCTTCATACAACTCACTCTCCATTCATATCCTCAATCCATTCATTCTTAATCCCTCTACAAGCAATTTCCTTCACTAGCCTTCACTAGACTATGGTTCTTTGACCAAATAACTCAAATTCATGAATTAGGTTTTCTATGGTAAATATTTCACTTGGGTATAATTTTATAGACTTAAAAAAATCATTTCATTCTCACTCATACTTTCTTAAAACCTCAAACACCTTCTTTGTCTCTCAAGCCCTCAACCTCATTATATATAATAGCCTTTTTTCTATCAAATTTGACTGTACGGTCAAGTAACTTTGAGTTTGGAAAAATTGACACTTGATTATGTCAACCTCTATCCTATTTAACCATTCCATGAAATTTCATGTCTTAAATCATTTTATAGATACCTCTCCTAGCCACTTGTTCCTTGTAATTAGCCCCTTTTAGGACTTCTTAGCTTTGTCTACAACATAGTCACTCAAATGTCATACATACAATCCTGTACCATAATTAAAACTTGAAAATATATTTCTCCATGATAAATACCACCATAATACAAAGTTTCCATCTGTTTAACTAGTTAAATCATTAGATATCATAATTTTTGTGTTTTACCCTAAACCAGGGTTTTTACAAAACCAAGAGGCTATTAAATGGTTTAGATGGATTCATTATTGATTTAAAACATTAAAAATACCATAATAAGATTTTTATAGTATACTCACACCTTCCTCAACCATTATCCATCCTTTATTGACTTCTATCCATGTTTTATTCCTTGTTTCTCAATTTTTTGTACACATAATCTACCTGAGTATAAACAAAACAAGGTTAACAATGCATTCTTTCCTTACCTAATATATTAAAGTATTTATTCAAAGGTTTTTTTATTCCTTCATGTGTATTTATTCTTTGAAATTAATCCAAAACAAAATCCATTTCACTTCATTACTCAAACATTCAATAAGGTTTCATTGATTATTTCACCAAACAAAACACATACACATAGTCTGTTGGTTCAATTCTTGGATCTATTAGAAAACAAAAATAGATAAATATGCCTTTTTACATAACACAAGTGTGTTACTACCTATATAATTCACTTTTATACCCTTTACACATCACTAGACAATTTCCTTCTTTATATGCCTCTTGGCTTAAGGAATAAACACAAAACTTTATCATAGTCATCAATCTATTACAAATGACACTACAAAAATCCATTATCAGAGCATAAAATCTTTCAACATGTCTAATTATATTCATAAAATAGTATCAAGAGAATGGCATAGTATTCTTAATTCAAAAATTTCAACTTCTATTGATTTCTTTGTATATATATCAAGAACTCTGCCTTAGAGTAGAATACAAAGGTGTATTTTTCTCTCATCTTCATCCTTATTCTATACCTCTACCTCTTCTCCAAATTATAACTGATTTATAACTTCCTCTTGACCTCTATTCTATGAGACTATTCTCTTTTCTTATTCAAAAACTTGTTACATCTATGAAATAAAACTACTTTCGTGCATAACTAACTCCTAAGACAATTACCATCACATGGTAAAACACATTTAATATTCTAAATATATTAATTCTACTCATGTCATTCATGTAAACACCTTCATAAACTCACATTAACTCATTTATGAGATCTTAAAAACATTTGATAACTCAAATTTTCTTGAAAACTACTCACAAGGCTCCTAAACATACTAACTTCATTCAAATTTTCAAATGAAGGTTTTTGGTTAGAAACTCTCCCAAGCCAAAGACCATTTAACAAGGACACATAATGAATCTTATAAGGATTAGAATTCCTTCCAAAACATGTTATAAAACCTAAGACACTTGATTTTGACCAAATTTATATAAATTTTTTGATGCCCTTGCATCATACTATTAAGGAGGAAAGAAATTGAACTCTAATGAACTACTACATGTTTCTTTTGTGTCTTATAATTTAGGTTCCGTATTTTGTTGCTCCTTCATGCTTCAGTTTCTCCTCTTTTCTCTCTTAATTTACTTTATCATAGACAAGTCTACCTTCTTGCTTTCACCACTTGCTTGCATCAACTTTCACTTAATGTGCACTCTATCTTATTTCTTTACCTTTGTCATATGGGCTGTAGATGCCCCCCATCACTACTGCAACACTTTTACTTTTTTCTTCCTCCATTTTCAGCTTCATGATTACAACAAATACATTTGAAATTCCATACCTAGCTGCTTCAATCGACTTCATGTTTTCCACCAATACTTTCTCTTGCTATCCTTTGTCCTCATTCTTGTGGTCCTCAACTATTTCAACTTGCATTTAATCTTCATTTTCCATCCTATCACCATAAAAATCTTCCTCTAAGGTTTCTATATCTCTCTCTAACTATCCAACACTCTCATATGAAAATACATAATAAAGTTTCATCTCTTTATCCATCATTTGTACCTCATTTTATATGCCTTCCAATAGGCCTACCAACTGATCTTCTTTGTCTTTCCCTTCATCTAGTTGGCTACAAGTATCTTCTTGTCCTTCACACAACCTTACCTCATCCATATCAAAGTGTTATTTGTCTTCATCCACATCACTATACTTCTCACTAATACTCAACCAATGTTTTTACATCTCTTTTTTGAGTTACTTGCATAGAAAATTTTTCTACCTTATTTCATCTCTCACAACCTACATCCTTCTTCTCTTTACCTATTGCCTTATTGGCCACTTAATTGCTTTCTTCCTCATGACCCATCCAAAATGTGGGTTCTCAATATCTCTCATATACTTTATGATGACTAGTAACTCATCCAACTACTACCTTACCTCTTGTCTTTATTTCTCCATCTATCTCTTCTTGGTGTCATCATACCCCATCCTCTCTTTGTGGTAGCTTTTCTCACTCTTACAATGTTTTCTCTTTCTTATATCTTTCTTCATCTTATCTAAGATGTCTCTCAATCTCTTGGTCACATATGGACCTATAAATATTTGAAAAACCTCTTCCAATTTCCACTTCATGACCTCACACTTGGGTCTTTCTCTCACTATGACCTCACTTGGGTCTATCTTTTTCTCTTGTCCTTTGACTAGGACACTCTTCTCTCTCTTGAGCTCAATCTTGAGCTTTCCAACAACTCTCTCACTCATTCAAGCCTTCACTAGATCTAGGTTTGGATACTAATCCCATAAATTAATCTCACACTTAAATTAGCATCTCATTAACATATAAAAAACTAAAATGCAAAAACAAATTACACATGTACCTTGTGCTTGTAGATTGTCTTTTTCTTCTTCCCATGAACTTGTTGCTCTAATACCAAATGATGTATCAAGACATTTGTATAATTTTTTTCAAATTCAAGTGTTTTAGGTTTTATATCATGTTTTATAAGTAATTTGAGTCCTTATAAGAGTAATTAGGTGTCCTTATTAAGTGTTCTTTGGCTTGGGAGGGTTTCTCACCAAAAACCTTCATTTGAAAATTTGAATGGAGTTAGTATGTTTAGGAGCCTTGTGAGTAGTTGTAATGAAAAGTTGTGTTAAAAAATATTTTTAAGAGGTCATAAACTATTTAAGGTGAGTTTATAAAGGTGTATATGTGAATGACATGAGTATAATGAAAATATTGAGGTTCTTGAATGTATTTTACCAATTGAAGGTAGTTGTCTTAGGAGTTAGTTATGCAAGAAAGTAGTTTTATTTCATAGATGTAACAAGTTTTTGAATAAAAAAGAGGATAGTATCATATAATAGAGGTTAGGAGGAAGTTATGAGTTATTTATAATGTGGAAAAGAGGTAGAGTTATGGAAAAAGGATGAATATGAGAGAAAATTACACCTCTGTATTCTATTCTAAGGTAGAGTTCTTGATGTATATACAAAGAAATCAATATAAATGTCAATATTTGAAGTAATAATAGTATAAAATTATCTTGATACTATTTTATGACTATAATTATACATTTTAAAAGCTTTTATACTTTGATAATGGATTCATATAGTGTCATTTGTTATAAATTGATGACTGTGTTAAAGTTATGTGTTTATTCCTTAAGCCAAGAGGCATATAAAGAAAGAGACTATGTAGTGATGTATAGAGAATATAAAAGTGAATTATAGAGGTAAAAAACGCTTATATTATGTAAAAAATCATATTTTTTTGTGTTTTCCAATAGATCTAGGAATTGAACCAACAGACTATGTGTATGTGCTCTATTTGGTGAAACAGTCAATGAAACCTTGTTGAATGTTTGAGTAATGAAGTGAAATGTATTTTTTTATGGATTAAATTAAAAGAATAAAGACACATGGAGGAATAAAAACCATTTAATAAATAATTTAAGACATCAATTAAGGAAATAATACATTATTAACCCTATTTTGTTTACATTTAGGCAAACTGTGTGTATAAAAAACTGAGAAACAAGGAATAAAACATGGATAAAAGTCAATGATTGTGTTTTTATGGATTTATAGTTCATATCTTGTATTTAAATTAAAAAATCATATTTTGGTTTATGTTGCGTATAGTTATTTTTTTATAGAAATATATTGGCATGATTTTATGTAGGTTGTGGAAGTTATTTAGTCTCCCCTTTAAATTTAAACATAGTGTTGTTTTACCTTATTTTTTATTTAATGAACCTAAAATATGTGAACCATAGGATAATTCATATTTCATAATGTTTATCAACAATCATACAAAACTAAGTGCTACACATGATAAATATATAAATAATCAAACATATAAGGGAATGATTACTTATCTTTTTATAACTTAGTTTTACTTTATATATTATATCAAAATAGTTATATATATTATTTATTATCTAAAATCATGAAAAAAATGTGAAAAATCCTTAAGACTTGTTTGGAACTTACTAGATGATTATAGAGATACAAAGCCATATAGGTTTGATAGAATAATCAAAGGTGGTTGAATCAATCTACTTTTGTCAAAACATATACATTTAAAACTTTGGATATATTTCCTATATTTGATCACCCTCAAACATTTCATTTTTTACAAACCCTAGCTTTCTAATTTTGATCAAGGAGACTTGAAAATGGTTAGTAGATTATGTTAGAAGACCTCAACCAATCCCTGATGACTAAGTGTTGACTACATTGTAAATATTATGAAGAGGGATGAAAATGTATTTAGTTATCCCATTAAATTAAGTGTGTGTTGAATCATGTAGATGTGAGTCTTGATGTTATTTTTCATAAGCCTTATTTTGATATAAGCATGCAGAATATATATTGACATTAATAAATTTTATTTTTTCTAATGAACATTTTTCTAAGAGTATTGTGAAATTTGTATGTAATTTTTTAATAATGAAATCTTGTTGTTAAATTCCTCTAAGAGATTTGTACAAAGATAATTGATAATTTTGAATTAGGAAACTAATGGTGAGAAAATGTTGACAAAAGAATTACCAAACATGTATAATAAATTATCCAAAAGGAAATGTGCCAAAAATAGATTTGAAATAAGTGCCTAGATGTTTCTCTACTTTTTGGACACCTTCATTAGAGAATGCCATTCATGAATTTGAGATCCATCCTAAATCCAAGGAAAACCAAATATAATTAAAATGAGACTAGGTATCCATGTGAAAAAGTAAGTAAAACTAGAAAGAGTAAAACACAATAGAACATATTCAAGTAAAAAAGCTAAAAAGAAGAAAAGAGACTAAGATGATTGCACCAATAAGTTCCCTATTCAAAACCAAGTATATATATATATATATATATATATATATATATATAAGTGAAGTACATGAAAATAATTTTAGAAACATAAAATTTACCAAATTAGGGTGTCTATGAATATAGTATTTCATTCCAAATAAAAATACTGATTAAAAGGAATAAATAAATTATGCTCCTCAGTGTGAAAGACACACTTTGTTTTTAAGATAAGCCTTTAAGTGTCCAACTTGCTCCATACAAAACCTATTAAGAAACATGCATCAATGAATTCCCCTATATGTGAGATTTAAATTAAAATATATAGATGAAATATTTAAAATTTGAAAAAAAATGAAGGAATACACCTTTAAGTAATGTAATGTTTTTTCACTCATAGTATATGCTCATGATATAAGGAGTAGAGATACCATGGGTATAAATTGACCCAACCCATGTGGATAAGGTTTTTATAGTATTATTCAATCAATGGAAAAGGAATTTAACAAGATTCCAAATGGTTTTGGGAGAAGTGCTTAGTTTTTGAGTGATGTAAAACCTCAAGTACACTTACTCATTTAACTAGTTTGAACCTTAAGATGGAAGGGCAAGCCCATACTAGGTGAATATTAAATGATTATTGAACTCAAATATTGGATGGATGGATTCCATATACTAGGAATTATATGTGAATGAAATAAATCACTGTAGGTAGACTTATAGATATTTTAACCCTTTATGGAAATATGGTGTGAAGGGTTAAGTGGGTAGAATAGCCTATACACATATGGATAAAAATATTCTAAAGTAGGATAATTAATTGTAAAATTAGATAAATAAATGTTTTGAATTAAAATATTGAGATGTGTTAAATATAGAAAGAACCAAAGTTTAAAGATGTTCTATTTATTAAAATGTCAAGGAGAAATGGTACTTAGCTTATTTTTTAATGTAGAGGCAAATTTAAGCCCTACACAAGAAAAAGTATGCAAGATTGAAATTTTGAGATAATCATCATACCATGGAAATGATATTTCTAGAGCCATAGACAATACTATTGACCTTAGGACACTACTATTGATGTTACTATTGACGTAGAAGATTGCACCCTTGGCAGGAGGCTGAGCTCCTGCCTTCTTCACGCAACTATGGAAACTCCCCTCTCACCTATGGGACTGGCAAAGCTAGAGGGGAGAGTCTCTAGATAAGGGCTAGCTCCCTTTGATGCATCATATTCGTTCCATCAAGTACTAACACACACACATATATAGATATATATATTTGGGGGGATGAAAAGGGAGAAAGATGTAGGAAAACAAACTACTCTAAAGAGGTGATGCACCAAAATAAGTCAACCTTCTCACATCCACACTTTAAATCAGACATACACATACATACACTTCAAACTTGGCAGAAGGACCAGACTGCAAGAACTTGACAGGGAGGCTTTAATGAAAATACAGAAAAGAGAGATTCACCAAAGGTGCGTGAAATACACACTGTAAGGTAATTTCTTCTATTTATTCACTCCTAAATAGAACTCTCCTTGATAGCTACAAAAATGTCACCTTGTAGATAATAGATATGTTGGTGTTGAATTTGTGAAAGCATCAAGAAACAATGACTAAACACAAATTAACACTCAAGACATACACAAAAATATCTATCCAAGATAGAGGTAAAAAATGCATTTATTGATTCAGATGAAATTTTTCTAGGGATACGCCTTACAAATGTGGAAGATGATTTCTTAAATGACAAGTCTTCAATATATAGGAGAAGAAAGGAAGCCTTTTTGGTGCCCCTTTTTACAAGTGGCCTATTTGTGTCCCCTCATTGGGAAGAGCAGGTTGCCTGAAAAGTAAATGTTGTGTCAACCCTGGCTTTAACTTCAGGCACTTTTTTGACATGGCCATGCTATTTACTCATTAACCAAGGCTGCTTCTTGAAGGCACCTATGCAGCTTGTCTACTCATAAATATGAAATGAAGAAAAAAGGGTCGCACGGTTGGCCGTTCACATCCTCTAATTACAGTTTGTAGCCACTATTTCACCTGCTGGAGTAACTTCTTGAATCGATGCTTCCCTTAACCACTTGGACAACCTATTTGCTCCATGCTTGGCACTTTGTCTTTTCCTTATTTTGTCTCTTCTAGCTCCTTTGGCCCTCGAGGGTGATCTTCTAGTGAGTCGCTGTATTTTTGGGCTTCCTTCATGGTTAACGCTCCTTCAGTTTGAAAACAAATAGCTATTTCATTGTGTTAATTTTGACATTCATACAACCATCATCATTTTGAAAAACAATGACTAATTTGCTTCCTTAAAGTTGACGGCTTCTAGGACGTCACCACTTTGGCAATTTGTCATTGGGTCCCTCGCTGGCTTCTCTACGGGCTTTGTCTTACTCAGCCCTCTCTGTGGGTCTTTTTGCTTGAAGTCCCTTATTATCACCTTCTCAAAGGGAAGGTGCCCCTTCGGCCCTTGAAAGTACCCCTTTATTTTGGCTGATAGTCCCCCACAAGGGCACCTGCCCTTCAGGGTCCTTTGGCGGGTCACTATGCTCCTCTGGGTTGCTTCCTGGGTTCCCATGGAATTTTTTTCACAGACATTTTCCTGCAGACTTTTGTCTACAGACATTTCCCATAGACATTTTGTCCATGAATGTTTGCCCCTGCCTTTGCTTCAAACTACAACCCAAATTCCTTCAGAATTTTTGTACGAAGGAATTCCTTCAGATAAAAAGTCTGAAGGAATTTGGGACATTGCCTTTGAATTTTTTTGAAAGTTAGAATGTCCCTTTAAAGTGTTCTATTGAAGTGTTCCATGCCCTTCACAAGGGATTCTAGACTTGAGCTACCCCTAAACCCTTTGGGCATACCCTTGAACCAAGCCGTTAAACCAAAATGGTTTAATGATTTAAGCAGTTCAATCATTACACGCTAATGCCAAGTGAACTAAAGCCGATGAATTTGAAGCCGCTGAACCATCCAGTTGAACCAAATGATTAAACCACTCACTTTGAACCAAGACATTGAACCAAAAGTGGTTCAACAGTTTAATGGTTCAATGCTGTTGAATCAAGATGTTTGAACTGAGCGATGAACTTTTGTTGAACTAAAGGTCACTGAACCATTTGAACTATGCCGATTGAAAAATGTATTGAATTTAGTTGATTGAACCAAAGCCAAAGAACCTAAAGCTTGAACCAAACACCTATTGGGCAAAAAATTGGTCAACAAATTGGTGACTCCTAGGGGAAGCATGCCTGCTATGCTTAGAGACTAGTTGCCTTGTAGTCCATTGGGCCCAGAGTCAGATGGTAACTTAAAATCCAGCAATAGCTCTGATAAATCTTAGAACCAAAAACACATATTTACCTCCAAGGAAATGAAAACACACACAAGGCTAAGAAAACTACTACTTGTGCAACAACACTTAGGGAAAGCATGAAAGAAAACAAGGGAAAATATATACAGATGAAAGGAGACTCAATGGTAGTGCTTCAGATATATCCCATTAACTATGATAAGCAATTCTTCACCATCCAACTTGGAGAGTTGGAATGCATTATGCTACTTGCACTGAGTGATTATGTATGGGCCACTCCATAGGGCATCAAATTTTGCATGCTTTCCAGGCTTAGCTCAGTCTTCATCCCATTTCAAGATAATGTCTCCTTCAAAGAAATCTTTTGATGAAGATTTCTTGTCAAAGTGTCTCTTTGTTTGCTGTTGGTGATTGGTCATAGAAGCCATAGCCTAGTCCTTTATCTCTTGGAGCTCCACTAGCTCACATAGCCTGACCTCCATGCTACTTCCTTCTTCTAATTATCGCTGGTGAGTGAGGTCCAATGCTGGAAATTCAAGTGAGATGGGAAGCCTAGCTTCCCTTCCATACATGAGTGTATATGGAGAATTTCTGATTGCTCTCTTTGGGGTGATTCAATCAGCCCACAAAGCTATTTTTAGCTCAGCATGCCAAGTCCTCTAATTTTCTTCCATAGTCCTCTTTATGATTCTGATCAAATTTTTGTTGGTGGACTCAGCTAGCCCATTCCCCTATGGGTAATAATTGGATGAAGTGCTAAGATATATACCATACCTCAATGCCCATTCACTTGCTTTGGTTCCTAGAAAAGCTAAGGCATTATTTGAGATTATGGTGGCTGGGACCCTGAATCTTGTCACCAGGTCCTCATAAAATTCTAGGACTGCACCTTCATTTGCCTCCTTCAGAGAAACATCTTCCACCCACCTTGTGAAATAGTTCATGGTGGTCAAGACCCACTTGTGTCCAGCACTAGAGGGAGGATTAATCATCCCTATGAAGTCTAGGCCCCACTGCATGAATGGCTATTCCACCTGAATAGGTTGTAGAGGTATGGTAGCCAACCATTGTTTCCCATCAAAAAGTGCACACTTTTGGCACTTTCTTACCTAGGCATGGGTGTCCCTGAAAAGAGTAGGCCAAAAATAGCCAGATCTCATTATCCTTGCTACAATAGCTCGAGGAGAGAAATGATCACCTGCTGGTCCATCGTGGAACTTAGACAGTACATTATCAGCCTGGTTAGATCAATGCATCTTAGAAAAACCCCAGAGAGATCCTTCCTAAACAATACTCCATCAATCGGAACATAAGGGAGAGACTGGAGCCTGAAGTACCTTCTTTTGGTCTTATCAAGACTCTATAGGCACTCACCAGTGAGAAGGAAATGCCTCAGGTCTGATGTCCAGTCCTTTATGATAGCTAGTTCTTCTATTGTAGCTGCATCATGAATTAGTAAGTTGTCTTCCCCTTTCTACTTGAAGTCCATAGCAAGGTGTTCACACAGGCCTCTTCCCCTCACCAGCTTGGTGATCTTGATGTCTACATCATACTCCATCACCTTGGTGATCCACCCTGCTCTCTTCTCATTTAGGTCTCAACTGGTTAAGAAATCCTTGACGCCAAGATGTGGAACCATGAGGTGAATCCTGCTGTTAGACAACATATGCCTAAAATTCTTCAGGCTCCGCACTACTTCTAGGACTTGCTTCTCCACATACGTGTATCTAACTTCAAAATCCTCTAGCCCTTGGCTAAAAAAAGTAAGTGGTTATTCGAGGTCATCACCATTTGCTTGGGTAAGCATGGCAGAGATCACCTCTTCATTGCTAAAAGTGTAGAGGTTGAAGTCTTTGTTGAAGTCAGGGCTGATTAAAGTAGGAGACCAGGTTAAGGCATGCTTGATGGCTTTAAAGCTGCTTTCCTTTGTGTTGTCCACTTGAACTCCTCACCCTTCCTTAGCATAGAGGTCAGTGGCTTGACTATCTCTGTGAAATTCATAATGAATCTTTGAATGAATTTTATCTTGCCAAAGAAGCTCTATAGGCCTTTCTTGTGCTTAGGTAGGGACATCTCCAGGATAGAATAAACTCTCTCGGGGTCAATAGATAAGCCCTCCTTGGACACGATGTGGCCAAGGAGTTTCCCCTCATGAACAAAAAACATGCATTTATTTGGATTAAAAGATATGTCAAATTCCCTACACCTTTCAAAAATATGCTTAAAGTGTTGCATGTGTTGCCTCACTTCCCTAGAGAACACCATCACATCGTTGAGGTATACCAACACATTATTGTTTATCAAGCCTCCAAAATCCATGTCCATGGCTTGTTGAAAGGTAGCACCAGCATTAGCCAACCCGAATGGCATCTTCTTGTAGGTGAACATTCCCCATTTAGTAGTGAAGGTTGTTTTGTGCTGGTCACAGCCTTGCACCAAGATCTGATTATACCCTGAATATCCATCTAAGAGGGAGAAACACTCACTACCTATTACCTTCTAAAGGATCTACTCCATGTTCAAGAGGGGATAATGATCTTTTAAAGAGACTTTATTAAGGTCCCTAAAATCAACACATAGCCTGATCTCCCCATTCTTCCTTCTAACAGGAACAAGATTGGCCAGCCAGGAGGAATGTTTGATTGGAAATATAATCTCAAACTTAATCAATTTGGCTAGTTCCCTCTGCATGAGAGGCTCAATTGTTGGGTTGATAGGTCTCTACTTTTGCATGACTGGCCTGGTACCTTATTCTAATTTGATGGTGTGCTGGGTGAGTCCTGGGTTGAAGCCCTTTAAATCAGTGTAATCCGATGCAAAAACATCAACAAACTCCTGACACAACAAAATGAAATCCTACCTTTCTTAAACTATGCAGACTTTTCCAAGCACAAGTAGCTTGTCCTTGAAGATCTCAACCCTTTCGTAATTCTCCTTAGTTGGGATGCATGCCTTGTCATTCCTCAATTGGTCATCTCCATGGAAGATGCTCTCAAGAGTAACCAGACCTTTGGGGAGCTTATTGTTCTTCAATTGAACAATCTAGTTGCCATATTGCTGTTGTAGCTTCGCCTGGTTCTATGTTGTGAACTCAGCTTCTTCTTGTAGGAGGAAAGCTATTTATTGGTCATGTTTGAAAACTTGCCAATTTGCAATGTTGTCAGGGATGGAGGGCCAGACTACCACCTTCAAGTAGTGTGAACCATAGTCTTGACTTATCTCTCTGGAAAAATTGAATTGAGCACCAATTGCTGCTAGCCTATCCACTTGTTTGTTCTACTCTCTAGGAATGGAGGTGATATTGAAAGTGAGGAAATCTTCCACCAAGTCCCAGACCCTATGCTTGTAGGACTTTAGCAAGGAATTCTTGGTTAGATTCAAGCCTCTCACCTAATTTACAATTAGCTCATTGTCTCCCAAAACTTGCAACTCCTTGAGCCCTCTTTTTCTTGCCCATTCCAGACCATGGATAAGGGACTCGTATTCTGCAACATTGTTTATGCAAGAGAATTGGAAATAGAAAGCTAAAAAGTATCTCTCCTTTGAAGGGGAGACTAACATCACCCCACCACCAGCTCCCAGCCTACTTTTGGAACCATCAAAGTACAACTACCATAGGCCTAGGTCCTCTTGGCTTGCCTTCATTATATTTGGTATGAAGGCACCATCTTCGTGCATGCAGTAGACTCCAAGGCCTGCCTCCTCTATGAACTTGTAAGGATCATGCTTGAAGTTGTCATTTACCCACTCATCCAAGAGTAAGTTTGCAACTCCTTCAAGAGTGGAGGATGGAGATTGGTCTATCTGGGATTCTTCTGGGTCGATAATGGTGTAACTGACATTTGCTGCTTTGGGCAAATATGGTTCTAGATGGTCCTTGTAGAGTGGCTTGGATTCAATATTTACTTTGGTCCCATACTTGGTTTTAAAAACTAGATAGGACCAATTCACTACTAGATAACCACCTATCTTTGACGTGAAGTCCTTGGACAAGTAAATTGTGAAATAAGGAGGAACATCTGCTACCACTATATCATGGGGAATTGAGAAGGTTAGGCAAGCATGTAATGTCAAGCTTAAACCTTTCAAAATCCCAACTATTTTTCCAGGTGTCCCATCCAGTTGCAGGACTCCCTTATTCATCTCTTCATATTTCAGCCCCATCTTGTCAGCTATGCACTTGGGCATCACTAAGGTACTAGCCCCACTATCAATGACGTAGTTGTGCACCAAAAAATCCCCTATAACCAAGGACACATAGAAAGGGGGAATTTTCTCTTCCCTCTTGACCTGACCTAAAGTGGAAGGCTGTCCATTCATCATTAAGACATTATTGGTGCTTGTTGGGATAGCTTATCGATCTAGCTCATGCAATTCCTTTTGTAGCATGTCCTTTTGTCCTGGTAGAAACAACAAATCCCATAAAGAGATGTTCATATGCAGCTTCTTCATCTGGTCCACTATATTGACTTAAGGACTACCTCTCTTCAAGCTTTCTTTAGGACTAATTCTAACCTGAGCTGTAGGCTGAGGGGCTGGAGGTACAAATGGCTATCTGATTGGGGCTTTCTGATTTGAGTGTGATGGAGATGGTGCATCTATCGATTAGGTAGTAGCTTGGGCTTCTCCCAATGCTCTTCTCTTGAATCTTGTGTTGGATGCAACACAGTCAGCCTAATTTTCTGCAGTGCCCACATAATTCACTAAATAAAATTCCCCTTCCAGATGATTCATAAGAGTAAAATTAGGCTGGGCCTGATTAATACTCGTGCTAGGCTGCATTGGAGCCTCAAAGACTTGGGGTTGAGTATCTACCTAATTATATGCATTCTAGAAATAGCCCATCATCTCATTTGTATAAATAGCCTATTCCTAACCATATCCCATGGTCAAACAACTTGGCTATTCTTGCACTAGATTATTTTGAATGGGCACCATGACTTTAGATGATGAAGGGGGGCCTGAGTTGTAGTTCTAAAATAGTTTGGTCTGAGTAAGTTGACCCTATCCTTGATTATAGTTTTGGAGAGGGGGTCTGGGGACTTGACCATAATGATGGTATCCCTAATTTGGTCTATTGCTTTGAGCTTGCTGCCTTTTGAGAGCAACAAGTTCATTTGACATGCTCTGCAATAGACTCTTAACTTCATGAAGCTCATTGGATGGAATAATAGTTGGTTTCTTAATGCTAGGTAGGAGAGCTAATGTGGGAGTAACGGCCTGAATTAGAGGTAGCATTTTTGGGAAAAGTGGCATGTGAGGTCTAGGGGTTATTTTCCTAGCCCATACTAAGCAATTTTTAGCTGTTATGGCTATGTCATAAGCAACAAGCAGTATATGCCCTCCCATGGATTGTATCATCACAATAATATCACTATATAATGCCTTTAAATAATATAAGAAAGCATAGCTGGGAGTCGATCTTACCAGTATGGGGATTCTATCACAAGTCTTTTGGAACCGCATATTGAAATCTTGCATATACTCATGTGGAGCTCTCTTTATGGTCGTCAGCTACTCAACAAGTGAGAGGTCATCACTCTTTTCCTCAAAATGGTCTATCAACTAAGTACCCAATTCATTCCAGGAATGGATTGAATTTATAGTCAAGGTCCCATACCAGTTAAGAGCCTTGCCTTTGAGAGACAATGCTAGCAATCTGATGGTGATATTTTCCTTTGTGACATTGTGAATATTGCAGAGGTTAGAAATATTCCTAATGTGCTCAATGACTATAATGGGCCCCTCTCCATCGAAAGAAGGCACATTTTTGAGGGCTATTCCTGGGATTGGATCATAATGTGGGAGATTCAAGGGGCTCTGACCATAAAAAGCTACAAAGGGCAATGCCATAGCTGGGATGGGATGTAACTATGGTTCTGCTACGTATGCTTCCCTTATGATAGGTCTAGGAGGGCAACTTGTTGAATAAGGATAGGTATTCTCAAACCTTAGTCTTTTTGCTGAGTTCAAAGGCAACTCAATGAAATCGAAGGGAACCCCTTTAAAAGTAGACCTTGTGGTGACTTTAGGCATAGAAATTTAAGAAACTGGTCTTGATTGGAAAATTGAAGCTCTTAACAGCAGAGTCACCAGATGCTGATAATATTGATTTGCTGTAATAGGACCAACATCAATCTTGAACCCTTACTGAGTTGTCAAACTGTGTCCCACTGGGCATGCCAAAACTATTGACGTAGAGGATTGCATCCTTGGCAGGACGCTGAGCTCATGCCTTCTTTATGCAACTATGGAAACTCCCCTCTCACTTGTGGGACTGGTGAAGCTGGAGGGGAGACTCTCTAGATAAGGGCTATCTCCCTTTGATGCATCATATTTGTTCTAGCAAGTGCTAACACACACACACACACACACACACACACACACACACACACACACACACACACACACACACACACACACACACACACACACACACACACACATAGATATATATATTGGGGGGATGAAAAGGGAGAAAGATGCAAGAAAACAAACTACTCTAAAGAGGTGATGCACCAAAATAAGTCAACCTTCTCACATCCACACTTTAAATCAGACATACACATACATACACTTCAGACTTGGCAGAAGGACTAGACTGCAAGAACTTGACAGGGAGGCTTTAATGAAAATATAGAAAAGAGAGATTCACCAAAGGTGCTATGAAACACACACTGTAAGGTAATTTATTCTATTTCTTCACTCCCAAATAGAACTCTCCTTGACAGCTGTAGAAATGGCACCTTGTAGACAATAGATATGTTGGTGTTGAATCTGTGAAAGCATCAAGAAACAATGACTAAACACAAATTAACACTCAGGACATACACATAAATATCTATCCAAGATAGAGGTAAAAAATGCATTTATTGATTTAGATGAAATTTTCCCAGGGATATGCCTTACAAATGTTGAAGATGATTTCTCAAATGACAAGTCTTCAATATATAGGAGAAGAAAGGAGACCTTTTTGGTGCCCCTTTTTACAAGTGGCCTATTTGCGTCCCCTCATTGGGAAGAGCAGGTTGCCTAAAAAGTAAATGCTGTGTCGACCCTGGATTTGACTTCAGGCACTTTTTTGACATGGCCGTGCTATTTTCTCATTAACCAAGGCTGCTTCTTGAAGGTGCCTACATAACTTATCTGCTCATAAATATGAAATGAAGAAAAAAGGATCACGTGGTTGGCCGCTCACATCCTCCAATTGCAATTTGCAGCCACTATTTCACCTGTATGAGTAACTTCTTGAATTGATGCTTCCCTTCACCACTTAGACAACTTATTTTCTCCATGCTTGGCACTTTATCTTTTCCCTATTTTTTCTCTTCTGGCTCTTTCGGCCCTCGGGGGTGATCTTCTAGCGGGTCACTGCATTTCTAGGCTTCCTTTCATGGTTAGTGCTCCTTCAGTTTGAAAACAAATGGCTATTTCATTGTGTTAATTTTGACATTCATACAACCATCATCACTTTGAAAACCAATGGCTAATTTTCTTCCTTAAAGTTGATGGCTTCTAGGACGTCACCGCTTTGGCAATTTGTCATCGGGTCCCTCGCTGGCTTCTCTATGGGCTTTGTCTTACTCGGCCCTCTCTGCAGGTCTTTTTGATTGAAGTCCCTTATTAGCACCTTCCTAAAGGGAAGGTGCCCCTTCAGCCTTTGAAAGTACCCCTTTATTTTGGCTAAGAGTCCCCTGCAAGGGCACCTGCCCTTCGGGGTCCTTGGGCGGGTCGCTATGCTCCTCCGAGTTGCTTCCTGGGTTCCTGCAGACATTTTACCGTGGACTTTTGTCCATGGACATTTCCCATGGAAATTTTGTCTGTGGATGTTTGCCCTGGCCTTTGCTTCAAATTACGGCCTGAATTCCTTTAGAATTTTTGTCTGAAGGAATTCCTTTGAACAAAAAGTCTGAAGGAATTTGGGACTTTGCCTTTGAATTTTTTTGAAAGTTAGAACATCCCTTTGAAGTGTTCTGTTGAAGTGTTCCATGCCCTTCATAAGGGCTTCTGGACTTGAGCTGCCCCTTCACCCTTTGGGCATACCCTTGAACCAAGCTATTAAACCAAAATGGTTTAATGGTTCAAGTGGTTCAATCATTGCACACCAATGCCAAGTGAACCAAAGCCAATGAATTTGAATCCGCTAAACCATCCAGTTGAACCAAATGATTGAACCACTCGCTTTGAACCAAGCTCGTTGAACCAAGCCATTGAACTGAAAGTGGTTCAATGGTTCAATGGTTCAACACTGTTGAATTGAGATGTTTAAACTGAGCAATGAATGTTTGTTAAACTAAAGGTTGCTGAACTATTTGAACTATGCCGATTGGAAACTGTATTGAATTTAGCTGATTGAACCAAAGCCGAAGAACGTGAAGCTCAAACCAAGCACCTATTGGGAAAAAAATTGGTCAACAGTTACTATATGTTATATGACACTATTATATAATAAGGAATATGTGTTGGATTGTGATATGACAAAGTTTATTGTTATGCATATTTTTCACCCTTTTGTTGATGTACTCAGATCTAAAACATAGAATATATATGTCTACTTATGGATCAAACCCTAAATATTCACCCTTATTTACCCTTGGAATTTATTTTCAAAAAATGAGTTAGTAAGATCATGATGTTGAGCCAACCTAATATCCCTTTGTCATTGAGCACTAATTACATAGACAATACTCCAAGAATGGCCTCATTATTATGTGGTTCTTCCTATGTGTGGGAGTGTGTGTGAATAATGGTGTAATATTATATAAGTAGATGCATGGAATTATCTAGATTATAACTTGATAAATTTAACTCATGGTATGATATTTATATTTTTTATACATTTTATATGATTAATCCTATGAATAATATGAAAATAGGGAAGTATAACTCATTTGTGCAATTAATTGAGTGAGCTTGAATTGTTTATTTCTTTTTATTTTTTAGATGATTAATGAGACAGATTAGAATTATATTTATACCCCACCTTATGAAAGTATCCCATAGTAGGGTTTAATAAGACAAATATGCCAACCCATAGGTTTTGAATAATTTCCAATTTGGATGACTTTTGAGTAATAGACACTAGATAAGAATATAAACACTAGCATCGACACTAGTGTCCCTCTATGTCTAATAGTGTTTGGAAGGATAGAATATAGTTGAGGATATGAAATAGATAGTGAATTACGTATACCAAGTTTATATATTTTTATATAGTATAGGAGATCTGGGTCATTATAATGATAAGTTTTGGACTATAAGATAATCAATTAAGCATAATGAGATGGAGAATATGATCTTTTCAGTAGTGGGAAGGTACAAAACTCAAAGGTAGAGCCCTGAATAACATTTTTAAAATCTAAAAAATTAAGATGCTATAAATATTAAGTTTTTATATCTACATTCCCCCTTTAACCTAGTAATGCATAAGGATGAAATTACTAGGTTAAAGGAAATAAATGCACACCTAAGTGTGTACTGGTTGATCTCACTTTGAGTCTTTTGCTAGTGTATGAATTTTAGTTAAGAGAATGTTAAAATATAAATAATTTCATATAATATAAAATTTTAAATAATTTAAATGCTTGAAAGGAATGAAATCAAGGAAGGATTACACGTGTGTTGATGCAACCATGTTGTCCCTTTGTATTTTTCTTAGTAAAGATGATTCTTATGAAAAATTAGAGCTGAGAGAGGTTCATAGATTAACCTTGGAGATTTTCATGGGGATATTTTAAGGTATTATTCCCCTAATATAGTTTAAAAATGAGTTATGACATGGCCATTAAAATGACTAAATCTCAACCCCACAATTCAAGTGTGAATATATAAACTAGTGAGGGTGAGAGATTCAATCAACTCATCCTAAAAATTTGGGGAGGTTAGGTTATTTAATAAACCAAAATATTTATGTGGTGAGGTTTAATTATTTAATAAGTTTAACTTATAAATGAAACCAACAACTATAGATAAAAAAAGGTTCGATAAAAGAACTTCCTAGTGTAAAATAGTGCATCTTGGTGATAGTAATCTGGATATATAATTAGAAAATTTGTAATTTTTGGTGTAATTACATGGCATATACACCTATAATATGTCTCAAAATTAATTATATGTGTCAAAAATATTTAAAAAAATATTTTAAATCTCTTGAAAAATTAATGCAATGCATAGTATTTTGACCCAAGTGTATATCGGTATCATGTAATTATATTAAAGATTCTGAAGTGTGGAGGTCATGCCTTTATGACATGACCCTATTAAAATATGGATATACTAAAAATTGAGCAAGTGTAGACTTCATGACTTTATAACATGCCCCCACTAAGAGTTGAACACTATGTAAATGTAAAGGCTTACATTTTACAACATGATACCACTAATATGCCCCCATTTCCCATTTTGAGGTGAGGTAAATATAATATGGTAGTTACCTTACCTAAAAATGGATAAAATATCCATATCATTTGTGTATGAATCATGTGGCATATAATATTCACACACACACACACACACACACACACACACACACACACACACACACACACACACACACACACACACACACACACACACACACACACACACACACACACACACACACACACACACACACACATCAATGGTGTAATATGTGATCAAATATAGCCATAAGATGAATGATATAGATCATGGAAACACCTAGAAAGTAATAGTATAATCTCAAAAAACAATAAAACACACACATGTGAGCACTTAAATTAATGCAAAATAATGGTCCAAGGAGACCTCATACAAGGGGCATGTTCAAACTCCAAAAATCAAAAGGAAATGACATATTCAAATATCCAATAAACATAGAATGACATATTAAAATGTTTAAACCACATATAATGTCACAAGGGGCTAACATGAAAGGAACATATTCAAATGTTCCACAATCAAGACAATTAAAAGTAATGAAATACACTTGAGGAAGTGACAATGTGAATAAATGAAGTTTAAGAAACTAGAATAAGAAAATAATAATAGTCCATACATATATATTTTAGTAAAAAATGTCATGTAACATAACATATGAGCATGGACATAGACATTTGTAAGAATTAGTATATAGGCTGAAACATGATAATGTAGAAATGATCATGAACTATATGTAACCTATGTCAATCATGATCAATGAAGTAGATATCCCAAACAAACTATATGACATGGGTAAAGGAGAGTTCCAACATCCCTATGTGCACATAACATGTGTCTATGGTGTGTATGTACCACAATTAAATATGTATGATATGTTATTTACTAACATGAAATAAACAACATAAGTGCCAAGGATCTAGTAAACATGGGAATGTTGAATATTTTTTGTATTTTTGCATTTTTTGAATGTTTTTGTATTTTTGAATTATTTGATTTTATTTTTAAATTTTAATTATTTAGAAAGATAAGCAAATAATATATATACAATGAAAAAATACAACTAAAGTCTAAGAATCTCATCAAGGAGATGCCTATATGGAGGCTATATATCAGGTGTGTCTTATTAATATGCTACATAATTAGTATTGTTTGGATCATACCAGTCTTATGTATTATTAAGATCATAATCATCAATGTAATCATTAGTATAGGAAATATGCAACTTCTTAGGTTGTTCTTGAAATTGTGATATATAATTTTAAGAATTTGTGTATGATGCATTCACTACACCATAGATTGGAGTTGATTTTTAATATGTTCATCATTATTAGGAACTTGTATTTCATTATGGACTAGATAAGATTAATTTTTTTTTGTTTTAACACTATAAAATGATGTAATTTATGCCTTGACATCTTTATTTGAGGATGAAAGCATATAATTTTTAGATTTCCCTTAACTCTTTGTTCCTCTATGCATGAAATAGATATGATGTTTACATCCTTATCAACCATATTTGTATTATTTGATTTTTTAGGCATGTATTTATTTTAAAACTCCCTTATTATAAACCCTCTTTTTAGAATGATTTTTTGTTTATCTTGAGTTTGATTTTGAAAATTTTATTCTTGTTATTTTTCTGGCATTTCCTTTTTAGTTGTTCCTTTTCATTTTGATATTTTTCTAATATTGATTTATATATATTTTCCTTTTGATTTTTTTATTTCTATAATATTTAAATTTTCAAATTTTTTTGCTTTGAATTATCCTTTAGTCCCATAATTGTTCTTTTTGAACTCATGTTGTAAAATATGCATGCATAAGGTGAATGGGTTTCTAGATTCATGTATCAATAATAGGATCACCACTATCATTTATCTTTTGAATTTTTTTCTTAAAGGAAAACAAAACATTATATATGATTCCCATGAATTATATGATATACATAATAATATTTTTACTTTATAAGAGGATGTATAGAAGGTAGTTGTATCAACTTATTTCCATTAGAATCTCACTTAGACTCTTATGAAATTTTGTTCACTTTTAAAATAATTGGTTGTAGATGAGTTATTTTTTATCTTTTTATTTTGATATGAAACCTTATTAGTTATAACATTTCTAGATGAGGATGCAAACACATGATTAAAATTAGTATATTTTGGATTGTGTATGTATGCAATCTAATTTTTCAATGATGTGACCTTTGAACTGAAATTATTTTTCAACTCTTCTATTAACTTATTCGTAGTAATGATTTGATATTTAATGGATTTTTAAGTACAAAATATAGGTATTTTAGATTGAATAAGAATATATACACCATATAAATAACATTTTGGAGGTGGAGAGGTTTGAGTAAGGATATATTGATTAACTGCATTTGAAACCATAGGATGGGACACCTTAACCCTTAAAAAGTGATAACATGGACCTAGTTAGAGGGATGATAGATATCACCCTCCTTAGGGTCAAGTAAAGGAAGAGGTTACTTTTTATCCATTTTAAATGTTCTAAAGATAGAGATGAAAAAAAGATAAGAGAGGCATACAAATTCTATGGAACAATCCAACATGATGGGAAAAAACTATAATTGAATAATTATTGCATTCTAAAACCCTAGAAGGATGAAAACCCTAGGGCAAGCTAGGATCATAAAGTGACATAGAGGTTGGGTCCACCAAATGTTTAACAATTTTTGTAAATATGGTGTGAATGGTTAAGGGGGTAGAATATCCTATAAACAAGGATGTATATAACTATTATAAATCACGCCAATTTACTACAAACTTAGATAAATGGACATTCTAGATTAAAATATTGAGATGTGCTAATTATATAAGGTACCAAATTTGAAAGTTGTTATATTTATTGTAATGTCAAGGAGAAATAATACTTATCTAGATTTATAATGTGCAGGTAGGTCTAAGTTATACATAAGAAGAGGTGTGTAGGAATAAAACTTTGAGACAACAATAAGATTTTGGAAATGATGTTTCTAGAGCCATATACATTATCATCGATATTGGGACACTACCATAAATAATATTATCTATTATGTGATGATAATTTACAATACAAAATATTCACTAGATCATGATGTGACTAAATTCATTGTTTAGTGTCTTTATCACCTTTTTATAGATGTACTTAGATCTAGAACTTGATTTATATATGTATACTTAGGGATCAAACCCTATCTCTTCACCCTTATTCAACCTTGGGATGCATTTTACAAAAATGTATTAATGGGATTATGGTGTTAAGATGACCTCAAATACCCCTATGTTAACGAGTGAAACTTACATAGGTAATACTCCAAAGAGAGCCTCAAACTTATGTTGTTATCCCCAATGTGTGGGAGTGTGTGTGAAAAATGATGTTATATGTAATATGTATATACATGCAATGATCTATATTGTAACTTTAAAAATATTTATAATAGGATGCTCTTTTAATGCTTCAAACCTTTTATAAAACTTATCTTATGACTATTATGAAAATAGGGAGGAATAAGGTAGTAAAACTCATTTGTGAAATTGATTGAGTGATCTTGAATAGGTACTTTCTTGGTATTTTATAGATTATTAATGAGAAGGCTTAGAATTGTATTTATATCACATATTTTGAAAATATTTCATGATAAGGTTAAATAAAAAAATAAGCTTGCCCATAGGTTTTGAATAATTTTCAATTTTGGACCACTTTTGAGTACTAGACATTAGTTAGGGATCTAGATACTAGTGTTGATACTAGTGTCCCTTTATGATTAATAGTGTCTAGAAGAATAGAAAATAACTGAGATATGAAATTAATAGTGAAGAATGTATATAAATTTTTAATATTTTTATATAGTAAAAGAGATTTGGGTCGTCATACTGATAAGGTTTAGACTATAATATAATCAATTAAACATAATGATATGGAGAATGTGAGCTGTTTGATAGTGATAAGGTCAAGAACTAAAGGGTAGAGCCTTGATTACTACTTGTCAAATGTAGAAGACCAAGATGATATAAATATTTAGTTTTATTATCTACAAGATTCAAAATGTTACCTTTAGTAACATAAATTATTAATTCAATACCATCAATGCCATATTTAGAAAATAAAAAATTTGTAATAGTGTGTGCATGAGAAATATACATTCCTTAGTTTGATGTAATTAGTGGAAACATGTCATATAAAATGACATAAATTTACAATCAATATTAACAATTTTATTATCTATATAATCATAATATATGTATCCTATGTGGAATATTCATTGCATATGTTGCAATATATTCTAATTGATGCTAATATGTGATATAGTATGACATAATATATCATTCAATCTTAATCAATTTGATAATATATAAAATCATAAAATAAGAAACCTTCATGGAATATACATTGTATATGCCCTTATCTATATAAATCTTTAATTTGTACTGATGTATGTTATGCTTATCATGACATGTCATAGTCTGTATGTATTTATCTCTTAATCTGACCCAATCTCAAATAACTGAACCAATAATAATATTTGTACCAATCTAAATATCTATACCAATGTATACATATGAAACATGATGATTATTTTTATTAATCGAAGAGTATCTACCAATATGAACATATGCCTTAATATGAAAAATAAACCCATTTGACAAATATGAATGAACGGATAAATCACAATGTATATCCCCTTTTTGATACGAGGGATGAGAATAGAGAATTGATCATGTCAATATGTGTGTGTAGACACACACATAGACATACATACATATATGTAGATATGTGTGTGTGTGTACATATATACATGTACACACACATTCATATATGTACATATGTATATATGTTCACACACACACATATATGTATATGTGTATATGTGTTTGTGTGTGTGTGTGTGTCTATATATAGATATATGTATATATGTATGTATGTATGTATGTATGTATGTATGTACACACATACACATATACATACTTATAGGTAAATATGATTATCGATAAAATTATAAGTAATAATATATTACTTGTGACTAGTACATGTAATGTATTCATTTTTTGAAGGTTGGTATTTAGTAAATTTATGAATTATTAACTTTGATAATTTTCTTGGATATGCATAACTAAGCTTATGTGTCTATATCTTGAATTTGATATGGATTTATCCCAATGGTGTATAAATAAGCTATTAAATGATTTTCTCGTTGATCAGTGTAAATAATTACCATAATATATATTGATTAGATCATAATATGAGTATGATTTTTCCCTTGTAAAACAAGATTAGGGAAAAAGTGTATATAATGATTATGTTTTTAAAATTTGTGTTTTATAAATTGTCATAAATGATCATGAAAATATTACCATGTAGAAGAATGTGTTGTGTGCACTTTAATGCAATTGATGGGGAGTGAAATCGATATGTGGGTGTTGAGATATTCCATGTATAGTTTTGGCATTTAAGTAGTTTTAAAATTTAAAGCTATTAACACACAATCACATTATTTAAATAGGTTGACTTTGTGGATTTTTACATTTCATTTGAATAGTAATTTATGTATATTTATGTTCTGAGAGTTGAAATTCCTTTGCTATGTGATGTATTTCTGACATGATTTAAGTGATAGGAGAGTGTTTTGTTGATACATAATATTTTAGACCTGTTAAGTTTTAAAAAATATCACTTTTTTTAATTATATATTAGTATATTTAAAAAAATTGATTTAATAAAATCATCAATTTATTTAGGTAATTTTAAGTATTTTTCAGAGGTGTCTTAAATTTTATGGAGATGTACACCTTTTGCTAAATTATTCTATAATTAAATTTAAGGTATCTGCCACATCAGTATAACCTATGAAAATGGCGTCTAGAAATAATGTAAATCTATTATATAAAATTATAAATTTGTATATTTTATTTGTGTAAGTGATATATGCTAAATTTGATGTTATCCATTTTTTTTCAAAATGATATGAATGTGAGATAGCTTCATAGAAGTCAAAATATGGAGACCATGCATGTGTTATCCTTTTATAGAAGTTGAGCATCATATATTGGATAGATATGGGTTAAGCCATGTTAGTCATATTTATTGTATGACATATGACATGCATTTGATGATTGTGTTATCTAAGAGGTGGGACACATATACATGTAATTCTGACTTCCTACATGAGATATTATAATGAATTTGGAGGAATTCTGACATATATTAAGAATTCCATTAGTGTGAACCCCTGTAATTATAGGGGGTATGGAGGGTTAGGGTAAAATTAGATGTGCACATAATTATATTAGTGGACATGCTTGAGGGGCACAACATAGGGTAGGTGATACTACTATTTTATTGGCATAGATTGTGATGTCTAATGTTCCATAACTATGGAAATATTTGTATGTTATTTTATCATATTTTATAGATATATATGGGGTTGGTTTGGGGATATCATATTTCATGCACCAAATTATATAATATATAGATGAGGATAGTAACAAATATTCTTGGGGGTGCATGATGTTTCCCCACTTAAACATAGATTTATACATATTTACCTAAGAGAATTAAGGTGGAGGTTTGGGTTCAACCAATTTTTTACATGTTATTTAACCTTAGATTAGAAATGGAACCTAATGTGGTTTGATAGGGTTAATAATATATAAATGAAGAAGCATAAGGGTGGTAAATAGATCTATAATAGGCTAATTAATTAAAAAACTTAGAATATATAGTGAATTTATTATGCTAAGATGGATAAAAATGGAAAGTATAACTATGCTAGATATGTAAATGATAAATAAATAAGATATATAGTTGGTTATGATGCTAATACAGATCTAGATCTAGAATAGGTAGGAAGAAAACTGGATGAATATCTTGGAATAATCACCAAATTATGGATTAGGTTCCTCTATAGCTATAGACACTTGTGTCAGCCTAGGATGGTTATGCTACCACTAGTGTCTAGGTTAGACACAAGTTTTATGTATGGAATAATTATTGAAATGGGTTGTGACCACTTGGATGATTTAGGTTTTTTTCCACCTTTGCTCTGGTGCATTCAAATCTAGGTCATGGATTGTTGCTCTCTGTCAAATATCAAAACCCTAGTTCTTCATCCTAATAGTGGTTGTGGGTAAAAATGGATTAGTGGACACATAATATTGAGCTTCCCCAAATAACCCTATGTCAATGAATGATGAATACATATTCAATACTCCAAATATGGCCTCATACTTATGTAGTTATTTCTTACATGCTTTGTCTTATGTGTGAATAATGTAATATGTGGAAAGTAAATACAATAGTGACCTAACTTCTAACTTGGAAAATATAACTCTTGGTCTACTTATTTAGTATTTGAGACATGTAGATATGTTTTACCTATGAGTGATATGGAAATAAGAGAAAATAGGGAAGGTTTTATCACTTGAGTGATTGATTAAATGTTTTCGATAAGTTACCTGGTGAGTAGGTAAGAATCTTATAGGTGGAATGAATGATGGTTGATCTTATATTTACACCAATCCCTTTAGAGAATAAATGACATTAAATCACTTAGGTTAACCATTAGGATATGTTAATTTGTAAATTAGATGAATTTTAGGGCACTAGACACTTATGTTAGAGTAGGAAACCTATGTTGACATAGGTGTTTATCTAAGATGCAAATGTCCAAGGAAAAAGAAAACATGTACGGGCTCAAAACTTGTAGAGGTGGAAGATAAGTAAGTTTTAGGCATTATGGGAAAGATAGAAGGCTTGGGTCACCAACATAATATTAGTTTGACTAAGAGATAGGCCAAGGGGGACAAGAGAGAGCAAATGTAAGACTTGAAAAAGTGGGAAAAAGGTCTAGAATATAGAGGAACAACCAAGGTCTAAGTTTTCCAAGTGTACAATACTAAGGTTCTATATAATTCAAAAATAGTGTCTAAATTACCCCTGCCACCCCTCTGCCCCCCCCCCCCCCCCCCCCCACCTTAATCTAGTAATGAAATTACTAGTTTAGAGGACAAGAATGCATACGTGGGTGTGTATAACACACCTTATCTTTGCTTGAATCGAACTTGAGTGTTTTTATGGTGACTAACCTACAAATAAGAGCATTTTAAAGTATAAAATAAGTGCATATAATCTAGAATTAAAAGTATTAAAATGATTAAAATTGAAAGAGAGTAAGGTTTAAGAGTACACCTATGTATCGATGTAATTGCCTTGCCTAATAACAGTTTTGTTTGAAAGATGTATCATTATGAATCACTAAAATTGAGATTAAGACAAAAATAAATTTTGAAAGTGAATATAAATAAGGAGATAGAGAGAAAGATAAGGAGAGAGAGAGATATGAGGGTAAATTTCACCATCCTTTAAGGAAATATGAATTATCACATGGTAGTTGAGACTAGCTCAGTTATGCAACACAATCATACTTATAAAATGGTGAGTATAAGTGAACCTAGTCAACTCAAACTATAAAAATGGTGAGACTGGATGATACAATCAAGTATAACCTAAAATTTTGGAAAGATTAAGATATTTAAGAATCTCAACCATGCCAAAAAAGGAACCAACTAATGTATTATATTGGCTCAATGTATTTCATAAAAGTCAAACTTGGTAGGTGGTGATAATCCTTGAAAAGGTTTTGAATCTAAAACTAATTTGGATCTTGAAATATTAGGTTCAAATTTCATAACATATGAACCTTATATTTGTCTCATGCTTAAACTATGTATAAAAATGGTATCAATGTATATAATTTTTTCACAAATGTGTATTTGAATCATAAAATTATGTGTTTTGGATAATTTGTAAATTAGAACAAGTGTGGGTGACATGTCACCATAACATGCACCCACTATACATGTAGAAATATAAAAATTTATAATGTGTGCCAATGTGGAGGACATGTTTCTACCTCCAAATTAATTTGGGTATGTTGAATACTAAATAAGTGCATCCATGTGGAGGACATTTTCCAAAACATGCCCCATTGTAATATGGGTATGTTTAATATTAAATAAGTGTGGATAGCATGTTTCCAAAACATTCCCCCATTGTAATATGTGTGTGTGAAATAATAATTAAGTGTGGATAACATGTTTCCAAAACATGCCCCCACTATATATTTGAAACTATAAATGTGTGGAAGCCATGTCTCTATGACATGTCCCCACTAAATATGTAACTATAAATATGTGGAAGCCATTCCTCTATGATACACCCCCACTAAATCTTAACTATGAATGTATGAAATCCATGCCTCTATGGCATGCCCCACTAATATTTCCTGCTTTTAGGTTAGTGAATAATAGTAACTGGTAGTTACCTCATCTTAAAAAGATAAGATAACCATATAACTATGAATGGACCATGTAACATATAGTAGAACATGTTTAGGTAAATGTATCACTGAAACACATAGAATGTGATCACATCAAGGCCTAAGATTCATGATGAATATAATGGAAACATATAGATATTAAAAATACAAGATCAACAATCAAATCAAGCACAACATAAGAGTAGTCAAAAGCAATTCAAAATGTAATGGTTTAAGGAGACTGAAAATAAGGGTCATGTTCAAATGCCACACAATCAAAGAGACATGATTTAGTTAAATGTTCACAAAAGAAAGAATGACATATTCAAATTTACATACAATAAGTAATGACATTTTCAAATTTCAAAGGATTAAATAAAGGCATGGGGGTTAAAATTAATTGAGCATATTCATCTGATTGATAAAAAAAAATAACAAGGAAGACACTCAAGGAAGTTCATAAAGGAAATCACAAATAACCAACATAGCCATATCATAGTAGCCCATGGATCAAATGTGATAGCATAAAACATCAATTACATAACATATCAAATATATGGTAGAGGATATAAGCATAGATAAAGGCATGTGTAAGTACATATATGAGATCAAACATGATAATGTAAAGTGACCATAGAATTATATAACCTGGATGTATTTGTGATCATAAAGGTGGATTCCCCCAATGTCTTGGTGAATGATAAGAGGGAAATCCTAACATCCATAATTGCATAGATCATGTTTCTTTGTATTCATGCATCAAACTCAAATATAATTTTTAAACACACACACACACACACACACACACACACACACACACACACACACACACACACACACACACACACACACACACACACACACACACACACACATGTATAAGTAATTGATATGTTATCCATAAACATGGAACTAACACATAGATGTTAAGGAGCTAATAAAACATGTAGATTCCAAAAATATTTTTGGATTTTTGAATGTTTTTTATTTGTTTGGTATTTTTGGAGTATGTGAAAAAGTCTCACATAATATATTTATACAAGTGTATAATGTTCATTAGGATATTTATAGGTTTGTATTTAAGTGTAGTAAGGTGGTATACACCTTTTCCCAAATTTTTTGTAAATGTAAATGGTCCCAGCCAAATTGGTTTGAGTTTTCCTTTATTAAATTTTATTGCATTGGTATTCTTTTGATTTTCTATTAGTGCTAAGTCACCCATAACAAAGTCACATGGCTAGGCCTTTTTATTATATGATCATATAATGTGATCTTGATAAACTCATAAGCATTCAAAAAATTGCATGTATTTTCACTAAATTATTCTAATTAATGTAATCTCTTTTCACAGTATTCCTTATCTTTAATAATGTCTTTTATGGAAACACACAAGGAAGGTATCTCAAGCTCAATTGGTAAAATTGCCTCTGTACCATATACCAAAAATAAGTTGTAGATTAGGTGGGTGTGTAAAAAATAGTGTGATATTCCAATAAAGCATACACCATTTGTTGGTGCCAATCAATATTATATTGCTCAACTATCTTTCTAAGTATCTTAACAATAGTCTTATTGGTTTCTTCTGCTTGTCCATTACCCTATGGGTAATAATGTATAGATAAGGTATGATTAATTTTTTATTTACTATAAAATATTTTTATCTTATTTTTTTAAAATGATGATCCATTATCATAAAAAATAGTTGAAGGTAGGACAAAGTGATAAATAGTATTGGTCATCAAAAACCTGCATATGTCATCCACTATGGTAAAAAAAAGTGGATTTGTTTCTACCCATTTCATAAAAAATTATGTAATTTTTATTATGAGTTTGTGTCCACCAACAAACATCAAATTTATCTTTTCAATCAAATCAAAACCCCATAAGGAAAAAGGACATGGTAAAATAATTGGTTTTAACTTGTGTGATAGTGCATGATTTAAATTATTTTATTTTTGGCATTATAAACACAATTTTACATGTTTAATACATTTTTTTGCATAGTAGGCCAGTAATAACCTTTGTGTAATAGTTTTTATCACTTGGCTCATCTACTGAAATGCCCACCACACTTGTTGTCATACATTTATAAGAATGCAATGTGGGCTTAATATTTATTTAAACATTGAAGTAATTGTCTATCAAAATATTATTTGAAGAAATAATTTTCAATAATAACATGAAAAAGTGATTCACATTGTAATTTTTGCTTATCATTCCATGTAAAGTGGTTTGGTATATAAGCACAATAGAGGAAATTATAAATACCACTATACCATTGTGTGTTTGTAAACTGTGAGTAATAACAAGAATGGCTAAGGCATCTATATAATCATAAAAATTGAAAGATGTCATATTTTTCATATGGTAAAGTCCATATGATCATAATTGATATCAAAAGGAATCAAGGATGCTACACTTACCATGGTATCTACATGGTAGTTATCTTTGTGGGGAATACTATCAATAGAAAATGTATCAAATATCTCCATGAGCTTATCCACCATTTGTTTATATGAAATAATATGTTCTTCTTTGGTCTAGTAATGATTAGTAACTTGATTAAAAACCAATTCAGAATCACTAAAAAATTTAATGTACTTTATATGAAACTTTTATGCTATGGACAACCTAATTACCAAGGCCTCATATTAAACTATATTATTAGTGCAAGAAAAGGCTAATCTATAGGAGAAAGGCATACATTCACCCTCAAGGGTGAAAAATATAATTTTGACACCCATCCATTTTCTAGATTTGGATTTATCGAAGAACATTATCTATGGATTGGAATATATATTATATGTTTCAAACTCATCACGAAAAGCCTCAGTGAGAGAAAAAGGATCTAGTAAGGGAGCTACAACTATTAGGTAGGTTACAACTTGACATTTTATTGAATTTTGAGATACAAATTTAGGATTAAACTCTATAATTTGCATCACCCATTTTGTAATGTAGTCATTTAGGTATGTTTTACATAAGTAAATTTAATGGATGTTCTTTAATTATAACATGAACCTCATTGTTGATCAAAAAATGTTATAGTTTTTAGGTAGCAAAAACCAAAAATAAATATAATTTTTCTATTATCTTATATTTAAATTAATAATCAACCAATTGGAAATTGATGTAATATATTTCATGCTCTTTGTGATCATTGTCATATTATGATAATAGGGCCCTAAGGGCCTCATGAGTGGTTGTGATATAAAGAAGTAATGGTCTATTTGGAATACGAAGGATGAGTAATGGTGAGTTTGATAAAATTTATTTGATTTTATCAATTTTTTTTTGAAAAAAATCATTCCATATAATTTTTTCTTCTTTTTTTAACCAACACATGAAAGGAATTATTTTATCAACCAATCAAGTAACGAATAATTGAATAACCTAAATTTTGCCTTGTAAACATTGTAACTAATTTAGATAGGTTGGCAATGACATTTTAACAATGGATTTTACCTTTTTTGGATCAACCTTGATGCTTCATTGAGAAATAATGTACCCAAGGATTTTTCTAAAAGATACTCTGAAAACACATTTTTGGGATTATTCAAACATTAAATTTTCACAAGCATTCAAATATTTATCATAAACTAGTAGCATGGTTTTGGTGGTGCTTGGATTTAGTAAGTAAATGGTTGACATGATCCTCAATAGTTTTGTGAAAATAATTATGAAATATATGAGTCATGGCCCTTTGGTAAGTGGCTTATATGTTTTTGAGTCTAAAGGGCATGACCATATAACAAAATGTACCCCATGGTTGAGTAAATGATGTATTTTATTGATCTACAAGGTCATTTTTAATTAGTTTATAACTAGAAAAGCCATCCATAAATGAAAATGTCTCATTTTTAGCTATAGAATTGATAATCATGTTGATATTTGGTAATGGAAAATCATATTTTGGACAAGCTTTATTTAAATCTTGATAATTGGTGCAACATTGAATGTCACCATTAGGTTTTATAATAGGTACAATTTTGGACATCCAGTCAAAATGTGTAATAGATCTTATAAATCCTACTTCTAAGAGTTTTTAAATTTCATATTTTACCAATAATGCCTCTTTAAGATGCATGCTGTGAATCTTTTATTTAATTGAATTTATATTGGGATACAATAATAAACTATGCATTGCCACTAATTGATCAATCCTTGGTATATCTAAATAATCCCAATAATAAAGTTTGGGAAAATGTTGGACTTATTGATAAGCTTTTACTTCATCATCTTACATAATTGTAATAATTAGAACTAGTTAAGGGTCTTTATTTGTTATGTATTTATATTTTATTATTTATTTATTTAGAAAAGTAGACCTCTCTACAATAAATGGTGTAATAGGAATAGTGTTTGATGCATCATGTTGGACATTGGTATCATTGATCTCACCAAAGCATGGATAGAAGTGGCACGAGGAAAATTATTCTTATGATAAAAGAAAGGGAGATCCTTATATTCCCATAAGTATTCTAGTAATTATTCATCATTGGAGAATTAATCCAATGTCAAAATTTATAGGGAATTAGTCCCATCGATCTGATGATAATAGACTAATTTGAGATTAGTTACATAAATATGCATACATTCTATTTTGGATTTTTGAAATTAAGTTGTGTTGTGAGAAGTGTGCTTATGAATTTCATATTTTTGTGAATAGCCCAAGCCTTGATGGATTTTATTATTTGTAGACGAGATATGCTGAGCTATCCCTTTCTCATTTTTACCTAACCCTTGTTCTTTATAGCCATATTTGAGAAAAAATTGAGAACTAAAATTAGGAGTGTAGGATTGTGGTGCCGGATTATCCATTTATTAGATGATTGCATAATGTTTAAAGGGATTAGTATCCATTAGACATGTGTAAATGAATCCATGATGACTAAATTTTAATCATGTGTGCAAAGTAGATGCAACTACATATATCTCATGTATCTAAGGTCATCCCAAAATAATGTTGTAATTCAAATTATTTGGCATAACTTGGCACAAAGTAGGTAATGTATAAGGACCCACAATACTATTCAATGTTATTTTTCCCAATACCTATCATGAAATATTATCAAATACCTTAATTCTCATATTATATGGTTCCAAATTTGAAGGACCAATGCCAATTAAGGAGATAAAATTTATGTTGTAAATGTTAAGCCTTGAATCATTGCCAAAAAGAACTTGTTTTGCTATTTTATTACAAACACACACTTGGATGTAGAGTGGAAAACAATTGTTTACTGTTAGAGTTTTAGAGTGTTCACATAATTAATAGGTAGTAGTTTGTTAATATTCATTTTTTAAATGTATATATTGTTAGCTTAATAACATATTATGTATATAGTTTGGAGGTTGTTTAAGTGAGAATTTATAGGGATATTGGGATCCCCATATATAACCTATGCACTTCTTATAGAAGTGTTATGTAATGTCTTTTATAATTCAATTGAAGAGTGTGAAGTATAATATTGTTGATTTTTATCATCACCTATGTTTGGGTCGCTCTCTTAAAACTCAAAGTATTCCCATTATCTAGTATCATAACAATATATTATCAAAACAAGTTTTTATGATGGAGGATTAAAAAAACCTAGGGGTAGTTATTTTATGCTTCAACCTTATAGATGAGAAAACAATATTTTTTGAAGAGCTTTGTAACACAATTTATAGTAGTAGAGTACCTATTAAGATCTACTTTATGTTGAGATTTATACCATTAAGTATTATGAAATCACATTGATCCTAAGAGGACCCCTACTTTTTCCTAATTGTGCTACATCAGATCAAAAATATTGTCATCTCCAAATCTCATGAGATGTATGTATTCTCTAAGTTATTCTTTGATGACATAATCATTCAAATATTTTGAAGTCTAATAAAAATCTACCAGATGCTTCATTCAATGGATAAATCTAAAATAATCTTTCTATCATAAGGTGTAAATATCTACCATCAAGAAATAAATAATTCATAACTATTTCATTCTTGCATCAAATGTATTCATACTATTTTGAAAATGCAAAGATAATTCTATTATATCACTCAAGATCAGTCTCTACAATCAAGGATCTATATTGGCATAGATCCTTTCCATTTCACATGTTAGGAACATTTACATTGCATCTAAATTAGATCTATACATCCAAATTTTCACCTAGAAAAATATATGCATCAACATCATCACACTATTCATTCAACTGACATTGCTTCAATTTATCATTATTCATTTGATAAAGTTCTACCAACATTCAAATTTGACAACATATTTATTTTATATATAATTTCCATTAATAATATCCTTAGATGTGGATCTAATATGGATGCTTGACTTTCCTTTTGGAACAACTCACTTGAAGCTCGAAACCTATAGTTAGTATATTAAGACTCCCATGCGGCTAACTGCTTGAATAGGTGATAACTTAAAAGATTAATATTTATGATTAGTTTAGTGTCTTTTGTTTTGATAGATTAATGGTTTGGTTTGAGTCTTTGAGTTTAGGTAATTCATTTTTTTGGAGTCATTTTATAAGGTAAAGAGTCTATTCATTATTCATATTTTAATGAATAGTCTCATTTTTTTTTGGTATTTATGAATTAAGAGTTCAAAATATATATTATGTATATCAAAATCATCATATTTTATGCATTTATTATTCAAGTTTGTTATCTAGACCAAAGTATTTTTAAATATTATTAGTGTCTTATCTATTATTGGATTAGTCAACTATTGAGACTTATGTTTAATTTTTTTATAAAGTTAAAAGGTATATTAAAAAATTTGAAGTATCAATTTTTATATCATATAGAGTCATTGTCAAAATTGTAAAAATAAAAATAAATCCTTATGGATGCATTTTTTCTTGTACATGATGTTAAAATTATGGGTGGGGGGGTTCCAATTTCTATGCAAAAAACTAATAGAGAACCTACTAGAACCATTAGAAAACATGCTGACCTATCTTGTTGAGTAAGTAGCTTCCTATGTTAGAGGTCAGAGGCAACAGAGGAAGGAGGTTTTAGAGTCTCTCATTATCCACTAGCGATAGGGCCACTTCTAATTTTATGGAATATTTTAATTTAATTTTGTGTTAATAATAATAAATGATTTATTCCTATTCACATTTGTAATGTGAGTTGAAAATTCCTTTGTATCTTCTCTGAATGTGAGATAGTGAAGAGAACCAATATCAATACTACACGTCATGATGTGGTTGGTGGTAAGCCACTTTCAAACCATGTATTTTTGGTTTTTGGTAAGCCACTTGAAAACCATATTTTTGTGGTTTTTGTTACACCACTTGAACACCATCCCATTTTGGTTGTTGGTAATCCATATACAAAACCATAATTAAAGTTTGTGGTTATCCTGATAAAATCATCAAATCATGACCGTAGGTGCAGATACAAGACTGATGTTTTCCCCATGTTCATATTAAGGGGGTGTATAGTATGGATTAATAATGTTTTACAAGGATGTGAATGTTAGAGTTATAAAGTTCTCACAATATTAATAGTTAGTAGTTTGTTAATAGTCATTTATTAAATTCACAATATATTACATATATAGTTTGGAGGTTATTTAAGTGAGAATTTATAGGGATATTGGGATCCCTATATATATCCTAAGTACTTCCTATATATCTTATATGTAATGTATCTTATAAATCAATTGAAGAGTGTGAAGTATAATATTACTAATTTTTATTATCACCTATGTTTGGGTCTCTCTCTTAAAGATCTAAGTATTACCATTATTGACAAGACATTGAGGTGGTAAATATTTATTTTAAAAGGATATATTATGCTCAGTCCATTTAATGGAGTTTAAAATATAATCCACATATGGTGGATCCACATTTCAAGGAAGTATGGTTATACATAATGTATCCAAAAAGACATCCTTATAATGGGATGAACGATGTATCAAGTTTAAGAGTGAAGTTTTGGAAGTAATATCATTCTATTGGTGGAAAAATGACATGGGGAGAATGGTTGTTTCATGCACTCCCTTTGATGATTTTTAGTAATAGGTAAAAACTCATTGTAAACATTAGAACAAGAAGGGGTAGGCCAAAATTTAGTAGATTTGCAATAAGAAAATTTAGAACCCCTTATAAATTGAATTGATTTAATAATACATGAGGCATAACAAGTAAAATTCACCATAAGGTAATAAAATATGAAATAATTAATATATACATCCATAATAAACATGATTTTTATAAAAATAAACTTTGATTATTTACCAAAAAAGTATGGAAAAATCAAGAATCAAAATTTTATTCCAAAAAATAAGAGACCCTAAGGCAACTAGGGTTCTAAGATCAAAGATCAAGTTCATAAAAATTCTAACCCTAAATTGGATAATGATCCTAATGTGTTTATATTAGGTTAATAATATAGAAATTAATAAGTACAAGGGTGATAAATAGATCTATAATAAGCCAATTAATTGTAACTTTGATAGAACATATACTAAATTTCTTATGTTGAGATATGCTAAAAATGAAAAGTATAGATATGCTAGATATGAAAATGACAAATAAATAAGATAATTAGTTAGTTCTAATGTTAATATAGATTTATATCTAGAATAGGCAGGAAACAAACTAGAATAATATTCTAGAATAATTGCCAACATATAGATTAGATGCCTCTTTAGCTGCAGACACTTGCATGAGCTTGGGATGGTTTCATCGAACCTAGTGTGTCCTATATGGAATGTATGTTGAAATGGGATGTGACCACTTAGATTCTTCTAGGTTTTTTTGCCTTCACTCTGGTGTATTCAGATATGGGCCATAGATAATTACTCGTCAAAAAGTAAAAACCTAGTTATTCATCCTCATAGTGGTTGTGGGAAAAAATGGGTTAATGGGAAAATGATGTCAAGATTACCTAGACACACCTCTGTAAATGAGTGTTACCTACATATTCAATACTATTAAGAGTGCCTCATATTTATGTAGTTATCCCTTCCATGTTTTCTTATGTGTGATTCATGCAATATGTGGAAAGTAAGTACAACAGTGACCTAGCTTATAATTTAAAAAATATAGCTCTTGGGTTGTTCCTTCAGTACTTCAAACCTGTAGATAAGTTTTATCTATGATTTATATGGAAATAAGATAAAATGGAAAGATTTACTCACTTAAGTGATTGATAGAATGCTTTTTATATGTTTCCTAGTGAGTAGGTAAGAAGTTTTTAGGTGAGGAATGAATGAGGGTTGATATTATATTTACACCAATCCTTTTGGAAAATAACCTGCATTAAATAACTTAGGTCAGCCATTAAGATACATTTAATTTTAAAATTAGATGACTTTTAGGAAACTGGACACTTATGTTGTTGTAAGACACATACATTGATGTATGTGTCTATTTAGGATGTAAGTGTCTAGGGAATAAGAAAATAAAACATGATCAAAACTTGAAGAGGTGGAAGATAAGTAAGTTTTAATCATTTTGGGAAAGATATAAGGCCTAAGTTATTAACATAAGACTGGTTAAACTAAGAGATAAGCCAAGGGGAATAAGAGAGAGAAAATATGAGACTTTAAAAAGTGGGAAAAGGGTTAGAACTGAGAGAAACATCCAAGGTATGAGTTTTCCAAGTGTACAAGACTAAGGTGTTGTATAATTCATAAATAGTGTCTACACATGTATGATCCTAAGATTATATAGTAATCATATGTTTGGTTTGATTTCCTCATGCTAATTGGTCACATCCTCAGATCTATGTAGAAATATCGATGGGTAGTAGTAATATTGGTCAAATAGCCATGAAATATCATGTTCTAGTTGATCTATTGACCCTAGAGATGATCATATAGAGTCTATATATAGGGTTCAAAGGTTAGGTTAGATTTATGATGTATATGGGTTAGTATTTAGTTAAATGACTATTTTTTTGGTTTCTTTAATAGAGATTATAGTATGAGCCTATGACTTGACAATTTTAGGTTTGAAGGATTTGACCCAATAGCACATGCATGGACATAGACCTATAGGGATTCCCAATGTCTAGGTGATATATATTGTCCTAGTAATGTTGATTTGGTACAATTCCCTACAAGAGAGGTAGATCCCTTGATGGTGATAGTTGATATTAATGATGTGAGATGTATTGTGGATTATACCTGATGGTGGATGAAAACATGATTTCCATCATTATTTTTATTTTGTATCTCAATTATATATACTTACACCTTAGGCTTATGATGGATATGGTAGAGGAGTAGAATTAGTAGTGGGATAGGGTAGTTTAGATACTACATATGGATGTAATTATAAATATGTATCTTATTTAGTTTTAATCATATTTTTAGTATATTATAATGTTTTTTATATATTATCTAATCTTTTAGGGGATGCCTATTGGATTGTGATCATTTATGTATCTATTCAGACACTAATGAGGTAAATCTTAGATGATGTCATCCCTAGTGGTTTACCAAAGTGTATAAATGATATTATAGGCATGCATGTTCCTTTATTTGATTAAGTATACATTTTTAACATAACATATGTGCATGTTATGGGTTATTGGGATCTTAGAGCTTAGTTGGGGACACAATAAATGTGTCCAATAGTTATAGTTGGTAGTGAATTGGGCCAAATAAAAATATATAGTTTGTATGACTTTAGATAGATAACATTAAATTAAATTTTGAGCATGGTGGGCTCTAAGATATATTAATTTTTATGAGGATTGAGAGAGATGTATTAGATTTCAAATCCAAGGTCCTCATGTAGATAATGGTGTGTTGTTTTATATAGGTATTAGATCTAGGCATAATGTTGATGATATCAAGGGATAGTGGGAACATACCTACATTATTGATTGATAATATTGTTATTGGAAATGCTTATTTAATATATATCTTATTTTATATTTTGTTTTCCATGTTGTACTTGCACATTTAATTTATGAGATAAGCATATGTTTTGTAATTACTTTATGTTTTTGAATTTTATATTTAGGTTTTTTGTATGGAAATGAGTAAAATAATATGAAATTCAAACACAACACTTGTATTTAGAGTAAATAACACATGGAATCCTTATAAATGGTTGTATGAGATGCATAATAATACTCCAACCAACATGATATAGAGACCTATCTTCTATAGGACATACATTTTAACTCGTTAAATTTATTGAGCTCTGTTTCATGGAAAATTGAATTTAAATAAAATAATAATTTATCCATAACTTGATTCAACATTTAGGAAAAATTCTAAGATGTTTGGAGAGCCATACAAGATCATATAAGGGTCCAAAATTATATTCTAGTATTTTTAGTCATGCTAAAAGTAATAGAAATTATATAGCTTTATAATTAGAAAGTACTTGGGTTGAAACTCATTAAACATCATGAATTTATTATTTATAGGACATGTTTAAAATTTTAGGCCCATATTAATTTGTATGCAAAATTTATTATGAAAATCAAGTTGTTATTTATATTAGGGGCAACTAACTCTTGGTAGTTTAGTTTTTTTATATTTTTAAATTTTTCATGTCAACTCAAATTTCAAGATTAGGTTTAATAAAATAATTTCATGAAATGATTTTATTAATTAAAGGTGAATAAATAAAGATTAATATTTCATGAAATTTTGATTATTGTGCCTAATTATATTTTTGCTTTGCTAGTCTACGGGTATCAGAGCAAATTTGACTCTTGGAGGTAAACAATTTGGGAATATATTTGGGTTTTAAAATTATTATTTTGGAGAGTATTATGTGATTGAATAATAAGTGTAAATATTCTGAGAGGATGAGGAGGAATTTCATAGATGATCAGGACTATGAAATAATTGTAGATGCAAGTAGAACAAGTAACTATAATTGTCACAGATGTCACAAATAAAAGATAAAGGCAAGAAGGAGAGGAAACAAAGGAAGATATATATTGTGAAGAATAATCTAATAAAAAATAGTAATAAAAATAACAACCACTATGAATGGAATAAATTATGTTTCAATATTTATAGGGAAGAAATGAATAATCAAGGTTAAAGTTTTAGAATATGGAGGTAGTTTAAAACCAGAGGAGTTGATAGACTAGTTAAATAATATGGATTTTTTTTAATGGAAAATTATGAGAGAAGACAATAAATTAAATTTTTAATGCATGAAATTAAAGGGTCATGTAGTTATTTGGTGGGATCACCTACAAAAAGAGAGATAGAGAAAGGGTAAATAAAAGATCAACACTTGGAGCAAGATGGAGAAGAATCCAAGGGAGATTTTTTTAATTACATATTATGAAAAAAACCTATAAATAAGATTATAAAGTTTAATTAAAAAATATCATAGTATACAATAATATACATGTGATTTATATGATCTTTCCATATGAGTAGATCATGATGAAATAAAAGAACAAATGGTTGTAAGGTATGTACATAGTTTGAAGTTTTCTATTTAAGATGAATTAAGCATGCATAAAATAATTTAAAAGGAGGAGGATTATTAATTAGATTTGAATATATAATAAAATAAAAATAAATAAGCTTTTATAATATAAATTTGGCTAAAAAGAGGAAAATCACCTCCAATAAGGGGGCGTGATATGTTTAATTCCACTAGAATAATATCACCCCTTGGTATAAAATACAAGAGGATAATACACAAAGGTTTAAATATATATAAATAGGAAGAGTATTTAAGAGAGGTAGAGATTATGGCTAGAGTTTCAATATAATTTTATATTATTGAGGATATGTTTGTTACAAATGTGGAGAATAAAGATGTAGAGCATTCGAGTGTCTACACTATCATGAACAAAAATGGAGGATATATTATTACCCAAGAGTAAATTTTATGAAGGATAAATCAAAAGAAAAAAATAAAGAGGTTGTATCAATAGACATAGGATAAAATACCTTGATGAGGAGAAAAATGATAGCTCTAAGGAAAGAACAAGTGCAAGATAAATAAGGTGGTGATTTTGGTTGTGTAAAATTATTTTTTGAATAAGGTGCACATCATGAGGTAATATATGCAAAGTAATTATTGATGGTGGTAGTTGTAAAAATATGGTTTCTAAATAAATGGTAGAGAAACTAGGACTATAATGTGAAAATCATCCCTATCCTTATCATATTTCATGGTTTAAGAAAGGGAATGTAGTTATAGTAGATAAAGGTGTGTAATCAAGTTTTCTATAGGAGAAACTTACAAAGATGAAATATGGTGTGACTAAAAACACGTGGATACGTGCCATGTGTTTTTGGGAAGGCCATGGAAATATGATAGAAAGGTAATTCATGATGGAGAAAAGAATACATATACTTTTTGTAAAGGTAGTAGAAAGGTAGTTTTATTACCTCTTAAAGAAGGGAAAACATAAATCATGTTGTCCACAAAATAATTTATCAAATAAATGACAATGATAGGTTGTTGTTATACATTAATAACAAAGAAATAAGAAACATAAGGGGCACATATACCATTAAAAGTAATATAAGTCTTGAAATAATATGTAAATGTTATACTCGACAAACTACTAGATGGTTCACCACTAAATAAAGACATCCAACATTATATTGATTTGATTCCATGATCAAATCTACCCAAATCAAGAGGATTATACAATGAACAATTGAATAAATAGGTTATTGAATTGATGATAAAGGGTGTATCAAGGGATAATGTGAGTCCGTGTGAAACACCAACATTGATAAATCCAAAGAAATATGGGAAATGGATGATGTGTGTGGATAGTAGGAAAATCAATAAAATTACCATCAAATACCTCATTTAGATGATATGATGAATGTAATTGCAAGAGAAAAATATCTAAGGAGTGGATAATATCAGATTTATATTCATGAAGGAGATGAGTGTAAAACATAATCAAGACTAGGGATGGCCTATATGAGTGGATGGTGATGCCATTTAGACTATCTAATTCACCTAACACATTTATGAGAGTGATGAAAATGCTACAATATTACATTATTAAGTTTGTAGTGGTTTATCTTGATGATGTTTAGATATTTAGTAAGAGTAAATAAGAAAACTTAAGGCATTTTATAATGGTAATGGAATTGTTAAGAAAGGATGATCTTTATGAAAATTTTAATCAAGTTTATGAAAAATAATTTGATATTTTTGTGATTTATAGTTTCAATAAATAGTGTAAAATGGATGAAGAAAAATTAAATGCAATTGTGTAGTTTCCTATTCTAAAGAGCATCATAGAAGTAACAAGTTTCCATAGTTTAACAACTATTTATAGAAATTTAATTAAGAATTTTGGTACGGTTGTTACACTAATAATAGATTTGAGAGGAAAAAAAATTATGTGGACAAAGGTAGCAACAAAAATATTTCACTTATTAAAGAAGAATATTACAAAAAAAATATTTTAACATTAAATATTTTTAAAAATCATTTGATGTAGATTGTGATGCTTCAAATGTGTGAATTTATGTTGTGTTGAGTCAAGAAGGAAGGCCCATAACATGTTTCAATGATAAATTAAATGAGGTAAGAGATAAGTATTCTACATATGATGTTGAATTTTTTTTTTCATTATACAAACTTAAGACATTGAAGGCATTACGTGGTGCCTAAGGAGTCTATCCTATTTAAAAATCATGAGGATTTGAAGTATGTGAATACTAATAATAATTTAAATATTAGGAATTCAAAGTGGGTGTCTTTTTTGCAAGGATATACTTTAATTTTGAAACATAAATCAGGAAAGCAAAAGTAGGTAGTTGATGCTCTGAGCAAGAGAGTGTCACTATTAACTACTATGGTGAGTGAATTTGTTAAATAATTATATGATACTAATCCATGTTTTGGAAAAATATTTGAGTAATACAAGAATCTATTAACATGTAAGATAATCACTATTTATGATGAGTACTTTTTGTTGGGATTGAAAAACACACATAGAGGTAATGATTTAATTTTTGTTGTTGTAGAAAGGTTTTCTAAGATGGTTTATTTTATTGCATTCAAGAAAACCAATGATGCCATTAGAGTAGCATAACTATTTTTCAAGGATGTTGTGATATTGCATGGTGTTCCAAAGATCATTACATCAGATAAGGAAAAATTTTCTAAGTCATTTTTGGAGGATTATATGGAGTAAATTGAGAAATAAAATAAAATTTAGTAATGCATACCACCCATAAATAAATGGAAAAATATAAGTATTAAATAGGAACTTAGGAAATGGAAAGGCACAATGGATGAAGGTGAGCAGGAGGGTGCAACAGGGCAAAAAGTAGGGCATAGCTATAGGGAAGTGCTTGGACTGTAGGAAGCATCCCAGGGAGCACACAATAGTGGGAAGGCTCCACTTTTGCAAGGTTTAGGTTCTTTTGCTGCTCTTGAGCAACCAAGTATGTGCATCCCCAAAGTCAACAGCTGTCTAGAAAGATGGAAAGAGAGGCCCAAGCTGGTTATACCAATGGAAATGATTGTTAAAGACATTGAATACTATTCCAATCACTCCTTATACTGCAAGTTTCTGGGGCTTAGGATGTCACTATTATTCCTAGAAGCATGGGCTCATAGGACATGGGCATCAGAAGGAGAAATGGATATTACACTGCTAACCAATAGCTATTTCATGGTCACTTTTACCTATATAACAAATTGTCAAAGAGTTTTTGCTGGAGGTCCTTAATTCCATAATCAAGTGGGACTATTTATCAAGCCCTGGCATGCCAATTGCATACCTTCAGAGGAACTACCAAACCATGTCCTAGTGTGGGTGTGTCTACCCCACTTTCTAGTGGAATGCTACTGAGAAGACACTCTCCAATTGCTTGCATCCTTGCTTTGAAGGCCAGTCAGTTCCTCAATGTCACTCCTAGGGAAAAAGGTAATGACTTATGCCTACATTTGTGTTGAAATTGATCTTAGTAAGCCATTACTAGATGCTGTTGAAATGAGTGTAGGCCCTTTTTCATGGGTATAATAGCTGGATTATGAAATCCTCCCTTTCTGTTGTCATCTATGTCATGCTTATGGGCATTTTCAGCGATGGTGTCCCACCTCAAAATCCACTACACCTCAGCCAGCTCAATCTACTCAAACTCCTTTTGGTAATGACAAGGAAAGGGGTTTGATTCCAAGTGAGGTCCCTGAAACTGATGTTTTTATGCTAGTTAAAGGTTGATATAGAAATAGAGGCCAAAAATGGTCCTTGAAGGAAAGACAATTATATGAATCGCTCAATAGATTTGAAATATTGGATGACCTTAATCAGTAGGAGGTGAATCCTAGGTTGATGATTTTGGACCAAGGGATTGAGGGACCAGCTCAGGAGACCAATGCTTCAGGGGCTTTAATTAAAACACAGGATGCTAGAGATTGTCATATGGATATGGACCAATAGTTGATAATATCAAAAGGAATGACTTCCTCAGTTGCTCCCCTTAAAGAAGACAAAAATATGCCCCTTACTAGGAAAATTGGGGACTCAGGGGTAGTAAGAAGCAGTAAATCTTCTCCTCATCTCAGATTTCTACAAAAAAACCTTAAGAAAGGAGGGGGAGAGAAATATGGCAAGCCTAGTAGAAAAAAGGACCTAGAAAAGATCAAGCTAATGGGAGAGACTTTGGTGGAGTCAGGGTCAGTAAAGACTCTAGATGCACACTTTTTGAACCCTCTAAAATGATTATAATATCTTGGAATGTAAGGGGTTTAAACAACAGCCCTAGACAAAATGATGTTCACAACCTGATTAAAAGTCATAGGCCAGACGTCCTTTTCTTGCAGGAGACTAAGCTTTTAGTTGAAGACATGTCTAGACTAGCACCCAAGTTGTGGAGGCAAGGAGAATGTCAATGCATTGGTGCTACCAGATACTTAGGAGGACTATCTTGTCTATGAAACCCATGAAAGATTGGCCTCATAGGTTGACTGACTTCTTAGTACTCCATGACTATGATTGCTTCTAGATTTGAGACGGGGGAAGTCATTCTCTTCTCTAATATCTATGCTCCCAATGATTGGTGAGGTAAAAAATCCTTATGGGGCCACATAAGTTTTGTCCATAGCCTGGCCCCCTTCCACCCTTGGATTATGGTAGGTGATTTTAATGCTATTCTTGATTTGACTGAAAAGAGTGGTGGCACATCAAGGCTAGACCCATCTGCTTTGCTAATGCACAACTATATTGAAAATTTGAATTTAGTTGATGTCAGGCCCAATAATAGATAGTTTATGTAGAACAATTGTAGGAGTGGGAAACATTGCATAGCTGAGAGACTTGACTATTTTTTGGTCTTAACTTTTTGGGTTGGAGGTATGTGGTCTATGAGGTCTAAAATTTGGATTGGAGAGGATTATACCATTGGCCCATCAAGCTTAATAGTGTCTCAAAATATCACTCATGCTCTCCTTCCTTCAAATTTCAACTCATGTGGCTGTGGGATCAATCTCTACATGAGTGTGTTTCCAATTGGTGGCATTGGGGTATGCCTGCCCATGGTACGGTGATGTAGATTTTTGCCAAAACACTACAATATGTGAAGTACAAGCTCAAGTGATGGAATCACCAAAGTTTTGGGAATATTTTCCATGCTAAGGCTACTACACAAACCAAACTTGATGGTATCATGAGAATAATAAGGGAAGAAGGACTGACTGAAGACTTACTGCAAGAAGAAACATAGGCTATGAAAGACCTAGAGGAATGTGAGCTATGAGAGGAATTTTTTTGGAAGAAAAAAGCTCGGGTCAAATGGTTCCAAGTGGGGGAAAAAAATATATCCTTTTTCTTCAATTCATCCAAAGCTAGGAGACATGGCAATTCTATTTCAGCCCTAGTCAATGAAAGAGTTGAGCGGCTTAATTCCTTTCTGACAATTTCAGAGGAGGTAGTGCAGTACTTCTCTACTCTCTTTAGGGAATATGCTAATAGGGAATCACCAGAATAAGCTCAAGTTATCTTCTACATTCCATCATTGATGACACGTAAAATGATTGAAAATTTAATGAAACCAATCATACTTAGAGAGCTTGAAGAAACCATTGTTCAGATGAAAAAAGGAAAAGTGGCTGGACCTGATGATTTCCTAGCTGAATTCTACCAAGAATTTTGGGATATCATCAAACTTGACCTTTTAGCTATTGTCCAAGAATCTTAGTGGAATAAGCAAATGCTTAAAGCTACAAATGCGACCTATCTTGCTCTCATACCCAAATGCGAAGGTGTTGATAGGCTAAGTCAATTCTGCCCTATATCCCTTTGTAATGTTGTTTACAAAATTATATCTAAAATCATTATAGATAGGTTAAAAAGAGGGCTGAGTGTGGTGATCTCAGAAGAGCAGAGTGGTTTTGTGGAAGGCAGGCAAATCTTGGATGGTATTGTTATTACTGTTGAGTCCATTCACTCCATGGCCAACTTAAAAGATAAGGTGACGTTCATTAAATTGGACATGGCTAAAGCCTTTGATAGGGTCAGATGGTCATTATTGTATAAGGTTCTTAGTTCTTTTGGCTTTGTAGATGAATGGACTCAATGGGTCATGAGCTACATTTCCTCAGCTTCCTTCTCAGTGCTTATCAATGGAGAACACACAGAGCTTTTTGGTGCTACAAGAGGGCTGTGACAAGGTGATCCTCTATATTCATACCTTTTTCTTCTCCTTGTTGAAGGTTTGGTGAGGTTGATCAATAGGAATATAGAGGAAGGACATATCCAAAGATGGTAATGGGGAGGGGAATTATCGACACAATCACACCTGCAATTTGCTAATGACACTACCCTTATGGGCATGGCCACAATGACTGAAGCTGCTAATTTATGAAGGGTGTTAGATGTTTATCTTATGGCCTCAAGACAAAAGTTTAATGAAGACAAGTCATCCATCTTATTCTTCAACACTTCAAACCCTATTCAACAGCAGATAGCGAGGACTCTACATTTTTAGATTGGGACTCCCCCCTTGATTTACTTGGGTATCCCTATCTCAGCTAGCCGTACATCCAAAGAATCTTGGCAGACTACTTTGGAGAAATTTTGGGTGAAAGTGAATCATTGAACACATAGGTGGTTATCCTTTGTGGGTCGGGTTTAACTTATCCAATTTGTGGTGCAAGCTTTACCTATTTATAAGTGTATGCTCTAGGTTGCCCTGATGGGAATCATTAAGGAGTTTGATTCAGTTACCAGACAATTATTATGGGTTGGTAGTATAAACTCCACTAAATGGAGCCTTATTAAATGGGAGATTGTCTATAGCCCCAAATAATATGGTGGGCTCAGTCTGAGGTAGACGGACTTAAATGGTATTGCTTTGGCAGCCAAACTTTATTGGCGATGGTGCACCAAAAAAGACAATGCTTGGGCCAAAATTCTCTCTTAGAAGTACTACTTAAAAACCATTCAGAGGGACATGCCTCACTATCTGCTTATTGGGAAACGTTCGGAAATATGGGTTACTCTCAAAAACGGGGCTGCTCTCATCAAGGATGGCTTATTCTAGATTTGTAAACAGGGATCCAAGGCTCTCTTTTGGTCTGACTCTTGGGATGGTTATCCTCCCATCATTTCTCAGTATCCAAATTTGTTGAACCTTTGTCAGAAATTCCTTGATGCTTTTTGGTCTCAGGTGAGTGACTTCAAAGTTTACATTACATAAGGACAAGTTGAGGTAGCTCACTGGAAAGCTCCCAAAACTTGGCCTATTAATGGGACACAAGAAGAGAATTAGGAGCTGTTGAGCATCCTTTCCAAGTGTCACTATAGTCCTCTTCAAGAGGAGGATGAGCTAGCTTGGTCTCCCAATCCCAAGGGAGCTTACACAGTTTCATCTAGATATCAGGCTTTACTTCTTTAGAGATTGGGTAGGGGGAAGTGCATTGGTGGAGACAGGTCTAAAATGAATTCACATGGCCTAAATGCAACTATTTTTCTTAGATGCTAGCTTGGAATAGGTGCTTGACTTGGAACAATCTTTGGAAGAGAGGTTTCTAAGGCCCTTCAGTATGTGTTATGTGCAGAGCAGCCGAGGAGGATTCAACACACCTTTTTTTGTGATGCTCCTTTGCCTTACAACTCTAGCATTATTGGTGGGATGTTTGGCAGTGCCCATGTTTTCATGCTCAATTTGTGGTCAATTTTTGGAATGGAATGGGAGAACCCCCCTCAAGGACGCCCTTCCTATAGGACATATGGCTGGGCAGCCCCATTTTTCTATTCTAACAGATTTGGCTTGAGAGAAATAGGCAAATTTTTTGGGTGGTGAGGGTCATGATGCAACAAGTATGTAGAAAGTGGTGGGGATGATCTAGGAAACCATCCAATCAAAGAGCATGATTTGCCTTCCTTTGACCAAATAGGATGCTCAAGTGGTGGCATGACTTGGATTCCAGCAGTTAACTAGTAAGTCAGTGTGTGTTAGGAGGAGCAAGCAAGTCAAGGAGAAGATTCTCAAGACTGGTCAGTGGCAACACCCCCTAGTGGGATTCTCAAGATCAATATGGATGGTTCCTACAGAGGTAATCTGGGACCCACGGGTACTAGAGGGATAGGAAGGGATTTTGAAGGTACGGTGATTTTTATTTTTGTGATTCTTGAGGGGCTACAAACCATTAACATGATGGAAGGCCAGGCCATTCTTTATGCCCTTGAAAAGGCCCATGCATTAGGTTGGCATAAGATTATCTATGAATCAGACTCTCAAGTCTTGATTAACCTGCTCATTAATAGGAAAGTGGTGGACGTCAATTGGCAACTATCTCTAATTATGCAACAGATTTTTTGGATTTGCTCGCTTATGGATAACGTTACTTTTGCTCACATTCTACGTGAATGGAACAGGGCAGTAGATTTTTTGGCTAAATGGGTGTCTGACCATTTGGATGGTGGAAACATTGAGGATTGGGGGTCTCTCTCCCTGATGTTGCATTCTAATTTGGAAAGAACTATGGAGGCTGATAGGGAGGTTCATAATATTGTCTAGTTGGGCGAGTGCTTAGTTTTTCAATTTTGCTGCTTTCTTCTAGGGTTTTTGCTCCCCATTCTTCTTGTAATGCTTTTCTTTACTTATTAATATTATTTTTACCCCTTTTTATAAAAAAAATAGGAACTTGGGAATTTTTTTGAAATGCATAGTTGGAGAGAAGTCCAAGTAATGGGATTTCTCTTTACTCTAATCTAAGTTTGCATATAATAATTTAGTGAACAAATCAATTGGAAAATTAAAATTTTATATTTTTTATGGTATAAATCCTATGGGTATTTTAGATTGGTTGTATTTACCAATTAAAAAATGAATTAGTGATGATGTAGAAGCATTTGTTGAGCACATACAACAATTGTAAGAATAAATAAGAAGAAAGCTACATGAAAGTAATGAAAAGTATAAAGAGATATAGATGTAACAAAAATGTCAAAGATATTTGAATGAAATTTTGTGATGGTGTATTTGAGAAAATAAACATTCCCCAAAAGAACACATAATAATTTGAAGTAAAAAAAATATTTCCATGAAAAATTGTGAATAAAATCAATGACAATGCTTATGAGGTGATTTTAACACATAATTTTGATATTTATATAATATTTAATGTTTTATATTTATATTATTTTCATGGATAATATGTCTAAGGATAAGAATATCATAAATTGGATTGGAAGCAACATGGACCAAAGAAGAAGAAATAAAAGATAATACAAGTTCTACATAAGAAGACAATGAACACAAGACAAAGAAGTTATAATAGGTATTTGATATAGTGAGAAGGACTAAAACATGAATAAAACACTTGGATTTCATAATAGGAGCTGAAAAATTTACAATAATAAATGGAAATATTATAATTAGGAAAACTTGAATGAGCTGAGTTGTTTTCAACCAAAGGAGAATGATCTGAAGACCTATCTTCCAGAGGCCATCAATTTTGACTCATTAATACAATTGATATCTCCTTCACAATAAAATTAATATAAAGGAAATAATAATGCATCCATAATTTTATTCATTGGTTAGGGCCAATTCCAAGATGTTTTGAGAGACATACGAGATCATATAAGGGTATGAAATTGCATTTTAGTATTTTCTGTTATGTTAAAAATAGAAAAAATAAGATAACATTGTAACTATATGTGAAATTAGGTTAAAAATCATCCAAAATTATGAATAAATTATTTATGGAATATGTTTAAAACTTTAGGCCCATTCAAACTTGCATGAAAAAAATATTATGAAAAACAAGTTTCTATTATATCAAGGGCAATTAACTCTAGGTAGTTTATTATTTTTTTGGACTTTTAAGTTTTGCATGTCAACCTCAATTTTGATTTGAGATTTATTTAAATAATTTTATGTAATAATTTTATTAATTCAATGTGATTCATTAAATATTAAGGTTTCATTAAATTCTTATTATTGTGCCTATTGATATTTTTGCTTTGCTAGTTTGTAGATTCATCACAACCACTCAAGAATAATGTTGCATTATATTTATTTGAATAAATATCCATATTTTTTGGAATAAATATATAAAATTTAATAATTTATCTATCCTATTATGATTATGAATGGTTTATTTTCATGCTCTTTTTATGTAATGTTATTTACTTATTCCATTCTTTGATGCTTAACTATTAGATTTATATTTAGTGCCCACAATTTTGTTTAATAATATGTAACTATATTATTTTTTGAATTTTATTTATATGTTTTATATGTAAGTAAACCATATGGGAAAGTGAATGAAATAATCATGTTGATGTTATCAACATTTTCATCTATTTGTTGTAACCATGATTTCCCCAATATTTCATTTCCTTTTGGGATATACTTTATCACATATAATAATATATTTATAGTCTTAGACCCAAGTTAAAATGGTATAATAAAATTCCCCATGGCATTATAATTATATCTAAAATACTTAATAAATCCAATTGAACATTTATTGCATTGTTTCTTTCATCTATAATAATGCCTTCCCTATATTCACCTATAATAAGGGCTCTACTAACAATTGGTTTATTTAAAGGATTGTTATAGGAAATATTGATCCTTATATAATTTGAAGTAGAAGAGGGTATTATTATATTAGTACCTTCCATAGAAGCCTAAGTGACCATTGGATGATTTTAAATATCATCTTAGGATATTTAATAATTATTGGAATGAGTAGTAGAATAGTGTGGGGAGGGAAATCTTGTTGACAAATTATTAACTATACCAAATTTAATGGCCTCTTTATCCACAAGTTGTTAAATCTATAATCATAATACATAACAATTGATATCTCTATGTCCATTGATATGATGATAATTATAGATGGAAAAATACAAGTATTAAATAAGAGCTTAGGAAATTTGTTGAGATGCATAGTTAGAGAGAAGCCCAAGTAATGGGATTTCACTTTATCCCAATATAAGTTTGCATATAATAGTTTAGTGAAAAAATCAATTGTAAAATTTAAATTTTATATTGTTTATGGTATAAATCCTATGGGTATATTAGATTGGGTGTAGTTAATAGTTGTAGAATAAATTAGTGATGATGGATAAGAATTTGTAGAGTACATACAATAATTGTAAGAATAAATAAGAAGAAATCTACAAAAAATTAATGAAAAGTATAGAGAGATAATATATGTAACAAAATGGTTAAATATATTTTAACAAGGAAATTTTTTGATGGTGCATTTTAGGAAAGAAACATTTCCCAAAAGAACATACAACAAGTTGAAGTACAAAAAAATATTTAATGAAAATTTGTGAATAAAATCAATTACAATGCTTATGAGATGATTTTACCACATAATTTTGATATTTATAAAGTATTTATGTTTTATATTTATAATATTTTTATGAAGAATATGGTGAAGGATAATAATATCATTAATTGGATTTGAAGCAATAAGGACCAAGGAAGAATAAATAAAAGATAATACAAGTTCTGGATAAGAAGACAATGAACACAAGACAAAGAAGTTATAATAGTATTTGGTATAGTGGGAAGGACTAAAACATGAAGAAAAAACTTAAATTTTATAATGGGAGATGAAAAAACTGACAATAATATAATTAGGGAAAATCGCATGAATTGAGTTATTTTTAACCAAAGGAGAATGATGCAAAGACCTATCTTCCAAAAGCCATACATTTTGACTCATTAATAAAATTGATATCTCCTTTATGTTAAAATGAATATAAAGGAAATCATAATGCATCCATAATATTATTCATTGGTTAGGGCCAATTCTAAGATGTTTTGAGAGCCATACGAGATCATATAAGGGTATGAAATTATATTTTAGTTTTTTATGTCATGCTAAAAATAACAAAGAATAAATAATATTGTAACTAGATACGAAATTCAATTAAAAAAAATTCAACATTATGAATTTAATATTTATGGGATATGTTTAAAATTTTAGGCCCATTCGAACTTGCACAAAAAAATTATTATGAAAAGCAAGTTTCTATTTATAGCATGAGCAATTAACTCTAGGTAGTTTATTATTTTTTTAGACTTTTAAGTTTTGCATGTCAACTCCAATTTTTATTTGAGTTTAATTTAAATTTATTTATTTAATTATTTTATTAATTAAATTTTATTCAATAAATATTATGGTTTAATTAAATTATGAGTATTGTGCCTATTGATATTTTTGCTTTGCTAGTTTGTGGATTCAACACAACCACTCAGGAATAATGTTGCACTATACTTATTTTAATAAATATCCACACTTTTTTTAATAAATATAAATTTTTTAATAATGTATCTATCCTATGATGATTTTTAATGGTTTATTTCATTCTCTTATTTTGTAATGTTATTTACTTATTTCATTCTTTGATGCTTAACTATTGGATTTATATTTAATACCCATAATTTTGTTTGATAATATGTAACTATATTATTCTTTGAGTTTTATTTATATCTTTTATATGTAATACAAACATATGGGAAAGTGAATGAAATAATCATGTTGATGTTATCAAAATTTTCTTTTGTTTGTTGTAATCATGATTTCCCCAATATTACATTTCCTTTTGGGATATACTTTATCAAATATAGTAATATATCTATAGTCTTAGACGGAAAGCTAAACTGATATAATAAAATTACCCATGACATCATAATTATATCCCAAATCCTTAATAAATACAATTACACATATATTGCATTATTCCTTGTCATCTACAACAATGTCTTCCGTTTATTCACCTCTAATAAGGGCTCTATTAACAATTGGTTTCTTTGTAGGAATGTTCTAAGAATTATTGATCCTTGTATAATTTGAAGTAGAATAGGGCATTATTCTAGTATTACCTTCCATAGAATCCCAAGTGACCATTATATTATTTTAAATACCATATTGGGATATCTAATAATTATTGGAATGAGTAGTAGAATAGTGTGGGGAGGGAAATCTTGTTGACAAATTATTAACTATACCAAATTTAATGACTTATTTATCCACAATTTGTTTAATCTCTTGTCATAATTCATAAAAATTTATATCTCTATGTCCATTGATATGATGATAATTTACAATTGTTTTTTCTTCACTAATTCAAAGTGATGGAGAGGGTGTTAATAGTTAAGATTTATGTTGATTAATTTCTTATCAAGTATTGTCTATAAAACAACACTTGGTTGATCTTCAAAACTATCAAACTTAATTGGAGGATTATTATTTTCAATAGGTAAACTTATATTAATTTTTCCTTGTAAATCATGTCCTTTGAATATTTATTTTTATTAAGGACCTTAATTGGACTTATTTTCTTATAAGGTGGTGTAGTTGGATTGGCTTCCTTATGTCGAGCTTCCTTCTTAGGTGAATGTTTATTTGTATCTCTTGGAGTTTACTTATGTGAATCATAATTAATATAGATGAAATAATTGAAAATATCCATGTAAATTTATATCAAAATAAGGGTAAGAGTTATAAAATTTGCTCTCTTTAAGTGGAGACACAAGACCCTTGCTATAAATAAATTATTTTTTTAGACGTAATGGATGATTTATTAAATAATGTAATGTGTTTTTAAATTGTAAATTTTAATATTAAATAATGTGATCATGGCATTTTTTTAGAATTTGGAGATGTTCTAATGTGAATTTAGTTACCTTATTCTTATTAAAATTGGATGAGAAAATGTCATCCAGATTTTTGAAGAAAGATAAAGACCCATTAAGAATACTATAGAATGAATTTAAGGTTTCTCCTATTAACATTTTTTGGGAAAAACTTAATAATATTATTCCTTTATTTGTACATTTACCAAAACAAAGTAAATACTTAGTCATGTGATTATTAATATCTCCTTGGACACCAAAAAACTAGAACTTAAGCATCAAATTGGATAGTTGTAATTGAGTATGATTTGTGTTAGAAGTTATCCTAAGATGACATTATTATACATATTAACATTAAATGATTTAGACTATAAAGTGAGATAATTAAGTTTATTTTGAAGCTCACCTATGGCATGAATCATGGAGATGTTATGGCTAGTAGGGATAGTGGTGGTTTGTAAACATTTATTCATTGGTTTTAACTTACCATATATCTTAAACATAGGTTTAATAGATTCATTACATTTTTTGGAATCACACTCTATGGAAGCATCATTAAATTTATTAGAATTATCATCACATTTTTTTTCTAGATAATTTACATAAATTAAATCACATTTTTTTTTCAATATAATCATGTAAAGGATAAGAAATAACTTCAAAATTTATTTCAATAAAAGAACAAATGTCATATTTCATTTCAATAAAATAATTAATAGTATCATTTTTCATTTGAAGATAAGAATGAATTTCATCACATTTCATTTCAAAATAATAAATAATATCTCATTAAAGTTGAGAAAAATGCATACCAATATTTTACGTATCTCTATAAGCATAATTGCATTTAAAAACATCATGTAAAGACATATAATATTGATAAATACAATGTAAACCATATATCTCTTTCTCTATAATATATTATCTAAGTGTAAATATAGAAACATAAAAAAGAGCACCATGTAATTCATTATTACTTTCCTCATGTTCTAATGTTTGATTAACAATAAATTATAGGGAAGAAGTTAGATAATTCATTTCAAATTATTTTTTTATTATTACACTTAAATAGATGAATCACTAATATAAAAATGTTATTTATAATCATAATAATATTAATTTATTTCATTTACATATCCATAATATTTATCTACATAAGTAATATCATTAAGTACACAATCATGATCACATGTCCACTCACTAGCATAAGCATAAGACATGGAACATTGAGATAATATGACATTTATGGGATGAAAGATATTAGGGATTTAAGAATGGTCACTCATTTTTAAATTACCAAATCCTGATATATAAAATCACATAAGAAACAAAACTACTCATAATATAAAATAAAACATATCAATATAGGGTTGAAAGAATGGAAATGTTGGGCTTGAAGTCATATAAGAAGGGGGAACTCAGAAATCAAATATAAATACATAAATATTAAACCCAAGTTATAAATGGAAGAAAAACTAAGGGAACATAGGTTTTTTATAATCTTTTAAGTAACTAATGTGTTCAAAAAAATGTTTTAACTACTTTTTTATTTAATGAACCTAAAAAAGCTAAAACTTATGATAATTTAGATTACACAATGTTTATCAAAAATCATAGAAAATTAAAGGCTACTTATGAATAATATGTAATTATATTGATATAACTTGGTTTTGGGTTTTTTCCATTTGTGATAGTCGTTAGATACACTTTGCATTAGCTTGAGTTAGAATAATTTATGAAAACTATGTAGGATGCCTATAGAATCTTACTAACACCTACATAGTTCCAAATTCACCTATTGATGGAATAATTTGAGGTGGTTGATCAATATTGTTTTGTAAAAATTTGTGTGCCTAAATATACGGATATCCTTCATGTTTCAATCATCCTCAAATTGGCACATATAATCTTGTAATATTTATCTTTTTTTTCCAATTTATAGATTTATAATTTTTATCTTTGGGAGACATGAAAAATGGTTAGTGGATTTATTTGAACTAACCTCAACCAATCCTTAATGATAATATTGGTGTTTCTTATATTTATAATACTCTAAAGAGTCTCAAAATATTATATTTTTTTAATTCAAGAACATCTATGTTGAAATGAGAATCTTGCATCACCTAAAAATATGGTTAGAATTTAGCGTAATTTTCAATAGGAATTATTGAAAAAATCCTACAGTCATGAAGTTGTAGAAACCACATGGATCACATTTGGGGTCTCATGGTCACATTTATTTAGGAAAATATAAATTTTAATGTTATAGATATCACACTTGTGTGTGTGTGTGTGTTAATAGATTTTTGGTAGTCTTCCCATCTTGATTTAACTATATAAAATTCCATAGAATATCTAAGTTTCATGAGACCTCACACACTTTTTTAATCTAGGTTCTTAGGTGGCCAGAGTTCACTTATGTCATACAAGTCTCAAAGTTTAATGATCATAGCTCAGTTTAATCAATTAAAAATAAATGTGAACCTAATAAAAACCCTTAATTGGATTGAATATTCATAGATATCACAAAGATAATAGACTTCACCATGGACTAGATAAGATATTAGAATTATTCATATAATCTAATGGATTCATAACCTAATGGATTGAAAGGATACCCCATAGTCCATTAATCTCATTAAGCACCCATATATTGTAAAAAAACTCATACAATCCATTAAACTATGGAATCACCCACTGACCATATAAAATTTCATGAATTCTATTAGCCTTAGAAGCATTCATAGACCATATGAAAGTTCATAGAATTTATTAACATCGAGAATCACCCATGGAATGTATATAAATAATTAGGTAAAAAAGCATGGAGAGTGTATTACTCATAAAATTTCATAGATTCTAAGTTGTAGAAAGGGAATTCAAGATATTGTCATGTGTCAAAATCTCATCCATTGATAGAGACCTTTATTCACATTGGTCACAATACAATGCATGCAACACTAGATGACCATAGATTTCACATGTAACTAAAAATTGAGGCATTTTTTTATTCATTAGAAAGTTATTTATGAGATATTTAAATCAGGAGTGTCCATAAGGCATGAAATATAAGGAGGAACTTTTTCATGGGAAAATATCAAGAAGTTGCTTGTATGATGGCTCAACTATATTTAATTGGAAAGATAATTATAAGGAAGTTGTAGAGTTATGGACTAGAGTAATTAAAAGGGATCACAACCATGGAGTAGGGGGTTCTTGATATAAATAAATATATAGATAACAACATAATAAGAACAAATATAAAATAGTATAGTTAAATATATGTTATGATTTTTAATTTAAATATGTGTTTGAGAAGGTAATTATCTTTCTCGATAAATTAAATGTTTTTTGTTGCATTTGTCTTATGTTTTTGTGTTATTTGATCCGAATGATTCATTTTTAGGGAGTAAATAATCCATTAATTTGGACCCTTATAACCCCTTATAGACTAATTGACATTAAATTAATTTTATTTCTTGATAGGTATGTGTAAGGAATCTAATTGGGTCATTGGACATTATGAAAGAAAAGCTTGAAATTAGTATAAGTGATGTCATACAAAGGTAACCTTATTTGTATATGTGCATGATTAGGGGATTCTAGAACTATAGAATTTGAAGAAATGATAAGAATAATATGAGAAATATTGGAATCCACAAAGACAACACAAAAATGACGGATGGATGTTGAAGATGTGAGAAAAGATGAAGGAGAAGTAGTGGTTTAAGAACTTGCAGTTAAATATATGTAGAATGAATATGAAATTAAATTTATAAAGGATATGAAAAAGCTTAATAATAATAAAAAAGTGGACAATACTTGATACAATGAAAGATAAATTCAAAGGAACTCATATATTATATTGTGTAAATGGAGAAACAATTTGACTATAAATTAGTGGAAGAGCCCAAGAAGGTGAATTTTTACTACCCAAAATTAAAAGGTCATGCATATTTATGGTGGGACCATGTGTATACTGAGTGATATAGAAAAGTTAAGGATAAAATAAAATATTGGTATATAATGTGGTATTATTAAAGGCCATTTTTTATTGATTATCACATGAGTTTATTCAGTAAATTATAAGTTTTAAGATAAAAGGAGATTAACATTAAATAATATACTAAGGAGTTCTATAGACTCTCTATAAGAGTTGGACATATGGAGGATGATCTTGATAATGTGTAAATATATGTGAAAGGGATACATATTTTTTTTCAAGATGAGATTAGTTTGTTGAACTTAAAAACTATGGAAAAATCCTATTAATTTGTATTGAAGGTATAATAAGGTTTTAAATAAGACAAAAAATGGTTTCTAGAGGTCAAGGAATGTCCTTAAGAGGAAGAATGAAAAATACTGGTGGAAGAAGATAGAAAATCTATTATGGAGAATAGAGAATATCTCAAAATTAGAATCAAAACATAAGAAAATGAGGCTATTATACTAGAAGGAGAGGATTTTTTGGAATAGGAAGAGGAAAAGGATTCATATTTAAATGTATTTAATGTAATAAGTATTCTCAACATATATACTTTGAGTTTCTAAGAGCACCTTAGAATAGTGGTAAAATTTTAAATTGATATCTTATATTTATAATGGTGATCAATAAAGTGATAGGTATCCAAAACACATTGAAGAGCCAGAATAAAGATAGGATCTTATTGTTGAGTGTGGAGCCCTTTGGAGCTATCACATGACCTTGTTGGTACACTTTGGGGGTCTAGAGAGCTCCAAGGATGTGGGGAGTTCATTTTTCCTTTGCTCCTCATGTGGGTGAATATTATTAAATGTTTATTTAATAATTTTCATGTATACTTCCATGTTTTTTGGAAGTGGGATTGATTTCCTTGTTCTAGGGAATTAATTGTTTATTTAATATTTCTGTAATGCATTAGGAGAAAATATTAAATGTTGTATTTAATAATTTCTATGATGCATTAGGAGAAATTATTAAATGATGTATTTAATTGTTTCTATGATGTATTAGGAGGAGATAAATTATTAAATGCAATATTTAATAATTTATTGATGTATTATGGAAGTGGGTTGGACTTCCACATTGGAAATTGTGCCATTTGGTGGATAATGGCATATTTATACTTGGTGGGACTTATGGATAAGGATGATTAGGTAGAAATGGTGACCTCATTTATGGATGAGGATATTTTGGATAAAGATATCATGAATCTCATTTATTTGATGAGTTTTCTCCTCATTTGTGATATATACAAGTGGTGGTGAGGCTTTAGAGCTATGATAGATACAACAAGACATGATATGTGAAATGTTTTTTCAAGGTGTGGTATAACATCTTGTGGATGTTTGTTTTATATAGGTATAGGTGTGGTAGAGGATTTATGGATTATTGTTGACAGGTTTTAGATATGGATCAACAATTCAAAGAATTCATTTGTGAATTTTGGAGGAGATATTCTCTCTGTGAGAGGTCATTGTAATCCTATTTTAGATTACTATTTTATTTGAGGACTTTCTTGGTGGATGTAACCCACATTGGGTGAACCATGGTATATCTATGTCATGTGTTATTGATGGTTTTATTCTCTCCTTTTATGCTTTCATTAAACTATGGTTTGAAGGAATTGTTTCCACATAATTAAATATAATTTTTACACATTTAAAATTTGGTTTTGTGATTTTTTGTTGGTTAGTAAATTTGATTTACATTCACTTTATTCCTAACAACTGGTATTAGAGCTTTGGTGGTGTTTTAGATAAAGTGGTAAATCATAGGAAAGGTTTTTTAGCTTGAGTGGGAGCTATGGGAGAAGAAATTAGATTCAGAGTTGAGAAATTTGATGGTAAGAATTTTGGTTTGTGGAAAATGTAGATGGAAGGTTACTTGTATCAGAAGGAATTTCAACTCCCCTTGGAGGGAAAAGGAGGACAACTAGTAAGTAGGAGTGATGCAAATTGGACATTACTTGAGAGGAAGGCATTGAGAGCCATTTAGTTATGCCTTGCATCTTTTGTTACATTTAACATTGCATATCAGACATCTACAAAGGATCTCATGGATAAACTTGGAAAGTTGTATGAGAAACCCTCAACTTCAAATAAAATTTTTATTATGGAAAGATTGTTTAACATGAAAATGTCTGTGAATGGTTTAATTCCTAGTCATTTAAATTATTTTAATATGGTTGTAAGTATGCTCACTTTAGTTGGAATTAAGTTTGATGATGAAGTTAGAGCTTTGCTAATTTTATGTTCTCTGCCAGATAGTTGGGATAGTTTGGTTATGGCTGTGAGTAATGCAATCCTTGCCAAGGGAAGCTTAAATTTTAAGGATGTTTTAGGTGTGATTATTAGTGAGGAAATGTGAAGGAAAAATATTGGTGAATCATCTTCAGGTAATGCTTTGTTTGTTGATACTAGAGGGAGGCAAAAGGAAAAGAGCAAAGGTAACTGTGGAAAGTCAAAATGTAGATCTAAATCTAAGATGATATGTTGGCATTATGGGAAGATTGGACACTCAAAGAAGGATTGTTGGTCACTTCAGGATAAGAAGGGAAACAAGGAGGAAATGAATGAGGTAAATGTGACATCAGGTAAAACTAGTCAAGATGCCTTAATTCTTTCTTTGGATAATTTTACTAAGTCTTGGGTATTAGATTCATGGGTTTATTTTCATGCCACCCCATATAGGTATTATTTTTTTTATTATGTTTAAGAGAATCTAGGACATGTATATATTGGTGATGATGAACCATGTGAAATAGTAGGGAAAGGTTCTATTCAGGTGAAAAATGTAGAATGGGAACTCATGGCTACTTAGGGATGTTAGACATGTGCCTATATTGAGATGAAATTTGGTTTTAGTGGGGAAATTAGGTAGTGAAGGATGTTTAGTTATGTTTATTTTAGATTCTTAGAAAGTTACCAAAGGATCTCTTATGATTTTGAGAGGTAAGAAAGTTGGTACTTTATATTTGACTAGTAGTGTTGATACTGATGATTTAGTTACTACAGATGGAGATGCAACTATGTGGCACTACGAGCTCAGTCATATGAGCCATAAGCGCATGGAGATATTAAAAGATAAGTTGCTTGGATTGAAATATCTAGATCTAGACTTTTGTGAGGATTGTGTGTATGGGAAATAGAAGTGAGTTAACTTCTTAAAAGTTGGACCCATAAATAAAGAACACAAGTTAGAGTTGGTAGATTTAGATGTATGGGGACAAACTTAGGTATATTTTATTGGTGGTTCCAATTATTATGTCACTTTTATTGATGATGTAACTAGGAAAGTTTGGGTTTATTATATTAAAAAGAAATCTGATGTATTTGACACTTTTAAGAAGTGGAAAGCCTTGGTTGAGAATGAAACAGGTCTCAAATTAAAATGTCTCAAATCAGATAATGAAGGTGAGTATTGTAGTAATGATTTCTTTGATTATTGTTATAACAATGAAATTCGTAGGCAAAAGATGGTTCTAAGAACTCCACAACAGAATGGGGTATCTGAAAGGATGAATAGAACAATAATGGAACATGCTAGGAGCATGAGGTTACATGCTAGGTTGCCTTTATAGTTTTGGGTAGAAGTAGTTAGCATGGTAGTATATCTAATTAATAAAGGAAATTCTATGCCTTTAAAATGGAGGCATTCCTGAACAAGCTTGGTTTGATAAGAATGTTGATTATTCTTTTCTTAGAGTCTTTGGATGTGAGGCTTTTTCCCTCATCAAGAAAGAGAATAGGACCAAATTAGAGGCTAAATTAGAGAAATGCATCTTTGTTGGATATGGTGAGGATGACTTTGGTTTCCATTTATGGAGCATGAAAGATAAGAAAATATTTTAGTCTAGAGATGTAGTCTTTAATGAAAAAGTCATGTATAAGGATCAGTTGTAGGAATAGGAACATGAACAAAAGAGTACATAGTTTTGGATGACATTATAGATGGCAAAGTATATAATGAATCAGTTCAAGAATCTTCTACACAAGGACCCCAAACTCTTATGGTAAGAAGATCTTCTAGGGTAAGAAAAGCACTTGAATGTTTTTCTCCTTATTTTAATTATTTGTTACTCATTGACAATGGAGAACCAGAGTGTTATGAGGAAGTGATGCAAGTAGATGCCAAGTTGAAATGGGAATAATCCATGGATAAAGAGCATAGATCTCTCATGGAGAACCAAACATGGGATCTGGTAAGGCTATCCAAGGACAAGAGTGCATTACCAAATAGGTGGATCTTAAAAACAAAAGAAGAGGATTAAGGGAGAAAAAGGTATAAGGCCAGGATGGTGGTCAAGGGGTTTGCACAAAAATTAGGTATTTATTTTGATGAGATTTTATCTCTTGCTATAAATATGACTTCTATTAGGACTATTCTTGGTTTAGTTGTAGTTGAGGATTTACACTTAGAATAGTTAGATGTAAAAACTACTTTTCTTCATGGTGATTTGGATGAAGAGTTATATATGAAATAGCCATAGGGATATGAGGCAAAAGGGAAGAAGAACTATGTGTGTAGATTAAATAAGAGCTTGTATGGCCTTAAACAAGCTCCATGATAATGGTATAATAAATTTGATTGTTTTATGTTGGAACAAGAATATCAAAGGTGTAATTCTGACCATTGTATGTACATCAAACATTTTAATGATGGTTCCTTTATTATTTTATGATTTTATGTGGATGACATGTTAGTTGTAGGAAATAATATACATCATATTCATATGCTCAAGAAATAGCTTAGTGACTCCTTTTCTATGAAGGATTTGGGTGTAGCAAAGCAAATCCTTGGTATGAGGATTTTTCATGACAGGAAGGAGAAGATGCTAGTTTTATCCCAATCATAGTATGAAAAGAAAGTATTGAAAAGGTTTAGTATGTTGGATGATAAATATGTTGGTACTCCTTTGGTAGGCCACTTTAGATTATTAAAGGAGCAATATCCTAAGATGAAAGCTAAAAAACTTAAGATGTCCAAGGTACCTTATTCTTTAGCAATTGGTAGCTTGATGTATGCCATGGTTTGTACTAGGCTAGATATTGCCCAAGTAGTGGGAGTTGTGATTAGGTATATGAGTGATCCAAGTTATGATCATTGTTATGTAGTGAAATGGATTCTTTGGTATTTGAGAGGAACCATTGATGTTGCATTATGTTATGGTGGATCAGATACCACTTTACATGGTTATGTGGACTCAGATATGGTAGGGGATATTGATAGCAAGAGAAGTATGATAGGATATGTATTTACTATTAGAGATACAATGGTTAGTTGGATTTCTAGGATATTGAAGGTTGTGTCTTTGTCAACCATAGAGGTAGAGTATGTTGCTACCACAAAGGCTAGTAAGGAGATGATTTGGTTATAGGAGTTATTTTGAGAGTTAGGGCATGAGCAGGATGTTGAGAGACTACACAATGATAGTCATAGGGATATTAATTTGGCAAATAACTCTAATTTCCACTCGAGGATGAAATATATTTAGTTACATTATCACTTCATTAGGAAACTTTGAAGGAGAACTTGGTGAATCTAGAGAAGATTCATACTAGCCAGAATCTTGTGGATATGATGATCACGATGGTCAAGTTGGACAAGTTGAGACTATGTTCAAATTTGGTTGGCCATAGTGGTCATGGAGTAGTGATAGATTTTGTTCAATAAAAAAGGTCTCCAAGTGGGAGATTGTTGAGTGTGGAGCCCTTTGGGGATATCACATGACCTTGTTGGTATACTTTGGGGGTCTAAAGAGCTCCAAGGATGTGGGGAGCACATTTTTCCTTAACTCCTCATGTGGGTGAATATTATTAAATGTTTATTTAATAGTTTTCATGTATACTTCCATGTTTGTTGGAAGTGGGATTAATTTCCTTGTTCTAGGGAATTAATTATTTATTTAATATTTTTGTAATGCATTAGGAGAAAATTATTAAATGATGTATTTAATAATTTCTATGATGCATTAGGAAGAATTATTAAATGATGTATTTAATTGTTTCTATGATGAATTAAGAGGAGAAAAACTATTAAATGTAGTATTTAATAATTTCTTGATGTATTATGGAAGTGAGTTGGACTTCTACATTGGAAGTTGTGCCATTTGGTGGATAATGGCATATTTCTACTTGGTGGGGCTTATGGATAAACATGATTAGGTATAAATGGTGAGATACTTAGTGGGTGAGGCTATTTTGGATAAGGATAGCATGTATCTCCTTTATTTGATGAGGTTTCTCCTCATTTGTGATAGATACAGGTGGTAGTGAGGCTTTGGAGATATGAAAGATACAACAGGACATGATAAGTGAAATATTTTTTTAGGGTGTGGTATAACATCTTGTGGATGTTTTTTTAATATAGGTATATGCATGGTAGAGAATTTGTGGATTATTATTGATAGGTTTCAGATTTGGATCAGCAATTCAGAAAATTCATTTGTGAATTCTGGAGGAGATATTCTATCTCTATAAGAGGTCATTGTAATCTTGTTTCAGATTACTATTTTATTTGAGTAATTTCTTGGTGGATGTATCCCAAATTGGGTGAACCATGGTATATATGTGTTATGTTTTATTTTTGGTTTTGTTCTCTCCTTTTATGCTTTCATTAAACTATGGTTTGAAGGAATTGTTTCCGCATAATTAAATATGATTTTCACACATTTAAAATCTGGTTTTGTGATTTTATGGTGGTTAAGAAATATGATTTACATTCACTTTATTCCTAACACTTATTATGAAAAGAGTGTTGTTAAAACCAATTAAGGAGTTGAATGGACCAATGTAGAGGATATTTATATCCCTGATTATTTTTATATATGGATGCAAATGTTTTAGATTAGAGGTAAAAGCAGGTTTTGAAGGGGCCCCGAAACCCTTTAACAAAGAGCAAAAAAAGAGCAATCTAAGCCCACAGGCAACGCCTTAAAAACACTACAGAGAGGTAGTAAAAATAGATATAGAATGGTCCTGAAACCATAGAGATACAGCCGAACAAGACCCAAAAAACAAAAGTCTAAAAGAACAACAAACAAAAAACTAGCAAAATAAAACCAGAGATCAGTACCAGTTTCTTAACCGAAAAAAAGGACCAGATTATTCATCCAGTTCCAGAATCAACTTCATGGCTTCTTTTTCTTTCAAAGCAATTTCCTGGGTGGAAGCCTCTAGCAAAGCTCCTTTTTGTGTGTCTTTCTTTCTGGAACTTTGCCTTGTCCTCTTGCAGGGGCCCTCTAGTACTTTCATCTCCTCATTGGCACATTTCCCAATATTGATAGCAGTTGCACAAATGTTGGATGTTACTTCATCCATTTTCTTTCTATTATCCTTTATAAGCTCCCAGAGGTTGTTTTCATAAGCTTTGAGCTTCACAGGGATCTCGCTTAACTGATTTTCCATGTCGTTTACTTTATTCCAAGTAGCTTTCAGAGATTCTTCCAAAGTTTCCACTTTTTTCTTGAGATCAATGATCTCCCTACACAACCATGAATCTAATTGGGAAGAAGACTCAGCTTTACTGTTAACCCAAATCAAAGGAGTGTGTATTTCCTCATTCTGATTCTTCCCTTTCCAGTCCTCAGCCTTTTCGTTTGGGCTATTTCTAGCTTCTTCAAAGAAGTCTTCTTGGCTCTTTAATTCTCACTCATTGAATCCTTCTTCAATTTCCATCTCCATGTTTTGAATATTTTCCTAGACTGGGATTTCCTTTTCATTCTTTGACATTGGGTCCTCACCAGAATCTTCCTGGACAATGTCATCCTCCTCGTCTTTCTGGTTTTCCTCCTTCTCTTCTGTTCTAGTAACAGAGTCCTCCTCAGTATGGATGCAAATGTTATAAGGTATTTACTTATAGTGACATCATAGATAATTTGGTATCTAATTAAATGGTGTAAATAATTTAACTAAAAATATTAGTACAACCAATTCCATACAAGGTCTCATGGTTACTTAAAGGTCACCAAGTATTAGTAAATGAACAATGTGTGGGTAATTTTCAAATTGACTCATATAAATATGAGGTATTGTGTGACATTATTCCTATGGATGTGAGTCACATTGAGTGTGTAATGCCATGGAAGTATGACATAAGGGTTATGAATGATTAAATATAAAAATATTACACTCTAGTGAAGGATGGAAAAAGGATGACATTGAGTCAATTAAATGATACAAGAGAATAAGAGGGAAAAAAAGTCTAAAGTAATTATGGATTCTAGTGAAAAAAAACTAAAATGTTATAAAAATGTTTTCCACTCATATTAAATATTGTGAAATATTTTAACATCCACAAAGGTGAGTGATATTCCTATTAAAATTTATAACTTACTGGAAGAATATGTTTATATTATAAAAATTCATTTTATAGAAAGACTTCCACCAAGGATAAGTATTAGCCATCATATGGATCTAGTGCTAGGAGAAAGCTTTCCAAACAAGGGAAATTATCACGTGACTCTAATGGAGAATGGATAAAAAAATACAAGTGGAAGATTTTTTGGAAAATATCTTGATTAAAGAGATTTTTAGACCATGTTTGGTTCCAATTGTGTTAGTAGTTAGGAAGGTCAGGGAATGGAGGATGTGCATTAAAAAAATGAACATTAAGTAGAGATTTAAATTTTAAGTAATGGATGAATTAATGTATTTCTTAAGTAGAGCTAAGTATTTCACTAAAATATATTCAAAGAATGAATATCACCATATTTGAGTGAAAGAAGGTGATGAATGGAAAACCACATTCAAGACAAAGGATGGATTATATGAGTGGCTAGTTATGCCATTTGGTTTTTAAAATTCCCCAATTACATTAAAGATCCTCATGAATGAGGTATTGATGCCTTTAATTGGTAAATTTGTAATTGTTTATTTGGGTGGTATTTTAATTTTTTGTCATTCCAAAAAATAACATTTCAAATATTTCAAGTTGGTATTACATAACTTGAAATAGGATTTTTTAAACTAATTTAAGAAATATAGCTTCATGGAAGATAATATAGTGTATTTCATATTTGAAATATTAATATATGGGTTAAGGATGGACCCTTAAAAGGTAAAATTAATTTTGGAGTGGCCCTCACAAAGAGTATGCTTGAATATATGATTTTTCATGTTTTATCAAGTTTCTAAAAATATTTTATTAGAAAATTTAATGGTATATGTTCTTCCATAACTAAAAATATGAATGAAGATATAATTTTCTTTAATAGTTGAATTAGAGAATAATTTTCATCTCTTGGAGAAAAAGACAATAGAACAACTAGTGTTGGAATTGCCTAGTTTTAGAAAGGTGTTTCAAGTATACTATGATGCAAGTGGAAAAATTATTTGAGTAGTGATAAGAAAATAAGGTAAGCCTGTTGCATATTTTATTGAAAACTTAAATTAATAAAAAATTATAAATTTAATTTAAGATCAAAATTTATATGCAATAGTATAAATTATTAAGATTTGGAGACAATATTTAACACCAAAATAATTTATTTTGTATATGGATCACCAAGCACTTCTAATTTATAAATAGATAATTCAATTTAAATCATAAGAATATGAAATATGTGATATTTTTTCATATCCATTATTTTTTTTTGAAGTGTATGAGTGGGAAATCTTATAAGGGTATAGATTCCTTAAGTAGATGAGTTGTTATTGTGAATGAAGTCAATATTGAAGTCATTAGTTTTTATTAAATGAAAGGGTTGTATGAGGATGATGAGAATTTTAAGGATTCATGTAAAAAATTCATAGTTTTATATCACAAAAAAATAAAATTGCACCTTGATTTTTTTCGACAAATTTTTCTCACACAAAAATAAAATTGCACCTTGAATTTTTTTGACAATTTTTTCTCATGCCAAAAATAAAATTGCACAAGTGGCTTCCTCATTTGGTCACCCATGGAAATAAGTAATGACACCCTGTATGACACATCCTTTCATTGACAAGTCCTAATAAGTGAGGCCCAATCTAATAGGTGGTCAGACCCCCTTATGAAAAAATTGTATTTTTGCAAATCAGTGTTCTTGTTTAGTCTACGTGCCTAATTGGCATTGTCTCAACTTCATCTAACATTCAAATTTTGATAGACCATACTCCATTTAGCGCACTTATAAAAATTTCATGTCTCCTCTAGGCCCCTTTCTTGACTCATGTATTCTTTAGTGGACAAATCTTAAGGCCCCTTTCATAGCTCCTTGAGTTTTTCCATAATTTTTATCATTAAAAAAAAATTACTCCTCCATTATAGATGGGTATCTTATCAAGAACTTGTATGCCAAAACACATATGAAGACCATTTCATGTCTTATTGACATATATCTTAGCTATATTTTCTTTGATTGTATCTTCAGTATCTCTCACACCTATCTCTAGAATCTGATAGTTTTAGAGAGATTGGAGTATCTATATAATGATGTTTGAGTAGTGGATAATTCCACTCTTACATATATTGGTTTATGTACTTATTTGCATTATTTTGGTTTTTGATTAGGTTTTCAAGACAAATTATCTATCCATTTTATGGATCCATTGCACTTTTAAGTCCTTCATAGATTGGTGAAATTTGTTCAATGATACCATCTTTGTGTTCACTTATCACCACTTCCACCATCTCCATTAACAAAGACATACATTTATACCTCCACCTAGTTCAAAATTGAGGGGGGGGAGGCATTTAGATAATATTTCCTTGAGTTCATTTCACTACCCATTACCTTATAATCTAGTGTTTACTTTGAGTGATCCATGTATTCATCACCATTTCCTACATCACTTGGTGATTATAGTGACTCGGCATCCATGCATTTTGATAAGATAGATTATCATATATAAGGACACTTGACCTCAACACTACTTTAGGGAGAGTCTTATGTTATTCTTATTTCATCCTCTCATAGGAGAATTTTTTTCCTATGGGTTTTATCTATTTGTTTATGTTCGAGGGGATAATTTTATATATGGGTACCTCATCAGGCCTTGTTAGGACCTATTTTTTTCTTCATATTTTTGGTTTTATTTCCTCCTAAGTTGTACTTAAGAGGGAGTTTTGGTGTGAAAATGGTTCTCACCCAAACTAGTTTTACCTTTTGGTTCCTTTCACACTTCTTCACTTTAATCATACTCTGGACTTAATAGTGTGCACATATGTTTAGTGCATAATTAAATGCTTAGTTATGTACACATGTGTTTAATGCATAATCTAGTCACTCTACTATGAATGGATCACACTCCACTATGGGTTGTCTACCACATTTTCCACCACTTTAGTGTGTGAAAATAATGTTGACATACCCACTATGGGTTATCTACCCCACTCTCTCCTTCTTATATATTGTGCACTACTAGTGTGAAATAATGTAAAATGTATAATGTAAAATAATATGAACCATTGGTTCCAATTGAATAAATTACATTCCATTAAATTTGTGTTGCATGATTTTTACATTCCTTGATAGAATACAATTTGTTCTTCAAGTTCATTCTCTTGCATAAGAATGTTTCCACTAGGCCTTAGAATCTTGTTAGGATATTTTGGCCAAATATTACACCATGTGAGGATATGACACCATTTAATATTTGGATAAGTTATCCTAATAGGATTATAAGGCCTAATGGAAGTACACTTCCTCATAAGATCATATCTTGATAAGAATAAATTATATTTTTATCAATGATGCATAATGAATGTGCAGGACAAATGTAAGAGATGAATTGGTTCAACTAGAATCAAAAGATTTACATAAATGAAATATATTAACTTTAAATTCCATATTACAAATTATTTCACATTATAAATTCACTACTAGAGTGCACAATATATATAAACAAGAGAGTAGGGTAGACAACCCCTAGTGGTTATGTCAACACTATGTGTACATACCAAAGTGGGGGATAAATTCATAGATAAACCATAGTGGAGTGTGGTCAACTCATATTGGAGTGACTAATGTGCACACTAAATATATGTGAACATAGTAAAAAATATAATTATGAACTAAACATATGTACACACTATTAAGTCCTAAGTAATCTTAAAGTGAATAAGTGTGAAAGGAACCCAAAGGTAAAAAATAATTTGGGTGAGAACCTTTTTTTCACCAATACCCTACCTTAAGTATAAATTAGGAGGAAAGTAAAATAAAAACATGTAAAGAATAATGGGTCCCAAAAATAAGTCCTAATGAGGTACCCATGTACAAATATAATCCCCTCAAACATAAAATAGAAAGATAAAACTCAAAGGAAAAAAACTCTCCCATATGAGAGGATGAAAAAATAAGATCATAAGACTCTTATTGAAGTAGTGTTTAAGTTGAGTGTCCTTATGGATGTCAATCCATCTTATCCAAATGCATGGATGTCGAGTCACTACAATCACTAAGTGTTATAAATGGTGTTGAATACACATGTCACTCAAAGTAAACACTAGATGCTAAGGTAATGGGTATTGAAATGAATATGAGGAATAATTACCTAAACACCCCCCTTAATGTTTAACTAGGATAAGGTAGTGATACATGTCTCTATTGATGGATTTGGATGAAATGGTGACAAGTTAACACAAATATGGTGTCACTAAATAAAGGTCATCAAGAAATGAATAAGAACTTATAGGTGTAATGGATCCATAATGTGGTTGGAGAAGTTATCCTACAAAATTAATCAAAAACCAAAGGAATTCCAAGTACACAAACCAAGATATGTATGAGCGGATGCAACCACTATTCAAACATCATCCTAAGGATGCTCTAGTCACTTCAAAATTGTTAGAGTCTAGTGGTAGGTGTGATAGATGTTGAAGATACAATAGAGTAAATATAGATAGAAATATGCCAATGAGACATGAAATGATACTCAGATGGGTTATGACATACAAGTTCCTAATAAGATACCCATTTACAATGGAGGAAGAATGACAAAAATTATGAAAAAACTCAAGGCACTAAGAAAAGGGACTTGAGATGAGTCCAATAAAGAATGAAATCTCTAATAAAGGGGTATAAAGGAGTTATAAAATCTACATAAGTACATTAAATGGAAGATGGTTTGGTAAAATGTGAATGTTGGATGAAGTTGAGACAATGTCAACTGGGCATGTAGACTAAGTAGGAATACTGATTTAGAAAAATACAATTTTTTCCATGAGGAGATCTGACCACTTTTTAGACTTCCTTACCCACTGGGTTTTATGGTATATATAATAATAGATATGGTATTATATTTAACTAAAAATTATTCTCTTCTCTTTCTTCCTCTTTTGATGGTCTTGAGAATTATAAAGGTGTGCAAGAAATTCTAGTTTCTAGGCAAGGGGTTTCCTCTTTGTGTGTTTTTATTGTAGGTAAGTTTTGGAGATTGTAAGAGAAAATAAAAACTCCACACCACATCTAAATTGTCAAATAAACATATAATTACCTCTAGATTTATCCTAGTTGGACATTTGAGTGCAATTTTTTTTTGTAAATCCATTTTCTAAAAAATAATAATTGTTATTTTTCATATTGTGGTAAAATGGTACATAATCACTCAAAAAAGTTTCTAATTTTTTAAACCTTAGTTTTTTTATTTCCAAAAAAGTTTAAAATTATTAATTTAATTATGAATTGTGAAAGTTATTGCAATTTTATTGACTACAAGACTATTTAGAAGCTTTTTTCAATAAAAAATATGTATGTTCTTTATTCACACATCTCTCTAAATATAAATAAACACTTAGACAAGTTTCTAGGTTTGGTGAACCTTGTTTTTAGTTTTTTATAATTTCTAAATGTTATTGTGTAATGGAAAGTTATTGCAATTTTACTAAATACTATAAAAAATATGTGATTTTTTTCAAATTTTTTATCACCTAAAAAAATGATTTTTTTTAACAATTTTTTCTCATGCAAAAATAAAATTACACTATGAGTTTTTTTACATGATTTTTTCTCACACAAAAATAAAATTACACTTCGAGTTTTTTTGACATTTTTTTATCATGTCAAAAATAAAATTGCATAAGTGGCCACCTCATTCATTTACCCATGGTGGAAATTAATGATACCCTCCATGACACATCCTTTCATTGACAAAGTTTGGTGGGTGAGGCCTAATCTGATAAGTGGTCAGACCCACACATAAAAATAATTCTTTTTCCACATCAGTGTTCCTATTTCATCTACATGCTCAGATAGCATTGCCTTGACTTCATACAACATTAGCATTTTGATAGAACATCCTTCATTAAACATATTTATGAGGGTTAATGTATCATCAAGTCCCCTTTATTAGTGCATTAAATTCTTTAGTGGAGACATCTGAAGGCCCCTTTCTTAGTGCCTTGAGTTTTTTGTAATTTTTATCATGATAAAAAAAATTACCTTCATTGAAAATGGGTATATTATCAAGAAATTGTATGCTATAACCCATATGAGGATTATTTCATGTCTCATTGCTGTATCTTTTAGTTGTATTTTATTTGATCATATCTTTAGCATATATCACACCTGACACTAGACTCTGATAGTTTTAGAGTGATTGGAGTATCCGTAGGATGATATTTGAGTAGCGGCTATGTCCACTCTTACATATATTAGTTTGTGTACTTATTGGAATTTTTTAATCTTCTAATTAGATTTATGGGATAAATTCTCTATCCATGTTATGGATCTATTGTGACTTGAATTCCTTCATATATTGGTGAAATTTATTCAATGATACCATCTTTGTGTTCACTTGTCACCACTTATGCTAGCTCCATCAATAGAGACATGCATTTATACATTCTCCTAGTCCAACATTAAGAAGGGGTGTTTAGGCAATGGTTACTCAGGTTCATTTCATTACCCATTACCTTGGAATCTAGTGTTTAATTTGAGTGATCTATTTATTCATCACCATTTCCTACAACACTTGGTAGTTATAACAACTTGACATCCATGTATTTTGATAAGATGGATTGATGTCCATAGGGACACTCATATTCAACACTAGTTTGGGGAGAGTCACTTGACCATATTTCATCATCTTCTCATAAGGAGGAGTTTTTTACTATGGGTTTTGTCTTTCTCTCTCATTAAGCCTTGTTGCTGAGACCCATTATTTTTTGCACAATTTTAGTTTGTTTTCCTCATAAGTTACACTTAAAGGGAGGTGTTGGTCTGACAAGGGTTCTCACCTAAACTAGTTTTACCTTTGGGTTCCTTTCACACTTCTTCACTTTAATCTTACTTAGGAATTAATAGTGTACACGTATGTTTAGTGCAAAATTAAATGCTTAATTATGTTCACATTTTTAGTGCCCAATTTAGTCAGTTTACTATAAGTTAAACACAGTCCACTATGGGTTGCCTACATATTTATCCCCTACTTTGGTATGTGCACATAGTGTTGACATAGCCACTATGGGTTTTCTACCCCACACTTTATTACCTATATATTATGTAATCTAGTAGTGCATTTATAATTTAAAATGTATAATGCAATATAGAATGGATAATATGGGGTAATGTGGAACCATTATTCTAGTTGAATCAATCCATTCCATTACATTTTTGTTTCATGATTATTACACTTATTAATAGAATGTAGTTTATTCTTCAAGTTCATTCACTAACATAAGAGTGTTTCCATCAGGTATTAGAATCTTGTTAGACTATCTTAGCCAAATTTTTGACAAAAGTGATCACAACTAATATTAAATCAATTAAATGTCACCATAAACTAGATGTAAATCCTTAATTTTATAAATTATTCAAGGAGGTCACAAATCTAATGGATCACATAATGGACTTGATGGGATATTAAAATTATTTGTATTATCTAATGGATATGTGGCCTAATGGAGTGTATAGAGACTATGTAATCCATTACCATTGTACAACACCAATGATATGTACAAAAGTTCATAGAGTATGTTAAGCTCAAGAAAAACCCGTAAACTATATAAATGTTATCAAATTCAATTAGCCTTTGGAAGGACCCAAAGATTTTACTAAGGTTAATAGAGTATGTTAAGCTCAAGAAGCACCCAAAAACTATACAGATTCATAAATTTTATGAAAAATCAAAGGGTATTAGATAATGGAGTTTGGGAGTCCATGGAAAAGGGATTTGATATCTTAACATGTATCACATCCTCATCCATTCATAGTGGTCACATCATAATATTTTTATCTGATAAAAGTTTAAGCAACCATAACTTTCACATGTGGCCACCAATTGAGAAATTTTTAGTCTCATTGGAAAGATACTGATGAGTGATTTTAACTATATGTGACGATAGACATGAAATCTATGGTAGATAAACATGTCCATGTGGAAATATAAATGAGGCATTTGTGTGATGGCTCAATTGTCTCTTTATTGCCAAGATGGCTAGGAGGAAAATGTAGGGTTATATACTACATATATTAAAAATGTAACAAAACAAAAAATTAGAGGTTTAATGAAATAAAATAAGATAAATAGAACAAGATATGAAGAAAAAAATAGAAGATAAAATTTAAATATCTTCTATGATTTTTAATTTCATTATTTGTTGATGAAGGCAAATTTTTGATCTCAATAAATGAAATGTTATTTTATATGTGTGTCTTATGTTTTGGTGTGATTCAATATAAGTGATTCATTTCTAAGAAGTAAGTAAAGAATTAATTTTAACCTCTATAAAAGTATATTCACCATTATATCTTTAATGTGATTATGTGTAAAATCATGTAGATGCAACTCTGATGCTATTTTGACTAGGCCCTCCTTTGATATAAGCATACAAAATAAATATTGACCTATATAAACTTAATATTTTGATATAAAAATGAGCTAAGAGTAGTGTGTTCCTCATGTGTAATTTTTTAAAAATCAATGTTTACCATTAGTTCCTCTATTCCAAATTGAGAATTATATATGTAATTTTCAATTTCAAATAGAGGAACTAATGGTAAAAAAATTCTCACCAAAGAATGACCAAATGTGTAAAAAAATGGTCAAAAAGGAAATTCAATCATTTTTTTGAAATAATTGCCTAGATGTTTATGTAATTTATATAATTTTTTGCTAGATGAATCCATTTATGAATACTTTAAATGGGAATAATCATACAAAATATATATCTACACACCATAAATAGATTGATAATATAAATGATAATACGATAAATAACTTTAAGCACAGAACTAAGTATATGTCTCTTACATCTCATCATAGTTTAAAATGGTCACCTTGTAATAAATATCCATCATGAGGGTTTTAATCAACTATACGTGGTTGGAGGAGTTGGATGAATATGGATAAAAGGAAATACTATGGCATGCACAATATTGTAATAAACCCTTATTTTTTATATAAAATAACAATACAACTGGACCACTAGAGGAACCATTATCAACAAAGATCGTAAGAAGGGTTAGGAAAATAAAAATCCTTTATGAATAGGTCTTCTTGAGTATAAATTATAACAAAGAATTATATCCCTTTCTATATATTAAGCTCATGAGGTATAAGGTATTTTCGTACTCTTATAAATTATGACATGAATACATATTCATACAAGTCATTTTTTCTCATAGAACTGACTCAATAAGATTCACTCATAGAGATTTCATACTTCATGAAAGTGTAGAACAAAACCAATATTAAAATCAAGGAATACTCCTAAGATCCCCTTTGAAAATAACATGGTTAAATTAGTTTTTGAATGTAAAGAATAAGAATCTATTTAAGCATCTTATTTTTGAATCAAGATAACATACATAAATTCTTAAATCAAGATAACATACATATATTAATTATAAATTAAATCTCAAATTAAGAATAATAATGAATTTATTAATCATTTAATCCAAAATGTTAGTTACAATATGTAATCCATAATAAATATTTACATAAGCATTCATATAATATATTCACACTCACACAATGCTACCTAATTGAACCACTTACTTCTAATATTAAGGTCACTACATTTTCCCAATTTCATTTCCATGAAATCAACTTATAAAAATCATTAAATTCATTATATATTAATGCTAATCATTAATATAATATCAATAGAGTATTTCTAAGTATAAACATGCATATTAACCATTAGTTCATAATAACCAATTGAAGGTATGATACATTAATAACCAAGATGCTCTCCTCAAATTTTGATATATCACATGGATGTAATTTAGTTTAATGGTCATAGAGATCATTATATTATCCGCTTAAGTATTTACATATAAAAATATTCAAATAAAATTATAATATTCATAATTTAATGATCACATTAGACTCAAAACACTTTAAACTTAATTGTCTCCAAGTGTCAATAGACAACAATATTCTAGAATTGAGCATTATAAATAACCATCACTATGGTTACTCTTCATTATAATAATAAACATATTAAACACTTTAATGAACCAAAATATCCATCAAAATCAATATTATACTTTACTCGTCCATTACCAAAGAAATATGAGTGGAACCCATAATTTCCTGTATCTAGATATTCCATTATCATAAATTACATTCATTGGATACCCCATAGATCTCTAAAGTAATTTAATAGTGTATAATAGTACATTAAAAAAATAACCATTTAAGATAAGTGTATAAACCACAACTGAGAAACATCATTCTTTTGTTATTATGTCAACTATTGCAAAGAAATATGATTATCAATAACTTATCACATTTAGATATCTACTAATTTATTCAATGAATACAACCTAAATAACTTATATTTCAAACTCTATCTTACAACTTATCTCTAATGCATTTTAATCAATAAAATCATTGAAAATTAATGCGTACAAATAGTTTAGACAATAAAATAAATCCATAATCTTATGTCAATTAAAATAATATTTACACCAAATACCCCTAATAGTTTTAGTCATTCAACTATTCCTCATAATACTATATCCAATTTCCTTGAGGTATGAAAGTTATGAAACATAACATTTATTTACACTATTGACCCCCTTTTAGAGATAGTTCAAATTATATACAAACATATAAAAATATCATACTAGAACTAGGTAAATAATAACACAACATATCTAAGTCATATATATTAGTTCAGAAAAACACAAATATAAACATCAATTCATATACCATTTTGAAATAGATTTAAAAAAATCCCTACATTCATATTACTATTTAATTATTTAATAATAGAATATGTTATTTAACTAATAACATAGATAAATACTCAACTCACATTACTACCTTCTCAATTAAATATTAAATCACAAACATGAAAATATTGATTATATATCCCAATTGAAAACCAAACATTACACTTAGTAATCAAATAACCTATTATTTACATAATATTTGTCAATTGAAAATACATAATTCAAACATAAAATCTAAATTTGACTTGCAACATAATAAAAATCATAATCATACACTTTTACCAATGAAACACAATATCATTCCAATGTCTAACCAATTATGGAAACATAAATTTACTACATCAATAACTCATATTTAGGTAAGATTTATTGAAGCAAATATTCTAAGTCTTTACCTCTGAATCCTCAAATCAGAAAGGAGAAGTAATTGATTTATAAATGTTAAAATAAAAAACCATGAATCCACTTCAAAACATAGTATACATAGTTTCTCATTCAAAAAAAAAATATTTTTGAAGCCACAAGATTTATGAACAATAACCAAGCAATAATAAATTCACAAAACTTTTAATACAAACAAACCTAGGTTCCATGTGTGTGTGTGTGTGTGTGTTACACACACACAAACACAAACACATGTACATACTAAATAAAAAAAGAAGAAATCAACCATAACATTATCCAATCATATTATAATGATAGATGCAACATTCAAACATATAGGAGAATCATTATACTAAAGAATATACTCTTTAATGTAGTCAATAAACTATACAATTATTACAAATTGACATTACAAACATATAACTATGAATGGACCACACATTATTACAATGGGTAATTTCATTATGAATTCCCAAACTGAGATTAAATACAAAATCTTATTAAGCAATACAATAAAATAATAACAATACATTTTACACTATGTTTTTTCATTTTGAGAGCAAATCTATCTATGAAAAAACCCACCCAACCAGTCCCAATGATCCCCCCATTGGTGTCACTAAACCACCCCAACCATTAGTGAGATATGGCCATACAATTTAAATGAGTTTACAAGATCAACACACTTCAAAATCAACTCAACAATGCATGAAGAAAGCAAAATAAAACTTTTAACACACCTAGTGCTTTCCCCGTTGAAAAGCCACTATAATATGATGGTATTTCAAGTGGTAAAATTATAGGTGAAAACCCCATTGGAGGGTTTAAATCCAAACACAAAAACCTAGTTCATAACCATAATTAATCATAAAAACCAATGGACAGAGTCACAAAATAATCACATAATGACATGGAAGGCAATATGCATAGTAAAGATGAATAAGCATTGAAATGGAATATTTTTCACCATATTTATCCCAATGTCATTGTAACTAAACCATTACATAAAATCAAAACATCACTTACTTTCTATGAGCAATGTAGACCCTTTTACCTTCTAATAATCACAATAAGGAGACAAAAACAAAATTCGTGTGTGTCCCTCTTTAGAATACTTCTCCTAGTTTTTATTACTCCTCCCTATGTAAATTGACAATAATGTCCACCCCCAAAACTTGAGTAATGGTAGAATGGAACCATAAATCCATATTTCCCACATATCCAAGTTTTAGGTGGTTAATAAAATTACATCAATTAAATATTAGAACCACTTAACTAAATAAACAATCTCCAAACACACCAAGATAAGGCATACCAACTTCCCTTCTATCTAGAAATGAGTAGGGTTTACTCAATCCATAGTTCTAACAATAAAAAAATGAAAATGTTCTAATAGATTACAAACATAAGACTAAACATGTTCAACACAAAAACCTAAGTCAACATTAATCTGTGTTAAGCACATGATATACTAAGGGGGGTGAATCAATATATCATATATCTTTTTAAATCTTTTATTTAATAAAATTATTTTTCTTTAACCCCTTAATCATACATTCAACATATGCAATAAAATTGAATAAATAACATGCACCACAAAAGAGAGAGAGAGAGACACTAGATTTTTATGTGGAAACCCAAAGTGGGAAAAACCATGGAGAATAATCTCAAGTAAATGAATGCACACTAACTTGTAGGAGCACCAACCCCTTTTCTAATCACCAAGACAATAATGATTCATGAACACTAACCCATAGGAGTACCAACCCCTTTGCTGAGCACCAACACAATAATAATTCATGAGCACCAACCCATAGGAGAACCAAGCCCTTTACTGAGCACAAACACAATAATGATTCATGAACACCAACCCATAGTAACACCAACCCCTCTTGCATATAAAAACACAACTATCTCACAATGTTACTTTCTCAACAAATGATAGAATACTAATGCGTCTCTTCTCTTCTCTCCTCTGCTCTTCCCATCTCAATAAAATGATTTGCTTACTTGATTATTTCAAATGGATTTCTAAGCCTTTATTTATATCTTTCCAAACTACCTTTGGCATTCACCCTTTGTGACCTTTCACTTCTCATGGAAAATGTTGCAAAACTTGCATGACCCTTCAAATCCTTACATTTTAAAAGTCACATGGTGACCCTTCATGAGCAAATTCATCCTTTCCCCTTTTATCTTTATCTTGGTGACCTTTTGAATTCCTTAAGATGATTCTTCATGGAAAAATGTGTAATGCCCTCTTTTGACTTCACTTGGTGACCCTTTGTTTTTCTCAAGGTGACCCTTCATGGGAAAATACTTCATTTCCCTCTTTTGTCTTTTTCTCGTGACTCTTTGACTTACTCATAGGCCCTCTTTTGACTTTATGCAACCAAAACTATATTCATTAATATTAAATAAATATTAACACACATTAGCCAATATATGAACATTAAAAACACCATTAAATGCTATGGGACCTTTATCACCAATAATTCTAGACCTTTGACATCAATGACAATATTTCCAACAATATCCCCCTTTGTCATTGATGGCAACTTCAAACTAAAACTACCACATCTTGAATCCTGTACTGCATATGCCTACCTACACATACTACCATCTGAATAACATATAGTAACACCCCCTTACTATAGCAGCTTGTATCTATTTTGATTATTCTCCCCCCTTGACATCAATGGAAAAGGGTCTATCTTGGAGTTAACACTTAGTTCCCCCTCAACTGATACTAATCCTTAATGATAGGAAGTAAGATAGATTACTCCCAACTTCTCCCACAGATACTTGAATGTATCTTTTGGTAATGCCTTTGTGAAAATATCTACAATCTATTCTGTAGTACTGATATATTCCAACTTAACCTATTGATTTATAACTTGCTCTCTCAAGAAGTGATATCTGATAGGAATGTGTTTTGTTCTTGAATGCATCACTAGATTCTTAGAAATATTAATAACACTTGTATTGTCACAAAAAATAGAGATAAATTAATCATATCTTACCTTAATTTCTTCTAAAGTTTGCTTCATATAAATCACTTAAGTACAACACAAAACTACTACAATATATTTTGATATAGCTATAAAAAGTGATACTAAGTTATACTTCTTACTTAGCTAAGATTCTAAGCTATCATCAAGGAAGAAAGCTCCTCAACTTGTACTCTTTATGTCATCAAAACAACCCACCCAATTTAAATCTATATAAGTAACCAAAGTGAAATCTCTACCTATGAGATACCATAATCCATAATCCAATGTCCCCTTGACATATCTAAATATTCTCTTCAACAACTGAACATGACTCTCCTTCAGAGCTACCTAATATCTCACAACCATGTCTACTACATGCATGATGTCTAGCCTCAATGCTATCAAATATAAAAGACTACTAATCATAGATCTATACAAATATTTATCTACAATATGTGAATCTTCATCATTACTCACCTTCTTCCCTATACTCATTGGTGTGCCAACTAGTGCACAATCCTCAAAACCAAATTTTTTCAATATCTTCGCATATTTACTTTGAGATATGAAAATTCATTTGTTTGATTGAAATATTTGCAACCCTAAGAAAAATAAAAAATCTCCAAGCATATACATCTCAAATTCTATTTTCATATTATCAAAAAATTCTTTTGTCATTTTTTCAATGTTTCCTCCAAATATTATGTCACTAACATATACCACAACAATCAACTGATGCTCACCTTCTATTTTGATGTAGAGATTACTTTCAACAAAACTTCTCTTGAAACCTTGATCCTATAGGTACTTATTAAGCCTTACATACCAAGCTTTGGGAGCTTATTTCAATCCATACATTGATTTCTTCAATCTACATACATGAATACTATCATTTGAGAGAAGAAATCCCTCAGGCTGCTCAATATAGACCTCTTCTAGATTCCTATTTAGGAAGGTAGACTTGACATCCATCTAAAACACTACAAAATTTTTAAACACTACATATGCAAGAAACAATCAAATAACCTCTAACCTTTCCACTGGTGTAAAAGTTTCTTCAAAATCTATACCCTCAATCTAAGCATATCCTTTACATACTAACTTGGCTTTATTCTTAGTAACTTCACCATCTTCATTCAACTTATTTATATATACCCATTTTATTCCTATCACATTTTGATCTTTTGGTCTAGGCACTAATTCCCAAGTATCATTCTTTTATATTTGATTTAATTCTTCATCCATTGCCTTAAACCAATGCTCATCATGTCTAGCTTCTGAAAAAGTTCTAGGCTGAATTTTGGATAACAAATAAAAATTGACTTGCTCAGATTCACTTACCATCATTCTTTTAGTATGTACTCCTTCATTTATGTTCTTGATGATGTCACTTTCATTATGATTTATCTAGACATATTTGGATGGGGTTTTGGTGTCCTTTTTCTCCTTCTTTTCATCTTCATCTGATTCTTCAAAATATTCTTCTTCAATGATTTCAAGAGTGTCTAATGGATCAATGTCTCTTTATGGTACATCTTCATCTATCCTGACACTTTCAATTTCAACAATCTTCTTGGTTATTTTGTTATAACATTTATAAGCTTTACTTCTACAAGAATATCTAAGAAACATACCTTCATCTATTCTAGATTCAAACTTATCTAGTTTTTCATCAGTTCTCTTTATGAATCATCTACTATTGAAAACTTTGAAATAATCAATTAGCTAGTTTGTCTTTCCATAAATCATAGGGAGTCTTGTCACTATTAAATCTCAATAATAATCTATTCTATATATGCACAATATTGTACCTACTACCTCTCTCTAATATTTATCTGGTATCTTAGATTCATTTAGCATTGTCCTCACCATCTCCTAAACTATTCTATTTTTATGCTCAACTACTACATTTTTCTATGGAGTGTTAGCTAATAAATAATGTTTCTTTATCCCATGGTCTTCACAATACTAAATAAACTAATCTGACATGAATTATCTTCCTTGATCTGATCTCAAGAACTTAATCTTCAAACCAGTTTCATTCTTAACTAAAGCCTTGAATGCTTTGAATTGGTTGAAATCTTCTAATTTTTTCTTCAAAAGCATCACCCAAGTCATACATGTAAAATCACCAATAATAAACATGAATTATTTCTCACCTTGAATACTTTGAGTTCTCATAGGTCCACATAGATTAGTGTGAACAAGCTCTAACATCTGAGTAGTCGAGTATTCTTTTGTCCTGAACCATCTTTTGGCTTGCTTCCCATGTTGACAAGGTTCATAAAGCATATTGGAGGGATTTTTAATCTTTGAAATATCTCTAATTGCTTGCTTCTTGTTGATGTTGACAATATTATCAAAATTTATGTGTCCCATTCTCATGTGCCACAACTAACTTTCCTCAACTTGACTCAAACAACATCTTTGACATTTGATATATGATAACATATATAAATTATTGCCTGTCCTCTGAGCATCGACAATCAACACATCTGAATCTTTCTTCCTAATTTCACAACCTTATGCATAAAATTTTAGTATGTGTCCTTAATCAAACATTTAACTTACACTTAATAGATTATGCTTAAGACCTTCTACATACAAAACATTTGTATTCTTAACTCTATAATTATCCAAACTTAATGTACCTTTTTTTACTATTCTGGTAGTGGTATTGTCTCTAAATTTCACTATGTCACCATTGATCTTATTTAGAGTTATGAACTTACTCTTGTCTCCTATCATGTGCCTCGAACATCCACTATTGATGAGCCATGGATTTTCTTCATTTCTCGCATACAATGTTGTTTGAACTAACATATACTTTTTAGGTTGTTTCTTCTACCATGAACCTATCTGAACTTTCTTCTTGATGAATGAAGCCTTGAAAATTTGGTCCTTCTTTATTGACTCAAACACACTTTTACAATATTGGGCTATGTGTCTAAAATTATTGCACTTGTAACATATTATGGCCTCTTCATCAAACCTTGATAGAGGAGCAAAAGAATTATGGCTTTTGCTTGAATTTGCATGAGTTTCCTTCTCCTTGTTTATGAAATTGTTAGATATTTTTTGACATTTTATTTTCTTATGAGCATAACCATTACAATAAAAATAATAACCATGAAAATAGAACTTGTTCTGATTTGTGTATCTTTGACCTAGTTGTCTTTTATAGTTCTATTCCTTCTATCCTTCTTTATTTGAGCTATCATTTGCATTCTTAACTTCTTCCCTTTTTATTTTCTCTTTTGTAATAGCTTCAACACAGCTCTTTTTCTTTTCAAATTTGATACCTATCTTATCTGATATTTATTTTAGACTTTCTAATATCTTATTCAACATGTTAGTGATATTCTCAAACTTTGAATCATATATTGCTCTATCATTGACTACTTTATTGGTTTTCTTGATATATTCTTTTAAAGAGGGAATTTTAATAATATACCTTTCACATTCTTTACTTAATTTTTGTAATTGAGTTTTTATATCTTCTTTAGTCTTTTTGGCTTATTCAATATGTGCTTATATATCTTCAATAATATCCTTTGATTCTTCTTTTCAAGAGATTCTAGTTATTCTAAGGCACAAATGAGTTTTCCTTCTAGATTCACCTCAAATTCATCATGTTCTTCTTCTTGATCATCTGTAATTTTACTTGTGGAGGCATCTTCATGTATGGTCATGAATATAACTTCTTCTTCATTTGAGTCACTAACTCCACTATCTTTAGTTGAGTTAAGATTTTTAGAATATAAACTCTTCTTCTCAAATGCCTTCTTGTATTTGCCTTTGAAGTTCTTCTTATATGTAGAATTTCATTCTTCATTATCACTATTGTTCTTATCTGGGCACTTATCTAAAAAATGTTTAATCTTTGCACATTTAAAACATTTAAATGGAAACTTTCCTAGATATTTACCTATGCCCCTTTTGGGCTTGCAGATGAATAGAGCTTCGTTTTCATATTCCTCATCACTAGAGTTGTCACTTGATTGTTGAATATTAGCCTTATCTTTCTTTGATGTCTTAAAATTAGCTTCCCTCTTTGAAGGTTTCTATTGTTTAGTCTTCATCTCATATGTCATAAGAATACCATGTAGTTCATCCATCTTTATCTTGGCTAGATCCTTCATCTCTTTGATTACCAAAACATTTTCATCATATCTCATTGGTAGAGATCTCAAAAACTTTTGTACCACCATTGACTCTTCCAAATTTTCTCCAAGGCCTTGAATTTGATTAACTATTTGATAAACCCACAAAAGATAACTTGTTATATTTTATTCCTCTTCCATCTTCAAACTTTCAAATTATCTTCTAAAAGTTTGGAGCTTAGCTTGTTGAACCTTTCCATCACCTTTGTAAATATTCTTAATATTTTCCCAAGTATTATAAGCAGATTTGCATTGCATAACTTTAAAAAATTTTGATTCACATAAACCACATAAAATAACATTTAAATCTTTAACATTATTTTCACTTGCTTTCTTTTCTGCCAGAGTAGTTACAAGTGTTTGTGGCTCTTCGTATTCCTCCATCACTGCTTACCAAATGTCAAATCCAAGGGCCATCAAGTAAGTCCTCATCCTCATCATCTAAAAGGCATAATTTATCCCATTAAACAAATGTTCCTTATTTGTAGAAAAAAATTCATGTGATCTATCCATCATGCTTTCCCTGATCTACCTTCAAGTTGTTAAACTCTTTCCAAAATAACCTACTCTGATACCAATTGTTAATCATGAGATATATTGAGAGGGGGGGTTGAATCAGTATATCATATATTTTTTTAAATATTTTATTTTATCAAATTATTTTTCTTTAACCCTTTAATCATGCATTCAAGACATGCAATAAAATTGAAGCAATAACATGCACCACAAGAGAGAGAGAGAGAGAGAGAGAGAGAGAGAGAGAGAGAGAGAGAGAGAGAGAGAGAGAGAGAGAGAGAGAGAGAGAGAGAGAGAGAGAGAGAGAGAGAGAGAGAGAGAGAGAGAGAGAGACCAAATTTTTATGTGGAAATCCAAAGTGGAAAAAACCATGGATAATAATATCAAGTAAATGAATAATCACCAAATTAAATTACAAAGTTTTCAAGCATCAAATTGTAGAAGCACCAACCCCTTTTCTAAGCACCAACATAGTAATTATTCATGAGCACCAACCCACAAGAGCACCAAACCCTTTGTTGAGCACCAACACAATAATGATTCATGAGCACCAACCCCTTTACTGAGCACCAACATAATAATGATTCATGAGCACCAACCCATAGGAGCACCAACCCCTCTTGTGTATAAAAATACAACTATATCACAATGTTACTTTCTCAACAAATGATAGAATACTTCTACATCTCTTCTCTTTTCTCTTCTCTCCCCTGCTCTTCTGATTCACTTACTTGTTTATTTCAAATGGCTTCCCAAGCCTTTATTTATAGCTTTCCAAAAGACCTCTGGCATTCACCCTTTGTGACCTTTCACTCCTCATGGAAAATGGTGCCAAACATACATGGCCCTTTAAATCCTTACATTTGAAAAGTCATATGGTGACCCTTCATGAGCAAATGCATCCTTTCCCCTTTTGTCTTCATCTTGGTGACATTTTGAATTCCTTAAGATGACTCTTCATGGAAAAATGCACCATACCCTCTTTTGTCTTCACTTGGTGACCCTTTAAATTCCTCAAGGTGACCCTTCAAGGGAAAATGCATCTTTTCCCTCTTTTGTCTTTTCTTCATGACTCTTTGAATTCCTCATGGGCCCTCTTTTGACTTTATGCAACCAAAAATATATTCATTAATATTAAATAAATATTAACACACATTAACAAAGATATGAACATTAAAAACACCATTAAATGTTATGTGGCCTTTGTCTCCAACAATGCCAGACCTTTGACATCAATGCCAATATTTCCAAAAATCCATTCAAGTCAAATCTAAATCCAAAGTCATCAAAAATAATTCCAACAAGAATATGACCATGCCACATAACCCTCAACATAAATATTTTTTGCTTGGGTCACAAAAGGATGCAAGACATCAAGACTAAATGTTACCACATTAAATCAAGATAACCATCTTAAGAATAATTAATTTTTTTTTAAATATAAATTCAGGGTTTCATAGCATGAAGTCTTAATAAGCATGTTAGTTTAAATCACCAAAGACATCAAAGAAGCATGACCCTAAAAAACTAAAAAAATGTCAAATAATTAATCAAAATAAAGTTAAGACCAACTAAGAGAATAAAATTGACCAATCATTCACCTCATTAAATCATAAAATATGAGTTATTCAAATAATGCCCGAGTAGCCACAGGGTTTCCCTTATGACCAATTAAATAACACGACTGACTATGTCCATTACTTGACTTTAACAATTAAAGAAGATTAAAATAAAAAAATGATCTTAACAACATAACAATAAACAAATACTAAGATAATGAAATAATCAATTGAAATAATCTTGATGATCTTTTGGAAACTCATGGATCATGTCATAAATATATTAATATTTTTTTCACAATCTTGTTTAGCCAAATTTTTGATCAGGCCTAACTCATAGGAGAACCCTGAAATAACCAAAAGATGAAATCAATAGTATCCATCTAATAACTATCTAAATAAACATAGTTAAATTAAAATTAAAGAATCAACTAAATATATTCAATTTTAATATAACCTATACTAGATTCATCTCTCCATATATTATATTGTGTTAAATCAATCAAATCTGATCCAACTATCATAAGGGCATATCAAATAAAATAAACTACAAGATATAAATAATCAATGAAATAAAATGAGTTCAAAATGAGGTCATGATATCCTCTCCCACATAAAAAGGAGGTATCCCAGTGCCTAAGAAAATAACTAAGGGTAATGTTGTTTTATAAGACCAGAATATTCCCAATTAGTACTTCTCTCACTAAGTAGGTCTCATTGGACCAATACTTTTTATATGTCTCTATTTCAAAAATTAGTGCTCCAATGGTCTTGAATCCTCATGGGTTTTAACTATAATTTCTTGTCTTCCATAACGTAGAGGCTTTTTGAATAAAAAATGTGAGTGGAATAATAAATATAATTTATAAGTAAGGCAACATGGAAAACATCATGAATTATAGATAAAGAAGGAGGAAGGGCTAGTCGATAGGATACAAGATTGATATTTTCAACAATATCAAAAGGACTAGCATAGCATGGAACTAACTTAGAATATTTTCAAAAATTTATAGAACTTTTATGCAGTCTAACTCAAAAAAACCTTATCACTTAGATTAAATTTTTGGGGTGTTATTTTCAAATATGTATAACTCTTTTGTCTATCATATGTTATTTTCAGATTCTACCTAGTAAGTGAATTTAATTATCATAATATTACATTAGATCAGGCCCAATAAAATATCTATTTTCCAAGCTATCCTAGCCAAGAGGATTTATACATTTATGCTCATACAAACATTCAAAAGAAGCCATTTTAATCAAATAATGATAGGTGTTATTATACATAAATTTAATAAGATGAAAGTACTCTTCCCATTTGGACTATTAGTCTATTACATACATTCAAAACATGTCTTCCACCAACTAATTTATCTTTTTAGTTTGACCATCCATTTTTGGGTGGTACATAGAACTAAATTTCAAGCAGGTTCTAAAATCTATGGTCAAAGTTTACCAAAATATTGATGTAAACAACTTGTATTAATCTGAAATAATTCTTCTAGTATGCCAGTTTTCCAAACAACCTATTTAAAAAATTAGGTTGTAGCAATATCATATGTTATATTTATAGTAATAAAATGACCTACCTTGGTTAATTTATCAATTACAACCAAAATGGTGTCATTTTTGCTTCATGATTTAGGAATCCTAGTAGTGAAATCAAGTAAGCTTATGTTCAACTTATCCTTTGATACTTCATGAGGTTACAAAAAACCTCCATGATGGTAATTTTAAACCTTAACTCATTGGCACTCCAAATATTTATCCATGAAGGTAGTCACATCATGTTTCATTGCAAGCCAAATATACTACCTTTTTAATTCATGTTTCATCTTAGTGACACCAAGATGAGCATAATAAGGTGTTTATGCACTTATTTCAAAACTTGAATGTACAAGTCTCCACTTTTTGGCACATAAATTATATTTTCTTGCCTTAATAGGCCATAATTTTCCACATAAAATTCAACAAAACATTTTTATATAGGTTCATCAGTCAAAACTACCCGTACTTATGGCAGTATTTATCCAAAATTTATTTTAACATAGCATTTATAAAATTAGACTTGATATCAAAAATGGAAGTAAGGTACGTGTATCAGCTGAGAGCATTAAAAACACAAATTTCCTTGCCTTTTACATATGCAACATCCATATCAAAGTTTCTCATAAATTTTAGCCATTTGCATTGGCATGCATTCAGATCTTCTTGGGATAACAAATACTCCAAGCAATAATGATAATATTTTACCATGAAATGTTTTCTTGGTAGAAAATTATTCCACTATTTCAATGCATGAAATATGGTATAAATCTTCATGTCATATTTATGATAGTTATTTTCATGCCCTTTGAGCTTCCACGACTCATAAGCCACCTCTTTGCCATCTTGGGTCAAAATGCCACCCAAACCTTCCTTAGAAGTATTTGCCCAAACCTCAAAGTTACCATTTGGTTCTAGTACAATAAGTATGGGTGTTATAATTAGTATAACCTTAATATTTTGAAACACCTCTTCATATAGGGGTGAATAACAAAATTATTACCCTTGTATTGCAAGGAAGTTATGGGGTTGGCTATGTTGGAAAATTTTTCCACAAACCTATGGTAATAGCCTACCAAGACCATAAAATTACTTCATGCACACTAGTAATAATAGGCCACTCTTATATTTTTTTAATCTTGTACCTTATTTATAAATTATATGTCCAATATAGTGGGCCTTGTACTATAAGTAAGTATGTTTTGATAAATTTCCAAACAACTCATCTTGTCTTAGTCTCTGAAAAACTAGCTTCAAATGTTGATCATGTTCATCTATATTTTTAAAGTAAATTAAAATATAATAAAGGAAAACCAATACAAAATTATCTATAAAATCATTGAAAAATAATATTCATCAAGTTCATAAAATCTACAAGAGAAATAGTGAGTTTGGAAGGCATCACAATAAACTCATAGTGACCATAATGAGTCCAAAAAGCTATTTTGTGAATGTCACATAATATTTGTAAATGAAAGATGTCGAATTAAAATATAACATATACATTCCATTTGCAACAAAATAAAAAGCATAATCATACACTTTAACCAATGAAACATAATATCATTCCAATGTCTAACTAATTATTCAAACATGAATTTACTACACCATCAATAGATCCATTTTAGGTAAGGTTTATTGAAACAAATATTCTAGGTCTTTACCTCTAAATACTTAAATTAGAAAGGAGAAGAAATCAATTTATAAATAATAAACCATGAATCTACTTTACAACATATTATACATAGTTTCTCATTCTAAAATAAACTAACTTTGAACTCACAATACTTATGAAAAATAACTAAGTGAGAATAGATCCATTTTAGGTAAGGTTTATTGAAACAAATAATATAGGTCTTTACCTTTGAATCCTCAAATTAAAAAGGATAAGAAATCAATTTACCAATTTTTAAAAGAATAAAAAATGAATCCACTTCAAAACATAGTATACATAGTTTCTCATTCCAAAATAAACCATGTTTGAAGTCATAAGACTTATGAATAACAACTAAGTGAGAATAACTTCACAAAAAATTCAATACAAACAAGTCCAGGTTCCATATGTGTATGTGTGTCTATATAAATACATACATACATATGTGTGTGTGTGTGTGTGTGTGTGTGTGTGTGTGTGTGTGTGTGTGTGTGTGTGTGTGTGTGTGTGTGTGTGTGTGTGTGTGTGTGTGTGTGTGTGTGTGTGTGTGTGTGTGTGTTTGTGTGTGTGTGTGTTGAGAAATCAATTTACCAATTTTTAAAGAATAAAAAATGAATCCACTTCACAACATAGTATACATAGTTTCTCATTCCAAAATAAACCATGTTTGAAGTCATAAGACTTATGAATAACAACTAAGTGAGAATAACTTCAAAAAAAATTAATACAAACAAGTCCAAGTTCCATATGTATATGTGTGTCTAAATACATACATACATACATACATACATACATACATACATATGTGTGTACACACACACACACACACACACATATATATGTGGTGTGTGTGTGTGTACACACACACATATACAATCAATAAAAAATAATAAGTTGACCATAACATTTTCCAATCATATTAAAATGATAGATGCAATAGTAAAAAATATACTAGAATCATTGTTAAATAATATACTCTTTATTGTATTCAATAAACAATATAATTATTACAAAATAACATTACAAACACAAAAATATGAATAGAACACACATTACTACAATGGGTCATTCCATTAAAAATTCAAAAATCAAGATTCAATACAAAATCCTATTAATAAATACAACAAAATAATAACAATACATGTTCCACTCTATTTTTTTAGTAGGCATATGAGAGTGAATCCATCCATAAAGATTGAAGTAAACCTACCCAAATAGAATGAACACCCATTAGTGGCCTTAAACCATCCCAACCATTGATAAGATGGGGAACCAACTCACAAGGAAATGGACATATAATTTTAATGAGTTTCCATGATTAGCACGCTTCAAAAACAACTCAACAGAGCATGAAGAAAGCACAATAGAACTTTTAAACACCCAACACTTTCCCATCAAAATGCCACTATAATACAATGGTATTTCAAGTGGGAAACCTAAAGGTATAAACCCCATTGTAGGGTTTACATCCAAACATGAAAACCTAGTTCATAATCATACTCAGTCGTAATAAAAATGGACAAAGTCATAAAAAAATGCACAATGACATTGAAGGCAATATGCATAACAAATATGAATAAGCATTGAAATAGACTATTTTTTCACCATATTGTTCATAATGTCAATGTACCTAAAAATTCCATAAAATCACAACATTACTTACTTCCTATGAGAAATGTAAAACCTTTTACCTTCAAATATCCATATCAAGGAGCCAAAAACAAAACCTGTCTGTGTCCCTCTTTCTAGCACTGCACCAAATTTTTATTACTCCTTCCTATGCAAGTCGACAATAACATCCACCCCCAAAACTTAGGTAGTGGTATAATTGAACCTTAAATCTATATTTTACACATCTCTAAGTTTTATATGGATAATAAAATGACCTCCATAAATTCTCAAATCCACTCAACTGAATAAACAACCTCTAAACATGCCAAGAAAAGGTAGACCAACTTCCATTCTATCTGGTAGTGAGTAGGGTTTACTCAATCCATAGTTCTAACAATAAAAAAAATGATAAAATTCCAATAGCTTCCAAAAATAAACCTCAACATACTTAACATCAATCCACTCAATCCAAATCTAAAGTTAAAATCATCAAAAATAATTCCAACAAGAATATGACCATACCACATAACCCTCAACATATGTCTTTTATGCTTAAGTATGAAGGGACTCAAGACATCAAGAATAAACACAACCACCTTGAATCAAGACAACCATACCAATAGTAATCAAAGTAAGTTTATAAATGCAATGCTTAACAACATGTAGTCTTAGTAAGCATTTTAGTTCTAATCACCCGAAGACATCAAAGAAGTATAACCTTAAAATACTAAAAAAATGGTTAACTAATTAATAAAATAAAGTTGAGACCAAATAAGAGAATGATACTAAAATAAAAATTACTAGACCAATCATTCACCTATTAAATAATAAAATATGAATTATTCAAATAATTCCTGAGTAGCTATAGGGTCTCCCTTATGACTAATTTAATAACACAAGACTAACTATGTCCATCATTTGACTTTAAAAAACAAAGAAATATAAAATTAAAAAATGAACTTAAAAACATATCAACATTCAAAGACTAAGATAATTAAATAATGATTTGAACCATGCATGATGATCTTTTGGAAAATTATTTCTCATGTCATAAATATATTAACAATCATCTCACAACCTTATTTATCCAAATTCTTGATCAGGCCTAACAAGAAAACCCTAAAATCACCAAAATATGAAAATAGCAGTATCCATCTAATAATTATCTAAATAAACATAATTTCATAAATATTAAATAATAAACTAAAAGTAATTAGTTTTAATAAAACCTATACTAGAGTCATCTCCCCATATATCATAATGTGCTAAGTCAATCAAATTTGATCTAACCAAATGTGATCATAAGAGCATAAACAATAAAATAAAGTCCAAGATATCAATAATCAAAATAATAATCTAAGTTCAAAATGAGGTCATGACATCCTATCCCTCATAAAAAGGATCCATATCAATGACTAGGCATATAGTTTAGGGTAATGTTCTCTGATAAGACCAAAATCTTCCCAAGTATCACTTTACTCACTAAGCTGGTTCCATTGGACCAATACTTGGTATATGTCTCTATTTCAAAACTTAATGTTGAAATGGTCTAGGATCATTGTGTGTTCACCTATAATTTCTTGTCTTATGTAACCTCTAGGTTTTTCCATTCCAAATGTGAGTGGAATCATAAATATACTTTCTAAGTAAGGAAACATGGAAACCACCATGAATTATAGATAGAGAAGGAAGAAGGGCCAGTTGATAGGCTACAAGATTGATATTTTCAATAATATCAAAAGGTCCAACATAACATGGATCTAACTTGGAATATTTGACTAAATTTATAAAACTATTTTTGATCTAACTCTGAGAAAAACTTTATCACACAGATTGAAATCTTAGGGTGTTCTTTTCAAATATGTATAATTCTTTTATCTATCAGATGTTGTTTTCATATTCTAACTAATAAGTGACATTTTATTATCATAATATCATAATATATCAAGACTAGTAACAAATCTATTTTCCAAGCTTTCCCAACCAAGAGGAGTTATGTATTTACACCCATATATATCTTTAAAAGGAGCTATTTTAATCAAATAATAATAGGTGTTATTATATGTAAATTTAAAAAGATGACAGTACTCTTACCATTTAGACTATTGGTCCATTACATACATTCATATCATGTCTTCCACCATATGATTTAGAATTTCAATTTGATCATCTATTTTTGGGTGGTATGCAAAACTAAAATTCAAGTGGGTTCCAAAATTTGCAATCAATTTTTTCTAAAATTTTGATGTAAATAACTTATCTCAATCTAAAATAATTTATTTTAGCATGCCATGTAGCCAAACAATCTATTTAACAAATTTGGTTGCAAAAATAACATTATCTGTTAGATTTCTAGTAATAAAATGACCTACCTCAGCCAATTTATCAATTACAACTTGAATGGTGTAATGTATGCCACATGATTTAGGAATCCCAAAAATGAAATATAGTGGTATTATAGTCCAATGATCCTTTTATACTTCATGAGGGTAAAATAGACCTACAAGATGGTAATGCTCAACCTTAACTCATTGGCACTCCAAACATTTGGCCATGATGGTAGCCACATCATGTTTCATTCTAGGCCAAAAATAATACCTTTTAATTCATGTCATTTTGGTGATACCAAAATGAGGATAATGAGGTGTTGTATGCACTTATTTCAAAACTCAAATATACAATTCCACACTTTTTGACACATAAATTCTATTTTTTTACTTTAATAGGCCATTATTTTTCACATAAAATTTAGAAAATCATTTTACTATAGGATTGTCAGCCAAAACTGGTCTTACCTCATGGAAACATTTATCCAAAAGTTGTTTTAACATAACATTTATGAAATCAAACCTAATAATAAATATGGTAGTAAGGTACATGCATCGGTTGAGTACATCAATAACAGATTTTCCTTACCTTTGACATAAGAAATGTTTATATCAAATTTGTTCAAAAATTTCATCCATCTATGATTGTGTGTATTTAGATCTTCTTAGGAAAAAAAAGTTCCAAGCAACAATATTAAGATTTCACCTTGAAATATTCTCCCAATAAAAAATACTTCCACTATTTCAATGGTTAAATTATGGTATCAAGCTCCATGTCATGCATAAGATAGTTATTTTCATTCTCTTTAAGCTTATATGATTCATAAAACACCACTTTGATGTCTTGTGTCAAATTCCACCCAAACCTTCCTTGGAATCATCTGCACAAACATCAAAGTTACCATTTAGATCTAGTACAACAAGTATGGGTTCTAAAATCAATAGCATGTTAAGATTTTAGAAAACCTATTCACATAGAGGTGACCATACACTTTAATTTAAATTTCATTACAAATAAGTTATGGGGTTGGCTATGCTAAAAAAAGTTTCCACAAACCTATGGTAGTAAAATGCCAAGCCCATAGACTATGTACTTCATGCATGCTAGTAAGAGAAGGCCACTCATGTATTATTTAAATCTTATTCAAATCAATAGTAATACCTTATTTATAAATTATATATCCAATATATTGGACCTTATATTAGAAGAATTTACATTTTGATAACTTTCCAAACATCTTATGTTGTCTTAGTCTCTATAAAACCAACTTCAAATGTTGTTCATGTTCAACTATATTTTTAGAGTAAATCAAAATATAATCAAGGAATACCAACACAAAATTATCTATAAATAATTTAAAAATACTATTAATCAAGTTCATAAAACCTATAGGAGCATTAGTGAGTTTGAAAGGCATTACATTAAACTCATAGTGACCATAGTGAGTCTGAAAAGTTATTTTGTGAATGTCTTCCTCCTTGATTCCTAGATGATGGTAGTCTATTGTTAAATCAATAAAATAAAAAATATTAATTCCCTTCATTTTATCAAATAAATTGTCTATCCTTGGCAATGGATCATTATTATTGATCATTACCTTGTTAAGCAACCTATAGTCAACACATAGTCTCAAGGTTTCATCCTTAATTTTTGCAAAGATAACTAGAGCACCCCAAGGAGATACACTTAGTCTTATACTCCCATTTTATAATAATTATTTTAGTTAAACCTTAAATTATTATAAATTATCTACATTAAATATATAGGGATATTTAGAGGTAGGTGTATCCCCATGCATGATATCAATTGAAGAATTGAACTCACTTTTGTGTGGAAGCTGAGATAATTTTTTTTGGAAATACTTCCTTGAATTCCCTTAAAAGAGGATATTTTTGGAATGCATCTTCATTTTTTTCATCAAATTTATGTATTTAGACTACAAAAATGTGGTAGCCTTTATGTACTACCTTTTTCAACCACAAGTATAAAAGTAACTAGCATGCCTTAGGCCTTAGGATACCATGCACTTCTCTGATTCTACCTAAATCATCTACGTATCACACTCTTTTACCAAAGAATATAAAATTTCATGGTGAAGTTTTAACCAATTTATTCTAGGGATTATTTCATAATATCCCAAAGGATCTAAAAATAATAGTTTGGTCTTAAAAACACCCAAGTCTAACTCAATCCCCTCTAAGCACTTGTCGATTAGTACCATTTTGTCTATTTTGAACTTGACCTCCCATCCTTATCTAATTATAATAGGTTTAGAATTGCATTTAATTGTTACATCAGGTAAAATAAAGCTATCTATAGCACAAGAATCAATTAAAATATAAATGTCAATACCAAATAATATACCTCTAATTTCAATCGGTATTGCCTAAAAATCAACATTCTGATTATCCACAACTATATATACCAAGTGGTTGGTTGATTGTCCAAACTTCAATTTGGGATAGTCATTTATATAGTGGTTATCATTACATTCCTATAATTGGATAATCCTAATAAGTGTAATAAGAAGAAAATTATACCTTTTTATATGTCCACATTGGTCACTTTGAGTTTAATTTTTGCAGTTTGACCCATATTTAGGTAAGTTTTGGGATTTAAAACTTCTATTTTACCCCTAAAATTTTCTAAAACCACTATTAATTATAGTAAATCTATATTTATGATATAATTTACCAAATATTTTTTGTGAGGGGGACAAATTTTTAGCCTTACTCTAGTCTATTATTTTTAAAGTCTTCCCTAACCTTTTTTTAGGAGTTTTCCTTCTCTTCAACCATATGGATAGATTCAATGGTAGACACTATGGTTTTAGGATTTGTCATATTGATGCCATGCATAAATATTTATTTTAGACCAAGTTTTAACTTGCTTACCTTATTTTAATTAGCATCCATGTAGTTTACATGACACATCAAGTTCAAAAATTTATTCTCATATTTAGTAATGGTCATGTTCTCTTATTTAGATAATTGAAAATAAATGATTAAATATTTAAAATTTGAAATAAAATACCTCTTTCATAACTAATTTTGAAATGTCTCCCAAGAGAGAGTCATGGGTTGGTAATATTCCAATGCAAAAAGATGATCCTACCTTAGATTTGTATCACTTATCAATTGATAAGATGACACCTTTGATTTCACATTAGAAGGCATGTTGTGTAAATTTAAATATTTTTACAGATGCACCAGCCATGTATCAATTTAATCACCACTTTATTCTCCTAAAAACATTAGTGGGTGTATTTTTTAATGTCCTTTAATGATCAGGTCAACTATTACCAATGAGAATTCTTGATGTATGAGTTCTAGTTGATCAATTTCCCTCCCAAGTAGATTTTCTTGGGGAAATCCTCAATATTGTTGATCCTATTCTCTTAGTTATCAATTTTCCCTTGAATGGAATTTAAGGTTGCTAATATTCCACTCAATACTTCCTCAAAAGTGTTAACACCAATTGAGTTAACCTTAGGAGATTCATTATTACTTCCTCAATTATTATCAAGATGATGAATAACTAGATTATTCATGTTATGAGAACCATGGCCTCTACCCCTAGAAAATTAGGGTCACCTTGGTTAACATTGGAAATAAAATTTCCTCTTGATATTATCCTAACCATATTGAGGATTTTACAATTTCAAGGTTAATGCAAGGTAAATTTTAATAGTTATCCCAAAGTTCCATTGAGTTGTAAACCTAGGCTTTGATACCAATGTAATGAACCCATTTTTTAAAAGTAACAATTAAAATAGATCACTAGAGGAACCATTATAAAAAAATGTCATAATAAGGGTTTAAAAAATACAAATCCTTTATGAATAGGTCTCCTTGAGTAGACCTTATCAGAAAGGATTCAACCCCTTACTATATATTAAGATTAGGAGATATGAGGGTACTTATGTACTCTTATAAATTCTAACCTAAATACATATTCATACGAGTCATATTTTCTTGTAATAAAAACTAAATAAGACTCACTCCTAGAGATTCCATACTTTGTGGAAGTGTAGATCACATCCAATAATAACATCTTAAAATATTCCTAAGATTCCCTTTGAAAATTACATGGTTAAGTTAGTTCCTAATGTTGAAGAATAATAATCTATTTAATCTTATTATTTCCAAGATCAAGATAACATATAAATATTCATTATAAATTAAAGCTCAATTTTAGAATAACAATGACTTTATTAATCATGGCATCCAATATGTTATCTACAAGATGTAATCCACAATAAAAATTTACATAAGCATTCACACCCACATAATGCTATATGATTGAACCACTTGCATTTGATATTAAGATCACTTCATTTTCTTGATTTCATTTCCATGAAATCACCTTATAATAATAATTACATTATTTATCTATTAATGCCAAGGATTAAGATAATATCAATAGATTATCATTAAGGGTAAAAATACATATTAACCATTAGTTCATAATAACCAATTTAAGATAGTCCATTTTAATAACCAAGATGCTCTCATTGAATTTTGGTATATCATATGGATGTAATATAGTTTTATAGTCATATAGCTCATTAGCTTATCCACAAAAGTATTTACATATAAAAAATATTTAATTGACATTATAATTTGCATAATGTAATGATCACATTAGAATCAAAACACTTTAAAATAAATTGTCTCCAAGTGTCAATATACAACAAGATTCTATAACCAAGCATTATAAATCACCACCACTATGGTTAATATTCATTATAATAATAACCTTATTAAACACTTTAATGAAACACAATATCCATCAAGATGAATATTATACCTTACTTGTCCATTACCAAATAAATATGAGTGGAACCCAATGGTTTCCCACATTGAGATATTCCATTATCATGAATTAGATTTATTGGATTCCCCATAGATATTTTAAGTTAATAGTGTATAGTAGTAAATTCCACAAATAACCAAATAAGCTAATTGTATAAACCATAGCTTACAAACATCTTTATTTTGTTAATATGTTAACTATTTCAAAGAAATACGATTATCAATATCTTATCACATTTAGATATCTTCTAATTTATTCAATGAATACAACCTAAAGAACATATATATAAAACTCTACCTTAAAACTTATATCTAATTAATTTTAATCAATGAACTCATTGAAAATTAATGCACACCAATAGTTTATATAATAAACTAAATCCATAAACCTGTGTCAAATAAAAGAATGTTTACACTGAATACCCATAAGAGTTTTAGTCATCCAAGTATTCCTCACAATATTGAATCTAATTACCTTGAGGTATGAAGGTTATGAAACTTAATGTTTATATACACCATCAAACCCATTTTAGAGATAGTTCATAGTCTAAAAAACCACATAAAAACATCTTCCCAAAACTAGGTAAATAAAAACACAACACATCTTAGTCATATATATCAGTTTAGCACAACAAACATATAAACATAATTTCATTATAATTTTGGAATAGATTTGTAAAAAATCCCTACATTAATATTACCACCAAATTATATAATACTAGAAGATTTTATCAAACTAACAACACATATTAATACTCAACTCATACTATTTCCTTCTTGATTAAAGCTTCAATCACAAACATGAAAAATACTGATTATATATCCCAATAGAAAACCAATAATTACACTCAGTAATAAAATAACCTTAATGTCACAATCTTTGTCAATTGAAAATTTAGAATTCAAGCATAGAATCTATAGTCTAATTGAATCATAAAAAAAATCATAATCATACACTTTAACCAATGAAACATAATATCTTTCTAATCTCTAAATGATTATGAAAACATGAATTTACTACATCATAAATAGATTTGATTTAGGTAGGGTTTTATGAAACAAATATTCGAGGCCTTCACCTATGAATCCTCAAATCAGAAAGGATAAGTAATCAATTTATCAAGTTGTAAATAGTAAACCATGAATCCACTTCACAATAGAGTATACACAGATTCTCATTCCAAAATAAAATATGTTTAAATTCATAAGAATTATGAACAACAATAAAGTGAGAATAACTTCACAAACCTTTCAATACAAACAAACTCATGTTATATATATAGACACACACACACACACACACACACACACACACACACACACACACACACACACACACACACACACACACACACACACACACACACACACACACACACACACACACACACACACACAATATGTATGTATATATATGCACGTATTCAATATAAAATAATAAGTCAACCAGAACCTTATCCAACCATATCAAAATGATAGATGCAATGGTCAAGCATATACAAGAATCATTGTTAAAGAATATACTCTTAATTATAGTCAATAAAATATATAATTATTACAAACTAACATTACTAACATTGATCTATGAATAGATAATGGATTATTACAAGGGGTCATTTTATTATGAATTCTTGAACCAATATTGAATATAAAATCTTATTAAGAAATATAAAAAAATAATAAAAATGCATGTTCCAAAATATTTTTTATCAGGCATCATTTCTTGAACCAATATTCAATATAAAATATTATTAAGAAATATAAAAAAATAATAACAATACATGTTCCAAAATATTTTTTATCAGGCATCTTAGAGAAAATTCATCCAAAAAAATGAAGTAAACCCACCTGACCAATCCCATTGAGCCCCCCATTGGTTTCTTTAAAACACCCCAATCATCAATGAGATGGGGAACTAACTCACAAGGATATGGCCATATAATTATAATGATTTTCAATATCAACACACTTCAAAAACAACTTGACAGAGTATGAAGAAAGCACAAAAAAAATTTCAACCCACCTAATGCTTTCCCCATCAAAATGTCACTATAGTATAGTGGTATTTTGAGTGGGAAACCTATAGGTCAAAACCCCATTCTAGGGTTTAAACCCAAACATGAAAACCCAGTTCATAACCATACTCAGTCATAAAAACAAATGGACAAAGTCATAAAATAACTGCACAATGACATTGAAGGAAATATGCATAACAAAGATGTTGAAGCATTGAAATGGACTCTTTTTCCCCATATTATTCCCAATGTTACTATAACTAAAACATTCCATAAAATCAAAAAATTAATTAATTTATATGAGAAATGCAAACCCTACCTTTGAATATCCATATCAAAAAGATAAAAACAAAACCCATGTGTGTCCCTCTTTCTAACACTGTACCCAATTTTTCTCACTCTTTCCTATATAAATCAATAGTAACATCCACTCCAAAAACATTGTTAGTGTTGGAATTGAACCTTAACTCTATCTTGCCCACATCTCCAAGTTTTAGGTGGGGAATAAAATGACCTCCATGAATGCTTAGAACCACTTAACTGAATAAAAAACCTCCAAATGCACCAAGATAAGGCATACCAACTTATTTTATAATAGAGGGTGAGTAAGGTTTATTAAATCCATAACTTCAAAAATCAAAACAAAAATGAGAATGTTACAATAGCTTCTAAGCATAAGCCTTGACATACTTAATACCAAACCCTAAGTCGACAGTAATCCACTCAATCTAAATCCAAAGCTAAAGTCATTAAAAATAATTCCAACAAGAATATGACCATGCCACATAACCCTTGACATAATTACTTTTTGCTTAGGTCATGAAGGGACTCAAGACATCAAGACTAAACACAACAAGCTTAAAGAAATAAAACCATCCCAAGAGTCATAAAAGCAAGTTTAACAATGCAAGGCTTCATAAAACAAATTCCTAGTAAGCATGTCAATTCCAAACATCCAAAGACATTGAAGAAGCATAATCTTAAAACTTCAAAAAAAATGGTCAATTAATTAATCAAAATAAAGTTGAGATAAACTAAGAGATACTAAAATTTAAATGACCATACCAATCATTCATCTCACTAAATCATAGAATATGAGTTATTATAATAGTACATAAGTAATTACAGGCTCTCCCTTATGATCAGTTTAATAACACAAGCTTGAATATGTCCATTAATTGACTTCAAAAATCAAAAAGACTAAAACAAAAAAATGAAATTAACAACGTAACAAGATGAAAATACTAAGACAATGAAACAATCAACTAAAACAAGCATGATGATTGTTTGGAAAATCATTGATCATGTTGTAAAAATATTAATAGTCATTTCACAAGCTTGTTTAGCCATATTATTGATGAGGCCTAAATCATAGGAAAAACTTGCAATTATCAAAATATTAAGTCAACAAATGTCATTTGATAACTATATAAATAAACATAATTACATAAAAATTAAATAATCAACTAAAAATTATCAGTTCTAATATAACCTACACTAGAGTCATCTCCACATATATCATAACCTGCTAAGTCAATCAAATATGATCTAACCAAATGTGATCATAACAACATATCAAATATAATAAATCCCAAGATCTCAATAATAAAAAAAATAAACTAATTTCAAAATGAGTTCATGACAAAGAAAAAATGCAAAAAATAATACTCCAACTAATAAACCACTTAATCTAACTTAAGATTAACCCTATTATAGTGTGAACCTATAAAAACTAAGACAGATAGGTAAATATCACTTATATCATAGTGTGAACACATCAACACCCTCCCTTTAGTGAAAAATAAAGGAGAGAGAAGAGAAAATTTTAAAAAAATCCATCTTGATAACTATGCCTAATTTGGTATCGAGGACCAAGCAAGTGTAATTGGAAAAATTTGGTTACAAAAATATTTCTAAAAAAGTCAATAAATCAACATAATATTCTATATGTGATGTAATATGATCCAATGCATCTCAAGAAGTAATATAACACACTAATATTACATAAGGCTAAATAAGGTGCATTAGATGGAATAAAGGCCATCATATTAAAATTTATTGGGTGAACCAAAATCCATTAAGATGTACTTAGATGGGATGAAAACCATAAATGAATATTCACTTTATGGGATGCAATCCATTAGTGAAGGTGAAATAAGTTAAATTAGATGGCTAATTATTGAATAACTCAAAACTTATGAGTGGTTTAAATCCACAACTTGATCATTGAAGAAGACATGTTAACACTATATGCACAAAATTAGCTCCATACCAAGAGAGTGTCAATATTCTAAATCAAGAGTTAAAAGTACAAATAATTTCATCAAAATATAATTCATTATACTAAATAAATTGTTGAAGTAGGTGTAATGACCACTCAACACTCAAAGAAGTAGTATCCATAAAAACACTCTCCCATAATGCTAAAAGGGTAGAGATAAAATTTGTATGAGTGGTCAAACACTCTACTTAAACACTAAAGAAGATAATTTGACATTGTATGCACCAAAATGGATCCATACAATGATATAATCAAGGTTTTAAATAAGTGTTGAATAATTATCAAAGATACATAAATAAGATATATTAAGAAATTAGATGGCCTTGGTGTTGATGGGAGAATCAATAAATTGGAATAGTTTAAAAGGTGATAAGAGTAGAGCACACATGTGTGAATGTAGAGGCTGAATTTTTAAAATCCCCATGGAAATTTATAGCTCAGTTCAACATAATACAACCCCCAAAAAACCACCAAATGAGGACAAACTGACACTATATCAATTATAATTTCTCCATACAAGAAGATAATTAATCTATCAAAGTAGTCCATGAATAATATGTGTGTTTTTCATAATACAAGGGATCATTTTAAAATAGAGCTACACTAATACAAATATGTATTAAAATGTAGGACCATAAGTGTGTAAAATAAGAATATGAATAGTAGAGGTGTCATGCTTAGAAAGACCACACTAAAAATTCTTAGAATGCCACCAAAACTAATATAGAATTCATCTCATTTGAATATATATAGTGGAAGAATAATAATATAATATTATTATGTGTGAAGTGTACATATAATATTGTGAGGGAAAATCGAAAGGAGTGTTAGGTGGATGAATCTTGATAGAATAAATCTCAAGGTTTTCATTGGCTAAGTGAAGGTGAAACACAACTCGTGTTTCTCAATACCCTTATGAAGAGTGGAGTGAACACAAACCATAGTTGATATTACATTAAGTAGTCCCAATGAAGATGTAACACCTACTTGATATCCAATTCTATGGTGAGTAATCTAGTGAATAGGATAAATAGCTAAAAAATGCCTTGTTAGCATTTATCAATTCCTCTACCAAGGTAACCCATGGAATAGAGTATGCAGGAAACAAATTAAGTTATATTATTTTAAAATATCCAAACACATGTGGATGTGGATTTGAAGTGGAGTGTGTAAATGATGCAACAATAAGAACATCTAATACAATAGGTGGCTTAGATATTGATGAATCAAGTTCTATAGGTGTAGGATTAGTGAGTTTAGGTGGACTAGGCCTAAGGTAATACAAGTCCAATATATCATTTTGATGTTGTAGAATATAGTTTTTTATAATAAATGTATGAGGGTGTCCTTACTAGAATTGAGAGAGAGAAGAAGGGAATTCTAAATATTGATTTTCCTATTTATTCTACATACTTTACCATGTCTTCTTATGTTTACCCTATTTTTAGATGAATATGAATTATAATAAGATAAAATATAATAAAATAATTTATATTTTAATGTATTTAAATAAATGGTAAATATGAATATTCAATATTAAAATTGACCTGATAATTTGATTTGATATTAATGGAAAGTAAAATAAAGGATAAGATAGTTAGCTTCACTAGTTTAATACTTGAATATAACTAACTAATGACAATAGAATATGATTAGAATAGGGCATATAAATCATAAAAATTTTCAAATATGTCTCTATGCATGTAGGGTCACTAAATTTATGCCTAGATATAAACATCAATGGTAGTGACTAGAGATGACATTACTATCTTAGGTAGCTATGGATATCTCTGACCATAAATTACAATGTGCCTATCTATAATATTTATTTTTGTGCAATATTAATTATAGATTATGTGTGTAAATTAAAATTTTATCTTCCTTATCCTTGAAGCCCTATGTGTGTTTTTCAAGGATAAAAACTTGTAAAAATTAAAGAAGTGTAATTTAGTTGAGCTGAACTCAATCATCCCCTTGATGATTGAAATTTAGATACATATCCAATATTCAAATAGAGAATTCAAACCACATGTTTCTTACCATTAGTGTGAATATGTAATTATGTTATTTTAATGTATGAATGCACCTAAAAATTTGGTGTTTATCTTGACAAATGTTAACTCTTGACCTAGATTGGTGTGATTTAGACTTGGATGAATACTACTCATAGTGATTAACTTACAATTTGGGAAGAATAGGGCATATTGTATCTATGTGTAGTAGTATATTTGATAATAAGTTGAGAGTTACATATATTTATAGACGATTAATATTCTTGACATTGAATTTTATTTATATGCACTTAAATGGTTAATTTACCACACTAACACACTAGGTGAATGGGATGATATATGGAAATAATTTAATTTTTAAAAATAATAATTTCAAGGAAAAGGATCATAATTTCAACCTCAAGACATTTACATCAATTCTACTATTTGAGTCTGAAATGATTGTCTAGGAGACATGAATGTAAATTTGGTGATATTAAAATTTATGAGTAGGATGTTTAGCTAATTTATCACAAGATAAAAGATTAACACTTATAATGGATTGAGATCATAACTAGGAAGTATGTGTTTAGGAATGGAGATTATTATCTATTTATAGATCCATAAGTCATGTAGGATAAATGCACACCAAGGTTTACATTTCTAAGTGTCAAATACCATATTTTAGTATCTATAAATTCTTCTATTTTCATCTAGTGTTATAATGTAATCCTAGATAAAATTTTGATTTACTCAAGGAATGAAAAAGAACATGAATAACACTTAACATTAAAAAATTATATAAGTACTAAAAACACATTGGGAGGGTGAGTGAGGAGGATCATAAAAGGGTGGGAGGAGTGTTTTTGAAAAAGACATAGAGCAGGAATAAGGCAATGGGGATGGAAACTGATCTAAAGGTAATGATGGGGACAATAGTGGATCTAGAGGTAATTATGGGGAAAAAAGTGGATCAAAAGGAATTAGGGATAGAAAGGATCACATTCAGGATAGTTTAGGCCCACATATTAGTGGTTAGAGTAAGGAAACATCAAAAGATGTGTTAGATACAGACAAGTCTTTATGGTCTATAGGCATAAGTCTTAATGAAGATAAATTATCTTAGGATAAAAAATTAAAAGGAAAAGTGGGTGAGCATCATATAATACTTCCAAATTAGGATATTATGGCTTCAAAATACTCAAGGGGTTTTTATATCCAAGTTCTAGATTCACTCATAAGTAGAGCTTCTTCAAGAATGGTTGCTACTTTAGTTGGTAAGTTTCTATGTACAGGGGATAACATTTACCTTTTTAGACAATGGGATAAATAAAATGGATGAATAAAGGACACATGGTAATATAGATAATGTCATGATTTTTTAATTATTCATTTTTAAAATTAATATGAATGTGCTCAAATTTTAATAGGAGGCCCATGGTTCATGGGGATATCTAGTCTATTTATGAAAAATAGAAGCCTAGTTTTGATCTAGAGAAATAGAACATAAACCTTATGCCAATATGGGTAAGACTTCTAGGAATCTGTTTGGAATTTTAAGAGGATTAATTTATTAGGATATAATTTTTTTTGGTCATATCATTTCATTTGATGTAGCAAATAAAGGAAAAACTAGGTTAATCCATGCTATATTTTGTGTAAATGCTTTTATGAATCAAGAACTTCCCTCTTTTGTGATTATGACTACTAGTAATCGAAAATGGATACAAAAAATAGAATATGAAAATTTAGTTCTTAAATTTCAAAGGCATAAAAATTTAGGTCATATGACAAAATACTTCCCATATTTTATTAAGAAATGAAACATTTATTTACCTAGAAAGGAGATTCAATCTTGGCAAAGGAAATAAAAGGTTATCAATATAGCAACCACACTACATTATAATAGTGGGATTAGAGGAGAGGAGAATATGATATTAAAATAAATTGAAATCAAAGATCCTCAAAACTAATATGCAAAGCACATAGAAGGAGAAAATGTAAATGATGGTGTAGAAGGGGAAGAAATTTGACCAGTCTTGAGATACCCCTTTGTGTAAGATAGTAATGAAATAAATTCAGATGTTTAGGCAACCTAGATCAAAATGATTTTGAATTTAAATAGTCTTGATTAATTTATAGAGCATCATGAAATCAAGGAAAAAGAGGAATATTTCCAAATTAAGTCAAATAAAAAAGTGGGTTCAAATAACAAGGAAATTCTAGATAAAGAAATTAATTCCATAGAGCATTTATCTAATTCACCTCATGACAGAAATTTACAAGAAAAGGTAGATTATTTTAATCCAAAGGATAGCCTAGTGATGTAGAATAAGTTTCTTTGTTTGGAATCATTGGAAGGTGAGTATAAATTTGGAAGAGGTACTATGCACAGAAATTTATTCCTCGGCCTATAAGGATCTTTTTAAGGTGGAGAAAGATGAGTCTTATAAGGAAGAAAATAAAGATAAAGTTATTTTTATAGAACCTTCATATAATTTCCAATTTGTGTCTTTTCCATGTTTTAGAATGGATAAATATCAAGAATTTATAAATCCAACCAAATTAAAAAGTACTCTTAAATAAACAGATCTTGGATCTTCAAAAAATACAAGGAAATTATCCTAAGTAGAAGTAAGGAAAATGAAGATGGAAAATAAGCTAACAGAATGCACTCAGACTATGATCCAATCTAGTTTCAAAAAACCCCTCAGATGTTTCAAATGAAGATTATAATTTGGAATATAAGGGGAATGAATCATTCTAATAAACATAGTACTTTAAGAGATCTTAGAATAAATCAATTAGCTTATATAATAACTATTAAATAAACTAAAATAGAATATAAAATGGTTGAGGAGGTCAAAAATAAGGTTTGAAATGATGAAAAGGTTTATAGTGTTATCTCCTTAGGTGTTTTGAGAGCTTTTGAAACCTTTTGGGATGATAAGGCTCTTTTTGGTGAAATTTTGATTAAAAATCAGCAAGATTTGACTTGGGTTATTTCCAATGTTTATGCACCTAACTCATCAATAGCTTGAAGAAGACTATGGAAGGAGATTAGATATTTTAGAATGAATTGTGGTGATTTAAATGGATGGTAGTATGGGATTTTAATTCTCCATTAGTCCAAGTGAGAAGAAAGGAGGTAATCAGGTTTTTATAGAGTATGGAAGATTTAGAAGATTTTATTTCAATTAATGAACTATTTGATGTAGAGCTAAGGGGAACCCCATTTACCTGGTCAAATATATGACTAGGATAAAATATTATTCATGTCACATTGGATTGTGTTATCATTTATGTAGACTACCTGCTTATCCAAGACTTTTGTCTTTATTCTCTACCTTGAATAGGATTGGATCATAACCCCTTATTGCTCAATTTGGATGACAGAGTCACAAAAGATAAAATTTTATTAAAATTTAAGAGTATGTGGTTTTCTCACCTTGAGATTCCTAATATAATTGAGGAATGGTGGAATATAGATATTCAAGTCTCATTTATGTTCAATCTGTCACAAAAACTTAAAAATGTTAAGAGGTGCATCAAGAGATAGAATAAAATAAAATTTGGTAATATCTTCCATCAAAAAAGGGAGATCAGAACTGAGATACAAAAATTAGAAGATATTTCAACTGAGAATGGATTAAATGAAGTAAATTTAACTAGAGAGGAAATCATGTTGTGTGAATACCACACCCTAATTTCTCACGAGGAATATTTTTGGAGGCAGAAGTCATTAGCCATTTGGATCAAAGAGGGGGATCATAATTACAAATTCTTCCATATGTATTTGCTTAAGCATAAGAGTTACAACAAATTTTCAAAATTAATTATGGAGGAAGGTTTCCAAATTTTAGATCCCCCCTTTTTTTATTAAGAATGAAGTTATTATTGACTTTAAGGAGTTGTTTATTGCTAACTCAACTATAAATAGAATTAAGGGGGAAGATTTTTTTATTGAGAATACCATATTTGGTGACTAATTCGGATTACTCAAATCTTCACAAATTTGTGATGATGGAAGAGGTGGAATAAATAATTTTTATCTTGAAGAAAGACAAGGCTCTAAGACTAGATGGATTCCTAATTGAGTTTTTTCAAAAAGAATAGGACATCATTAAGGAAAATTTGACTGAGGTGGTGAATGAAATCTTTTATTATATTAGGCTACTAAGGGAATTCAATAAAACTTTAATAGAATTTATTCCTAAAAGGAGTGGAGCTATGGATTTTAAATACTTTCAACCTATTAATCTTTGCAATTCAGTTTACAAGATCTTCACTAAAAATTTGGCCTTCAGATTGTAGCCACTGATGGACAAACTGCTATACACAAACCAAGGGGGTTTTATTTTGGTGTGTCAGATCATATATAGAATTATAGTTGTCCATGACACCATCCACTCTATGGAAGAAATAAAAGAGTATGGTATGATCTATAAACTTGACATGACAAAGCATATGATAGATTAGACTAGGATTATTTAGATATGGTTCTATAAAAATTTAAAATCCATAATCATTTAAGACTATTGATTTGTAGTTGTGTCATTTACTATGTTTTCAATAATTGTTAATGGTAGTTTAGCTATATTTTTTGATATCAAGCAAAGTTTGAGATAAGGGGACCCATTATTTCCCTTCTTATTCATATTAATGGTAGATTCTCTTACTATAAATCTATTAGATGATCTGAGGAAAGGGGAATTGAAAGGTTTTTGGGTTGTAACTAGAGTCCATATCAATCTTCATCAACAATTTTTGGATGATAAGATTTATTTAGATCTTGCCTCAGTTATGTAAGCTAAAGTTTTGAAAATAATTCTTATTAATTGTGAGGAGGTTTATAAGCATTAGTAAATTATTACAAAAGTTTGTTTTTTCTTTGTGAATACCCCTATCAGTAGACAACATAAGATATCTCAAGTTTTTAGATGCCAGATTAAACATTTATCATCAATATATTTGGGTATACCCCTGTTTGTTGGTCTTATGTTAACTAATATTTGGAATCCACTCTTGGATAGATTATAGAATAAACTTGCTTTATGAAAAGGAGCTTTTCTATCTCAAGTGAGTAAGATTTTTTTAATAAAAAGTGTTTTTAAAAGCCTACCATTATATTTAATATCTCTTTTCAAAATTCGTAAGTTGATTCAAGAAAAAATGAATAAAATTTAGAAGTGTTTCTTATGGATGGGAGTAGATGAAAAACATAGATTCCCTTTGGTCACTTGGGAAAGGGTTTGTAAACCCAAATACTTTGGTGATCTTGGACTCAAAAATTTAAACCTAGTAAATAAATATTTGGTGGCTAAGCTTTATTGGATATTTATCAATGAATATAATTAATGGGTAAGTATATTATAGGATAAATATCTAGAAAATATAATGACAATACCTTTTCTCACTGAATAAAATATTGTAAGAGGATTAGCACTATGAAATTTATTTGTCAAAAACAAGGAACTAATTATTAAAGGTAGTAAACGAAAAATTAGAAATGGTTTTAATGTTAGATTATAAGAATATTATTGGCTCCTTGATAACCCATTGAAATAAATAGAACCATGGCATAAAATTATAGATCAAATCCAAAGTGAATATGGGATTTTAGTGGCTGATTATATCCATATACATAATGGTAGAAGATGTTGGAAATGGATTCAAATTTATAATATCGGCTAATAAGTAACAAGTATTGTTTAAAACCTTAATGTCCTAGTTATAAGAATACATATAAATAATCTTGTAAAGGAGGATGATTTATTATGGTTAAATTCCAAGGATGGGCATTATTCTATTAGTTTAGGATATAATCAATAGATCCCTCCAATTGGTGAGGAGATTCCATGGTTAATGGTCTAGGACAAGGATTTCATCCTTAAAATAAATGTAATTCTATGGTTGTGTATTCAAAATAATATTTTTACCATGGATAATTTATATAAAAGAGGTATGGTTTTGGTAAATATATGTGGACTTTGTGAGGCAAACAATAAATCAGTCTTTCACCTTTTAATTGAGTGTTTTTTTTGTAAAGGTGTGGGGGTTTGTTTTGAAAAGGTTTCACATATTTGGTGTCATCATTATTATTAGTTAGATTCATGGCCTACTTGGTCAACACCATTCGTTAACCAACAACTAAAAAAATACAAGCATTCACCTTCCCCCACATTCTATGGGGAATTTGGAAAGAATGTAACAACACGATTTTTAACAAAATTAATAATCCCAGTAAAAGAATGGTTTGTAGAATGATGAATTTTCTCATTGAGAATTTTCAAAGAATTAAATGGGGGAAATAATAGCCTTTTGGTTAATAAGAAGAGATTGTGGCAAAAAATTGGAATATTATGGTTGAAAATACTAAAGCTATCAATTCTAAAATTTTACTAAGAAGACTATTATATGATTGGTTCCTTCACCTAGATGGGTGTTGTTGAGACCAACATACCCAATTTTTTTTTGCTTTACAAAATAGGGACCCTTGTAAATGTTTCAAAACATATACATCTTGGTCCAGCTTTCATAAGGTTATTCTTTTTAGAATTTGAAGATCATCCACCTAAAAAAGGATAAGTCCTTGTGTGTTTAATTATGCTTTATGAGATAACCCTACTAATGATTACCCTTAGATGGCTAAGTGCAGGTTTTAGGGAGGAAGGTAGGGTTCTTGAGAAAAAACCCTAAGGATTCAAATTCAAATTTTTGTGGGAGAAAATTTAGTGGGAATTGGTCCTTTTAAAAAAATACCCTAAGTTTAAATTTACATTAAGGCTCGATTATGTTTTTAAACATGCTCAAACCTTAACATAAAATTATACTTAAGTACCATTTTATGTTGTTTCCCCCTTTTAAATCCCCTGTAACCTTGTTAAATGTTATGTCCATAAGCCCCTTTTCATCCTAGACTAAGACCTTATCAATGTTTAGCCTAAGTTTTAATCCTACAATATCTTGGTGTTTTTTCAACATAGACGATGCCTCAAGTATCTTAAACTTTAGTCTAAATCACTACATGTATCATGCTCTAATTTGATTTTTTAACTTGGATGTAAATCTAATAATCCTCACTTCCCCAGAGTCTTAATCCAATGGCATGAGATCATCCTAGGATGAACTATGCACTAAACCCCACTCACTATAAAGGTTTCTATGAAATTTATTCTGATGACCTCACTCCCATTATTTGATGTTAATGAGGCCTTAAAAATAAACCCCACCTAAACTATTATCCTTAGTCTAAAAGGGGACCTTATAAATGTTTAAACCTTATGCTTATCGTATTAAAACTTAGATCGTAGTGTTTTTTTAATGCTATTAATCTAAGGTTAACCCTTAAATTTAAGCCTATGTGCATCAAAAACTAATTTAATGTTTGTGTATATTTTATGATTAGACTATCTGCATTCACCTGACAACCTTGATCTAATAGTGTGAGATCAAAGATTCCCCAAAGTTAAGCCAATCAAAGAGGCCTTTCAAATCATGATCAATGATTCATGTTCATCACCTAAATTGATCCAACAGACCACGTTGACCTTGAAGTCTTAAGAGCACTGAGAACATGACACATGGCATAATATCATTCAACCAAAGGAACCTCATGAGATTAAATTTGATAATCATGATCTCATCATTTAACATTCACGAGGACATATTTGACATTAGTAAGACCATCAAAATTATCCACGGTCGACCTCTTAACCAATCAACTTCAACCTCGTGGATCATGATTGATGGTTCTCACTCCATCATTGATCTTGATCCAATGGCACAAATTCAAGGTGGAATATTCAACCAAGGAGCCTAGAGCCCAATATCTCAACACATGAATGAACCACATTCAGTCATTTCCCAAGGAAGCTAGAAAGAACCACTTGGAATAACTAGGTCATCCAAGATCTGAGTAACTAATTAGAAAGGACCTATAAGATCTTAATCAAAGGCTCACATTCATCTTAGAATCCTAATCCAATGGAGTGACATAAAATGCTTTATTTAAAATCCAATGGCTAATTTTCAAAGGGATTCCCATGGGAGTTCCATGGGAAAAAGCTTAAGGTCCACGTAAATGACATATAAGCATTAAAGGACAATCATAAGATTTGGCATACCCAAAAAGATAGGATTTTAATAAGTGGTGCCATCCATAAGATCTAAGACATGCATACATTTATGAAATCCATCACCTTTGCCATTAAATCCTTAGATTCCCTACCAAACTAGCTTAAAGCCCTACACCTTGACTTAAAGCCTCAAAACTTGATTGTCAAGGACATAAATACATTAATCAAGCTCAAAGTGTCATCCTGAGCATCAATACCAGTCATATTTCAAGGAAATTGAGATCATGGTAGTGGTAAGGCAATAATGGAAAGAAGAGACATACATGTATCTATCTACATACCATAAAGGGAGGTGCTTTGGAGATACTAAATTGGACACAGGAGCATTGACTAATGGCATGCAGAATTGGTCTGAGATTTTCTTCACAATTGAAGAGCTACAACCTCTATCATCTAGTGAGCAAAGGGTGGTAATCACCAAGAGAAAGTTTGAGGACTTGGTTACAATCCAAATGATAGGTCTTCATCAAAATGCTGTTAAACTTGAGGTATTACATTGCATTGACATCCTTGCACCCCTATTTGTTGATTGTAGAATAGACAATGATTGGATCATCAACAAAGGAGTGTTAAATAAAATTACCTATATTGCCCTAATAGATTTTTAAGGCTACTACAAGCTCCCTATAGCTTACATAGACAACCCTTCCATTAAAGAATGGACTACCCAACATAATCTAGATGTTATCTTGAGACCTTGGTTAATCTAAAGAACTCATATAGCCAAGAACCATGATGGTAAAATCCCTGTCATTCAATTTAGGGAAATAATTAGGACCATTATGACCCTATTGTGTAGAGCTTCAGGGGTAGACACCACAACCTATGTTAACCCTAGATGGCTTTCCTACATATATTTCATGGTGGAAGAGAAGTTAACTCCACATATTAGAGAGATAACTAGCATCCACTTGGGAAGATAATTTTATGGCATTAAGAAAAGGACAATCTAATAATTCACTAAGATGTCCTATATATTAGACTCATTAATGCAATCCACTCATATTCTTGGTGTCAAGATTTGGTCTTCCCACAACAAAATTACCATTTCCCATCACTATTCTAAGTTGTACATCTTCAAGTATAGAGTTCATATGAAATTTATTTGTGATTGCATATACCCTAATTTGGTCAAAAATATCATAGGGAACCCCATGTCCTAGATGCACTCTCTTGTCAAGAAGTATGTTGAACTCATGGGAGATATTTGGTATTATCTAAACTACACCATTATCATAATAGAAGGTATCATGACCCAACCATTCAGGTTGCCTATGTATGTCCCCCTCAAGTTGGCTAAGAAATAAATTGCTCACCAAATCTTCCAAGGAATTGATAATGTTTGTAGGGAGAAGAAGAAGGGCATTCTGCATCCCTTATAATTCTTGATTGGGAGAACTTTGATCTGGGACTAGAAATAATTAAACATCATGTCTAGACATAGGGATGCCTTTTGCTTTTAGAAGGATGACCTAAAGGAATGGGATTGAAATAAAAAAGTTGTCCCTCATTTGTAGTCAAAGAAAATAACCAAAGTAACCTATGAGCATAGGGTTGGTCCATATGACCATTTTTACACTAAAGCTACAGACATTGAGGAAGTCCTTACTTGGTGTAGGTAACATGGTTTCAAGCTTGAACACATACTGTAAAGAGAGGAGAAACTAGTTGGGGAGAGATGGAAAATGAACCCATTGTAGTATCATCTACTGCCTTCCACTTCTAATATACTTCAAATTCAACCACAACAACAAGCACTCCAAATTCAAGGACTTGGTGAGAATAATCTAGAAGAAAGACAAGGAGAAGTCCCTTCATCATCAACCCAACCTATAAAACCATCTTCTCCAGTGGAACACTTTGATATGGTTGTCCTAGAATCATATGAGATGGTGGATGAATTATTCAAGGAAGTTGTAGAGACCTATGGGTTTAATCAAGAAGATGAGGGAGCCATAGCTAAGGTGGCACAAATTGAAGGAAATCAAATAGGTGAGGAAGAAAAGGTAAAATAAGTGGCATTGAAATTGGTCCCTGTCACACAAAAATTGGGGGCAGCTGAGTTGGCCCTTGTCCCTAAGTCTTCCAAAAGACCAAAGTTGACATGGACCCATCCCACTAGTAAAGTAAATTTGTTTAGTGATGAGTTACCCATACATGAACCTATTATTCTTAACTAGTTCATATATGGGAAACTCCAAAAGTTTTCTTACCAATCACACTCACTAGTAATTACCAGCTCTATAGGTGGATATCCCCTTGGCAATGTCAAACCCTGGAATAAGGAGCTCAAGAAGGAACAAGAAGAAAGAATTATTCAAGAAACTAAAGAAAGTGGAAAGAAAATAAAAGACATAGGAGAATTGAGTAGAACTAGGATTGAAAACCCCAAGGACACCCAAACCCTCTGAACTAGTAGCCACTATCATGTATATTCTAGATATAGTCAGGTTTGAAAGGATGACAACCAAGAAACCTACCATTGGCACCAAGGAGTTCACCTTTCAAAAGGTGGAACCATTTTTAGGTCTAACTCCTATAAAACAATAGGTGGTAGGAGAGCATCCCATCTATCAAGAGGATGTGGAAAGTTTGGTAGTGGCCCAATTAACAATGACCTTGGCTAGATTCTAGGGGATGCATTAGAGGATCACCAATCTAGAAAAGGAGAAGAAAGACTTAGAAGCACATGTTACATTTTTATTCCTTGAAGATATGATTAAACTAATGGATAAGTCCTTATTTGACACATTTGAAGGGTTGAAGGCCATGAGTCTTAGATCAAATAACTTGACCCATAAAATTGGGAAAATATAGGCATTAATCACTCAGTGACATAATTTTAGAGATCAAGAAACTAAATTGATTAATGTCTATCACACGAAGTAGGTCTAAGAAATCAAGATCATCAAGTTGAAACATTTGCATACCATCTTAGGAGTCATTTAAGATATGATATTGGACTTGAGTAGCTAGTGTGACAATGCCAATAGCTTCATGGAGGAGGATAAAGGCTTGATAGCGAGGATGGATAAGCTGTTAAAGGCACTATTGGTAAGCCCTTCTAAGACCAATGTTTTAGGCCTAATGGATGATGAAGAGTTCAAGAAAAGGGTTAGTTTATTCATCCAAAACATCAAGGAAAAATAAGGCCACCCTATCCAAGATAATCAAAAGGTCATTGATATCATCATTACATTAAGGAAGCAGATTGCAAAGGCCCAATGCATTCAAGAAATTAAAGCCAAGAGTGACAAAGAATTTAACATGTTGGTAGGTCAAGAAGAGGATTGTTTGATGAAGCCTACAATATATTTTGAGCTAATCAAAGAAAAATATACTAAGGTGAAGAACATCCTCAAGTAGTTACCCAAGGGACCCACCAATGTAACATAAAGAACATTCTTTTGTAATATATATACTAGTATGTTAGCATACATTAGTCCTTTGTTCAAAATTTGTGTAGAAAGCCTTTTGCATTGTAATCTTTGTATTAAGGATAGATGTCCTTATCATACCATGTATATTTTGAAAATATAACCAGTATACCACCTCTGTTTCCTATAAATAGGCAAAGGTTACCATTTTGTAAAGAGGGAGACTCTGAGCAATTTGTATACAAAAGAGCATTTAATACAACTAAGGAATTATGAAAAGATTTTTTGAATAGTTTGTTGAAAGATAATGCTATCTTTCAATTATATATTATTGTCTTAAATTTGAATGGTTCTCTATATTTTGAGCTACATTTTCTATTATAGTGCTATTAATTTTTGCTAATACTAGATTAACTTAAAAAATCTTATATATACTTCATTTTATTTTCTCTACATTTAGATGTGCATATGATATTCAAGCCATAGTAGCAAACTTTTAAATTAAACTTGGTGCTTACTTGTGGTTTATATATCTCCTTTGAAGCTTGCCTAGTTTGTGATGCAATATGAGTTTATACTATTTTACACCATAAATTGGTTCATGTATGCTCAAAGTAATTAGAACTTTGTCATAATATTTGAGAGGGGAATTTGCAATCATGTTCTCTTTTCTGCCTTACCCTTCCTTTTTCTATTTTCTTTATCAAATCTCACCTAGTTTAAAGGTCATTGTTAATATCCATTTAGATTAACTTGTTGGCTTGAATTATCACAAAGATCTGGACCTTGTGGCTCCCAAAAACCAAATTAAATAAATATTATGGATAATTCCCATACACTATTTCTATTCCACCATAGACATCACAAAATTATCACAAATTGCAACTCATGCCTTGGATTCTTTGAATCCTAAAATGAGAAGTGTTCATCAACACTGAAGGGCACCTATGAGGTAATTAGAAGAATCATTAGGAACTCTTGCTAGCACTAGAAGGAGGGCACCCTTGATCAATTGAAATAATTCTTGAATTAAATTTAAAGTATTCTTAACCATTATGTGTGATTTCTCACTCTAAGTGCAAAGATCCTTGATTTAGGTAGTTTTTTAGCTATCTTTGCACTTTTTTAGGAAAAGATCTTAGTTATCTACAAGGAAATAGTTAAATTATAGTAAAGATAGATTCAATATTTAATAATTTATAGTATTTGAAATTATAATGGTTTATTTTGGTTGAAGATTAACAATTCTTTGTGAATCTTGAGTTCATTTGAGTCACAGGTTGCAAATAATGGCCATCTTTCATAATTTAACACATCCTTGAGCTTACTTAGTCAAAGATTAGTGTCCTTTGTCACTTTATGAGAAAATATTCAACAAAATAGGCTTAGTGTGTAGTTTGATTGTAGTTCTTTGTGAATTTTAACATATTACACCATATTTTAAATAAGATCCCTAATCTTCAAGTTGGAATTGCCAAGGATCAGGACCAGATCACATTCAAAGATAAGAGAGCCCTTGCTCAAGATAGAAACCCATAGAAGAACTAGGAAAGATATATAAATATGCAAGCATTCCAAGTATATACCATCTTCACCCTTATAAGGGGTTCCTGCATTCAATTTTCTTCTAGATATGGCATGGCTTAGAATTTCCCCCATCAATGTACCAGGTGTAGTTCATGACTTGCCTCATAATATTGAAAAGTACTTACCAATATTTATTCCAATTGGTGTTGTAACTGCAAAAGAACATGTTAAGTCTTTCAAGGCTACCTTAAGGTTATTAAATGTCATCTATGAAAATGTAGCATGTAGATTATTTACTTTTACATTCAAAGATGCTGCATATGAATGGTTCCTCAATTTTGCTAACAATTGTATCACCTCATGGAATAATTTTGACATTATCTTTATTGATCAATTTGGGAATATCATAAGCCCTTGTTTCATTTATCACCAATTTACAACTATTAAGAGAGATGAAAATGAGCCAATTAGATCTTCTAATGCCAGTTCCAAAATATGTTTAGTCAGACCATGGATCCATACAAACCTAATGAGACTTTAGCTATTTAAGTTTAAAAAGATGTAGTAGACCCCATGACTTTTGTGTTTCTAAAAATAGTTTTCCTAGCTATCACCACATTGGTCCAAGATTATTTTGAAGCAATGGTTATTAGTGACTAAATATAGCCTCAAGTAAAAATAGATTATTCTTTCCCAAATGTTAATCCTCAGATGCCTACATTAAACATTTTCCCAAATAATAATTAAATTCCTTAACATTAAACCAGCTCCTTGATTTTAATGTATTACCTACTAGCCATGTTATTCCTAATCATAACCTAAGTTTCTTGAGTCATCAATTTACTAATAGACTTCACACCAATGACCAAAAGGATTTAGTTCCAATCAATGACACTAACAATAACCAAGTCCAAAATTTTGAGACCCCAAAGAATGAGAATGAATCTATACTAAAGATTGTTTAGAAGCTTAGCACAAATTTCTTTCAATTACAAAAACAAGTTGGCAATGCTAATGACAACTCTGGGAGGAACTTCACCTTCTAAAAGTTCAACAATCCTAGAAATATATTTTAGAATGATAGTTTCTACAATAATAAAGCCAATGAGCCTTTCTCTAGCAAGAAGACCATGGATATTAATCTCATTGATATTGCCTTACTAGATTATTATAGGGTGCATGATACCTCTAAACATGGTGAGATTTATTACATTGATTTCTAAAAATCATTTGAAGCTTTCTAAGAAGAGCTTGACACATTTGAAGTAGTCCCAAATAGAGATACTACTGCAAGTCCTTCTAGATTCAAGCCATCTGACCAAGTGCACATGGTAGAGACATTTTAGTTCCCTTTGCAAGAGGATAATGAGCCTGAGAATATCCTTGAAGACATACCCTTTGAGAAATAGAGAACAAAATTAGTCATCAACTACTTCCACTCCCCCTAATAATTATAGGACTCTAATAGACACTACATCAAGGAATGATCTTGAACCACATATAGGTAGTTTTTCTAAATTTACTACTGAACCTTCATGCAAAACTAGTTACAACATTATGGAAGATATGAAAAGGATCAAAGCTAATACTATTCTATATGAGCTAACTTAGAATATAGAACAAAGATATTTACTCTTGGAATCCTTGTCCAAGAAATTTAGGAAGCCTCCTAAGAGTGATAGTGCAAATGTGACTATGCAAGTAACCAAAGTAGAGTCCCCACCCTTATTGCTTATAGTTATGATATTTGGGAAGAACGTCCATAATTAAATTTTAGATTATAGAGCCTCAACCAACATCATACCTATTAGGATATGTGAACAACTTGGGTTGACCCTAATCAATTCTGATAGGGTGGTCACACAATTGGACAAGCCAATAATCAAAGTCATTGGGGAGTTATTAAATGTACATATGCAGTTTGCTAATGAACCAAGGGTTTAAAAATTCATTAACATACAAGTGGTGGATATTCCCAATACTTATGGATTGCTCTTGAGTAGAGAATGGACTAAGGCCTTGAATGGATACATGTCTACTAACTACTCCCACTTATGGTTTCCTTAGAAAGGTGTGCCAAATCAAATAAGGGTAGAAAGAGAACCAAATATGAGACACATGATAATAGAATACAACACTGTCAATGAAAAGGTAAACTTCCTTAACTCTAATCTAGGAATTTTTAGTTTAGAGACTACAAAAGATCTTAGTTCCAAAGACTGTCCTCATGAGCTTGGCCTATGGAACTTGTATGTTGATGGTGCCAAGTGAAAATCAAGATTAGGGGTTGGTATTATATTTATAGACCCTACAAAAAAGTAATATCATGCATCCTATAGGTTATAATTACCATACACTAATAATTTGGCTGATTATGAAGCTCTCATTCTAAGATTGTAACTTGATATTAAGTATAAAGCTATGGAACTTCTTGTTTATGGGGATTCTAAACTGGTGGTCAATCAAGTAAGGAGCAGGTACCAGTGCAAACTATCTTACCTAAAGAGGTAAAAGTTTAGAGTTTGGGACTTAATGGAATATTTTGGTGCTTTCAAAATCATGTGTATCCCTAGGGAAGGAAATAAAGCTACTGATGAGCTAGCCTTTGCTATAGTTAACCTTAAGCCCAATCATGATTCCCATAACCTCAATATTGAGCTAGTGTTATGCCCCTTAGTCCCAAATAATATGAATCATTTTAAGTATTTAATTATGATCAAAAAATTCTATATTTCTTGACCAATTTTGGGGCCTTTAAAGCTCATATAATTGATGAAGCTAATAAAAGTTCTTCTGAAGGGGAGCTTAATGATAAAATCATCCAACTGAATGATAATAAGATACCTAAAAGGATGATTTTATTGGAAAGATTGTTTGATCATGATAAGATTCTTGAAACACCTAAGGTGCCCAAAGTAAATGGTAAAGACTATCATTTATTAGATATCAACTCAAATGATCAATGCCGATAAGTAAACATAGGAAAAGCTTGCACTGAAATGGAAAATAGAAAGGCTAGAGAGTTGCTTACAAAGTATAAAGATTTAATTGCCTAGTCCTATGAAGATCTAAAAATATTTGATCCAAGGGTTATTACTCATACTATACCTCTCAAGGAGAGTTTCAAAACCTTTAGATAGAAATAAAGGCTAGTCAAACCTATCTTAGAACCCATGATCTTTAAAGAGGTCAAGAGGCTATTGGATGCAAGGATTGTGTTTCCTATTAGGTACTCCACTTGGGTTTCCAACTTGGTCCCATTCAGAAAGAAGAATGGGGAAATAATATTGTGCATAGACTTTACAAATCTAAATAGAACATCTAAAATGGATAATAATCCCCTACCTTCTCTTGAACAAGTCAACCAAGTTATTTTAGGATAAGCCATGATGTCTTTTTTGGATGGATTTTCTTGATACAACAAAGTGCTTATTGCTCAGGAAGATAGGATGAAGATAACTTTCACTACTAAGTGGGGAACATATGCTTACAAAAAAATTCCATTTGGATTGATTAATGTAGGAACCACCTTTCAGAGTGCCATGGACCATGCTTTCCAAGGTCTAGTGGGAAAATGCATAATCATATATATGGATGATCTAATAGTGTTATCCAAGAATAGAGAGGACCCTTTCATGCACCCAAAGCAAGTGTTTGAAAGGTGTAAGAAGTATTGTATATCTCTCAACCCTAAGAAAAGAATGTTCTATGTCATTGAAGGAAAATTATTGGAACATGTCATCACTAAAGAAGGGATTTCCATAGACCTTGAGAGAGTGGAATCCATTTCCAAGATTGAGTTACCTAACAACTAGAAGGAATTGAAGTCATTTTTTGGTAAAATTAACTTCGTGAAGGAGTTCATCTTAAGATTTGCTAAGATTGTCAAACCTCTGAATGATATGCTTAAGAAAGATGATAAAATTTCTTGGGATGAAGAATCAAATTAAGCTTTTGTTGACATCAAAAATTCAATCAACCAAGCCCCAGTCTTTATAAGTCTTGACTTCTCAAAGGAATTTTACTTGTATTCATTTGATTTTGACCACACCATGGCTATAGTCTTGAATCAAAAGGTGGATGGAAATGACCACCCTATAGCCTTCATGATCACAAATTTAAAAAATGTAGAGGTAAACTATTCATTGATTGATAAGTAGGCTTATGCACTAGTGAAGGTAGTGAAAAAATTTAGGCATTACATCCTTAAAAATAAGGTGCATGCCATCTTACTAGACCCAACAAAAAAGCTTATGTTAAGTCATAATGAGCTTAGGGAAAGAAGAGTCAAGTGGATGGAAATCCTATAAGTGTATGATATAGAGATGAAGATTGCCAAATTGGTGAAATGTTAGGGCCTGGTCTAGATGATTGCCAATGCTAATTCCAAACTTCATGTCATGTAAGTGGATCAACAAAACTTCCAACCCAATGAATGGTATGACTATTTAACACATCTTCTCATCAAAGGTAATTGTCTCCTTGGACTCACTAGAGAACAAAGGAGAGCCTTAAGGCTCAAATCATCCCATTACCTCATCAAATATGGAGTCCTTTATAGGAATAACTTTGAAGGGATATACTTAAGGTGTGTGTCCAAAGAAGAGGCTTCTCAAATCATGTCTACTTTTCATGAAAATTTAGGTAGTGGACATCCTTCAGGGAGAACCACAACCCAAAATATTTTTAGGTTTGGGTACTATTGGCCCACCATTGTCAAGTATGCTTACAAACACGTGAGAGAGTGCCAATCATGCCAAATTTTTAGCACAAAAGGGCCAAAGGCAGCCATGCCTCTACAATCGGTGATGGTAGACAAACCTTTTTCATAGTGGGGATTAAACTTTATAGGAATTATTAATCCTAATTCCTTTGAAGGCCATAATTATGTCTTAACTACTATAGATTATTTCACAATGTGGACTAAAATTATAGCCACCAAACAATGTAAGACAAAGGAAGTGATCAACTTCCTAGAAGAAAATATTTGCACCAAATTCAGAACCCTAGTTTCCTTTGTTTATGACAATGGATATACATTCATATCCATTAAAATGAACAAATGGGATTATGATAATGTCATATATTTTAATTTTTCCTCTAATCATATCCTTAAGGAAATGGAGTTTCCAAATCTACCAATAAGAATCTTATGAAGACCATCAAAAAGTCTGTTGTCTAGCACATGGCATAAGCTCCTTAAGTATGCATTGTGGGATGACATAATAAGGATTAAGTAATAACTCAAGGCTTCACCATTTATGTTTATTTATGGTCATGAACCTATCTTCCCCATCACCCTCAAACTACCTACATTCACATTCATGCAATAATACATGGAGAAAAGCAAGAGATTACTAATTGTAAGCTATTATACATCATTCAGATGGAAGATGCCATAAAAAAGGCATTTGTAAACTTTAGTAGGCATAAATAAAATATGAAAAGATGGTTTGACAAAAGGTACAAGGTGAAGGTATTTAGATAGGGATACCTAGTCCTCCTTTGGGACAAGGCATCAAAATCTAAGGATAAACATGGTATGTTTTTGCCATTATGGATTGGCCCATACCAAATTGTAGGGACCTTGGGTAACAAGACTTTAAAGCTAAAATACCTTCAAGGATTAGAATTTGTATTGGACACCAATGAGCAATACCTCAAGTATTACTTTTCTACTTCTCCACTAGGGTTCTTCATGGAATGGCATCTATAAGATTGCTTAGAGTTAGAATAGGTAGGATAGTTAGTTTCCTTTCTTGATTTGTTTTCCTACTTGGATTATATTAATTTATTTGCTTATGTTTGTTTATTTCCTTTTTTTTTAAAATTTTTTTCCTTTCTACTTGGTTGTGTTCCTTTGTTTTAATGAAGTCTCATGACTATCCTTGCTCAAAATTGCTCAAAGTTCAATTATTTCAAGTGAGGGCATGAATCTTGCATAAAAGGACCTAAAGCCATAATATAACATTGTGTTATAATATAGAGACTTTAAAAAGACTCACATGGAAGTTAGTTACCCCCCAAAGAATCTAAAACATTATCTAAGACCAAAGCTCTATTGTAAGAATAATTATGTGTGTGGAATGAGAGTTCAAAAGTTAAGGCATATGCATGCTTGCACTTAAAACACATCCTTGTCTGAGATTAAGGTTTCAACTAAAGATGATTATCATAAGGCTAAAAATTTTAACCAAATCCTTAAACCTAGCTATCTTGGCTCTCAACCTTTGTTAAAAATCAAAAATACACAAAAGGGACTTAATGTTAAATCAAAAGATGCAAAGTCAAAGTCAAAGGTGATTCAGGAAACCTCCATTGGGGCTATGGACACCTAGTCGATAGTGGAGCAAGGCCATGAGTGAAGCTAAATGTATCTCTATCAAGGCTATGGATGCTTGGCTAGTATTAGATCAATGCCCAAGCCTCCCCTAAACTAAGAGGAATTATTCCTAAAAGAATATCTAAATATGTTCAAAGTCAAATGCAATGGTCAAGAAGATATGAACCTAGATGTTCTTCCCTAAAGTCTCATGACAAATAGTAAGTGGAATCAAAGCACACACACAAAATGTTTATGATATAACATGAGGATTTAAATTATGCACATATGAAGTTTATTTCAACCTTGAATTGACCTAAGTAATGATATGTGGATCAAAGGAGATAAAGGGCTTATGTGCTGGTTTAAACTAGAGTTTTTAGGTTTTAATGTATTGCTATGTTTCCCTTGTAAGTCATCATTATTGTTGAGAAAAACATACCCCATTTTATTCTACTTTGAAAAATAGGGACCCTTGTAAGTGTTTCAAAACATTTGTATCCTGGTTTGGCTTTCATAAGGTTATTCTTTTTAGAATTTGAAGATCATCCACCTAGAAAAGGGATAGGTCCTTGTGTGTTTAATTGTGATTTATGAGCTAACCCTACTAATGATTACCCTTGGATGGATAAGTGTAGGTTTCATGGAGGATGGTAGGATTTTTGAGCAAAAATCCTAAGGGTGAATTAAATTCAAATTTTTGTGAGAGAAAATTTAGTTGGACTTGGTCCTTTTAGAAAGAGACCCTAAGTTTAATTTTACATTAAGGCTTGGTTATGTTTTTAAACATGCTCAAACCTTGACATAAAATTATACTTAAGTTCCATTTTATGCTCCTTCCCCATTTTAAATCTCCCTAACCGCATTAAATTTTATGTCCACAAGCCCCTTTTCATCCTAGACTAAGACCTTATCAACATTTAGCCTAAGTTTTAATCCTAAAATATCTTGGTGTTTGTTCAACATAGATGATGCCTCGAGGATATTAAACTTTAGTTTGAATCACTACATGTATCATTCTATAATTTTATGTTTTAACTTGAATGTATATATAATGGTCCTCACTTCCCCAGAGTCTTGATCCAATGATGTGAGATCATCCTAGGATGAACTATACACTAAACCCTGCTCACTATAAAAGCTTTTATGACATTTATTTTGATGACCTCACTCTCATCATTTGATGTTCACATCTTTGAAATTAATGAGGACTTCAAAATAAAACCCATCCAAAATTTTATCCATAGTCCAAAAGGATATCTTCTAAACATTTAAACCTTAGGCTTATCACATTAAAACTTAGATTGTAGTGTTTTTTAATCTATTAATCTAAGGTTAACCCCTCAGCTTAAGCTGATGTGCATAACATACTAACTTAATGTTCATGCATATTCCAATATTAGAATATCCACATTTACCTCATGACCTTGATCCAATGATTTGAGATCAAAGAGCCCTTGAAGCTGAGCTAATTAGAGAGGCCTTTTAGATCACAATAAATGGTTCATTTTCATCACCTAACTTGATCCAATGGACTGTGTCGACCCTAAAGTTTTGAGAGAATCAAGAGCATGATGTGTGTCATGTTATCATTTGGCCAAATAAACCTCATGAGCTTGAATTTTATAGTCACACTCCCATCATTTGATGTTTATGAAGACATCTTTGATGTTAGCAATACTATCAAATTTAACCATATCCAACCTCTCAACCAATCAACTTCAACTTCACAGATCATGAATGATTGTTATCAATCCATCACTGATCTTGATCCAATATTATGAAGTGAATGTGGAATTTTCAACTAAGGACCCCAAATCTTGATAGCATGACACATGCATGGACTGCATCTAGTCATTTCCCAAGGAAGCTAAAATGTGCCACTTGGCATAACCAAGTCATCCAAAATTTGAATGACCAATGAAAAAGGACCTTCAAGATATTAATCAAAGTATTTTCTTCATCTTATAATCCTAATCTAATAGAGAAAAATAAAAGGATTTATTTAAAATCCAATTGCTAAATTTTAAATGGATTCCCATGAGAGTGCCATGGGAACAAGCTTAAGGAGGTCCATGTAAATGCCATGTAAGCACTAAAGGAAAATCATAAGATTTGGCATGCCCAAAAAGATAGCATTTGCATAAGTGGTGCCATCTATAAGATCTAAGACATGAGTACATTTTTAAAATCTATCACCTTTGCTATTAAAGGCTCAAAAACCCTACCAAACTAACTTAAATCCCTAATCCTTGATTTAAAGCCTCAAAACTTGAATGTTAAGGAAATAAATACATTAAGCAAGCTCAAAGTGTCATCCTGATCATTAATACCAGTCATATTCCAAGGCAATTGAGATCATGGTAGTGGCAAGGCAATAATGGAAAGAAGAGATAAACATGTATCTATCTATACACCATGAAGAGAGGCACTTTGGAGATACTGAATTGGACACAGGAACATTAGCCAATGGTATGAAAAATTGGTATAAGATTTTCTTCACAATTGAGGAGATGCAACCTATATCATCCAATGAGAAAAGGGTGGTAGTCACCAAGAGAAAGTTTGAGGACCTAGTTATGATCTAAATGATAGGTCTTCATCAAGATGCTACTAAATTTAAGGTATTAAATTACATTGACATCCTTACACCCCTATTTGTTGATTATAAAATAGACAATGACTAGATCATCAAAGAAGGAGGGTCAAATAAAATTTCCTATATTTCCCCAATATCTTTTGAAGGATACTAAAAGCTACCTAGATCTCACATAGACCTCCCCTACATCAAATAATTGACTAGCCAACATAATCTAGATGCTATCCTGAGACCTTGGTTAATCCAAGGAACTCATGTAGCTCGCAACCATGATGGTAAAATACCTATGATTAAATTTAGAGAAAGAATTAGGATCATTATTACCCTATTGTGTATAGGTTCAGGGGTAAACACCACAACCTATGTCAACCCTAGATGGGTTTCCTACATATATTTTATGGTGGAAGAGAAGCTAACTCCACCTATTAGAGAGATGATTAGCATCCACTTGGAGAGATAATTTTATGGCATTAAGGAAAAGATAATCCAATAATACACCATGATGTCTAATTTGTTAGACTCATTAATGGTATCTATTCATATTCCTCATGTCAGTAATTTGTCCTCCCACATCAAAATTGCCATTTCTCATGACTACGAGAAGTTTCACATCTTCAAGTACATAGTTCATATGTAGTTCATTTGTGATTGCATATACCCTACTTTGGTCAGGAATATCACAAATAACCCCATGCCTAGGATGCACCCTCTTATCAAAAAGTATGTTGAACTCATGAGAGATATTTGGTACTCTCTAAACTACACTATTATCAAAATAGAAGGGATCATGAACCAACTATTTAGGTTATCTATCTATATCCTCCTTAAGCTGGCTGAGTAAGAAATTGCTCACCAAATCTTCTAAGGAATTGATAATGTTTATAGGGAGAAGAGGAAGGGTATTCTATATCCCTTCCCATTCTTGATTAGGATAATTTTGATTTAGGACTGGAAACAATTAGACATCATGTCCAGACATTAGGATTCCTACTTTTAGAAGGATGACCTAAAGGAATAAGACCCCAATAACAAGGTTGTCCCTCATTTGTAGTCAAAACAACTAACCAAAGTAACCTATGAGCATAAGGTTCATCCATATGACCATTTTTACACAAAAGATATAGACTTCTAGGAAGTCCTTACTAGGTATAAGTAGCATGATTTCAAGCTTGAACACAAACTATAAAGAGAGGAGAACCAGCATAGGAAAGATGGCAAATGAACCCATTACAATATAATTTACTACCTTCTACTTATAATGCACCTCCAAGTCATCCATAATAGTAAGAATTCCAAATTCAAGGACCCGGTGAGAAGAAACTATAAGAAATGCCATGAGAAGGCCCTTCATCATTAGCCCAACCTCCAAAACCATCTTCTCTAGTGGAACACTTTGATATGGTTTCCCTAGAACCATATGAGATGGTGGAGGAATTCTTCAAAGAAATTTTAAAGACCTATGGGTCTGATCAAGAAGATGAGGGAGCCATAACTAAGGTGGCACAAATTAAAGGACCTCAAATAGGTGAGGAATAAAAGGGAAAATAAGTGGTATTGGAATTTGTCCCTATCACATAAAAGAAGAGGGGAGCTGAGTTGGACCTTGTCCCTAAGTCCTCCAAAAGACCAAAGGTGACATGGACCCATCCCACCAGTGAGGTAAATTTATTTAGATATGAGTTCCCCATACATGGACCTATCATTCATGACTATTTCATATATGGTAAACTCCAAAATGTTCCTTCCTAATCACACTCACTGGAAATTACCAACTCTACAATTGGAAATCCCCTTGACAATGTCAAACCCTAGATCAAAGAGCTCATGAAGGAGCAAGAAGAAAGAAGAATTGATCAAGTAACCAAAGAAAGTGGCAAGAAAATAAAAGATGTAGGATCATGAAGTGGAAATGGGATTGAAACACCAAAGACACCCAAACCCTCTAAAATAGTAGCCATTATCATGTATAATCTAGATACAACAAAGTTTGAAAGGGTGACAACCAAGAAAACTAGCATTGGCACCAAGGAATTCACCTTTCCAAAGGTGGAACCATTTTCACATCTAACTCCTATACAATGATAGGTAACATCCATCAAGATGATGTGGAAAGTTTGGTAGTGGCCTAATCAATAATGACCTTGGCTATATAAGGGATTCAGTAGAGGATCACTAATCTAGAAAAGGATGGATGATGAAGAGTTTAAGCAAAGGGTCACTACCTTCAGCTAGAACATCAAGGACAACCAAGGCCAACCTATCAAATAAAATTAAATGGTCCTTGATGTCATCATTACATTAGAGAAGAAGATTACAAAGGCCCAATACATTTAGGAACTTAAAGCCAAGAGTGACAAAGAATTTAACACATTGGTAGGTCAATAAGAGGATTATTTGATGAAGCCTATAGTAGATTTTGAGCTAATCAGATAAAAATATACTAAGGTGAAGAACATCCTCAAGTAGTAACCCAAGGGACCCACTAGTGTAACATAAAAAATATTCTTTTGTAATATATATGCTATTATGTTACTATATATTAGTCCTTTTGTCAAAATTGGTGTATAAATCCTTTTGCATTATAATCTTTGTATTAAAGACAGCTGTCCTTATCATACCATGGATATTTTGAAAAGGTAACTAGTATACCACCTATGTTTCCTATAAATAAGCAAAGGTTACCATTTTGTAAAGAGGGAGATTCCAAGCAATTTGTATACAAAAGAGCATTTAATATAACTAAGGAATTATGAAAATATTATCTGAATAGTTTGTTGAAAGCTAATGTTGTCTCTCACTTACATATCATTGCCTTAAATTTGAATGGTTCTCTACATTTTGAGATACATTTTCTATCATAGTGATGTTAGTTTTTGTTATTTCTAGATTAACTAAAAATATCTTAGGTATACTTCATTTTATTTGCTCTACATTTGGATGTGCATATGTTATTCAGGTTACAGTAGTAAACTTCTAAAGTTAACTTGGTTATTACTTGTGGTTTATATATCTCGTTTGAAGCTTGCCTGATTTGTGATGCAATCTGAGTTTATACTATTTTACAATGCAAATTGGTTCATGTATGCTCAAAGTAATTAGAACTTTTTCATAATATTTGAGAGGGCAATTTGTAATCACGTTCTCTTTTTTTCCTTACCCTTCCTTTTTCTATTTTCTTTATCAAAGCTCCCCTAGTTTAAAGATCATTATTTATATCCATTTAGATTAACTTTTTGGCTTGAATTATCACAAATATTTGGACCTTGGTGGCTCCCAACCACCAAATTAAATAAATATTGTGGATAGTTCCCATACTCTACTTTTATTCCACTATAGACATCGCAAAATTGTCACAAATTGCAAGTCATGCCTTGGATTCTTTGAATCATAAAATGAGAAGTGTTCATCAACACTGAAGAGCATATATGAGGTAATTAGAAGCATCAATAAGAAGCTCCTACTAGTGATAGAAGGAGGGAAAACTTGAATAATTAAAACAATTTTAATGTTAAATTTAAAGGATTATTAACCATTATGAGTAATTTTTCACTCTAAGTGCAAAGAACCTTGATCTAGGTAGTTTCTCACCTATCTTTGCACTTTGTTAGGAAAAGATTTTAGTTATCTACAAGCAAATAGTTAAATTTTGGTAAAGATAGCTTTTATATTTAAGAATTCATAGTATTTGAAATTAGAATGGTTTATTTTTGTTGAAGATTGACAATTCTTAGTGAATCTTGAGTTTATTTGAGTCACAGGTTGAAAAGAAAGGCCATCTTTACATAATTTAGCACATCTTTGAGCTTACTTAGTCAAATATCAATGTCTTTTGTCCCTTTATGAGCAAAATATTCAACAAATTAGCCTTAGTGTGTAGGTTTATTGTAGTTCTTTATGAATTCTAACTTGTTATAGCATATTTTAAATCTGATCCTTAATCTTTAAGCTGGAATTGCCAAGGATCAAGACCAGTTCACATTCAGAGACAAAAGAGCCCTTGCTTGAGTTAGAAACCCACATAAGAACCAAGAAAGATAGAGGAAGATGTAGGCATTCTGAGTGTCTATCATCTTTACCCTTACAAGGGGTTCCTATGTTCAATTTTCATCTAGATATGGCATGGCTTGGAAGTTCCCCCATCAATGTACCAGGTGTAGTTCATGACTTACCTCATAATCTTAAAAAGTACTTGCTAATATTAGTCTAATTGGTGTTGTAACTATAAAATAACATGTTAAGTCTTTTAAGGCTACCTTAAGGTTATTAAATATCATCCATGAAGACTTATCTTGTAGATTATTTCCTTTTACATTTAAAGATGTTGCATATGAATGGTTCCTCAATTTTCCTAACAATTGTATTACCTCATGGAATAATTTTGACACTATCTTTATTGATCAACTTGTGAAGATAATAAGCCCATGTGTCATTTATTTCTAATTTACAACCATTAAGAGAGATGTAATTCATCCCATTATAACCTTCAATGCTAGGTTCCAAAAGATGTTTAATTAGACCATGGATCCATATAAACCTAATGAGGCTTTAGCTATGGAAGTTTACAAAGATGCAATAGACCACATGACTTCTATGTTTCTAAAAAGAGCTTTCCCAATTATCACCACATTGGCCCAAGCTTATTCCAAAGTAGTGTTTATTAGTGAAAAAATGCAGCCTCAAACACATATGGCTTATTCTATCCCAAATGTTAATCCTTAGATGCCTGTAATAAACCTTTTCCCAAATAATAACCAAAATGCTCTAGCATTAAACTAGCTCCCTACTCTGAATGTATTATCTACTAGCCATTCTACTCATAATTAGAACCTAAGTGTCTTGAGTCATCAATTTAATAATAGACTTCACACCAATGACCAAAAGGCTTTATTACCAGTTAATGGCACTAACAATAACCAAGTTCAAAATTATAAGACCCAAAAGAATAAGAATGAATCTATACTAAAGATGGTCTAGAAGCCTATCATTGATTTATTGCAATTGTAAAATCAAGTTGGTGATGCTAATGATAACTCTAGGAGGAACTTCGCCTTTCAAAAGTTCAATAAGCCTAGAAATAGATTTTAAAATGATAGTTTCTACAATAATAAAGCTAATGAGCCTTCCTCTAAAAAGAAGACCATGGATATTAATGTCACTAATATTTACTTGATAGATTATTTTAGGGTGCATGCTACCTCTGAACATGGTGATATTTATTGCATTGAGTTATATAAATCCTTTGAAGCTTTCCAAGAAGAGCTTGATACATTTGAAGTAGTCCCAGATAGAGATACTACTGTAAGTCCTTCAAGATCCCAACCATCTGACCAAGTGCACATGGTAGAGATATTTTAATTCCCTTTCCAAAAGGATAATGAGCTTGAGCATATCTATGAAGATATTCAAGCATTCCAACAATTCTTGAAGACATACCCTCTGAGAAATAGAGAACAAAAGCAGCCATTGACTACTTTCACTCCCCCAGACACTACATTAGGGAAAGATCCTGAACCACCTAAGGGAAGTTATTTCAAATTTGTTTTTGAACCTTCATGAAAAACTAGTTACAACATTATGGAAGATATGAAAAGGATCAAATCCAATATTACTCTACATGAGCTAACTCAGATTATACAACAAAGATATTTACTCTTGGAATCCTTGTCCAAGAAACCTGGGAAGCCTCCTAAGAATGATAGTGCAAATGTGACTATACAAGTAACCAAAGTAGATCTCCCACCCTGATTAATTATAGTTAGGATATTTGGGAAGAATGTCCATAATTTCATTTTAGATTATGGAGCCTCAACCAACATCATGCCTAATAGGATATGTGAACAACTTGGGTTGACCCCAATCAAGTTTAATAGGGTGGTCACACAATTCTATATGTCAAGAGTTAAAGTCATTGGGGAGTTATTGAATTTACATATGTAGTTGGATAATGAACCAAGGGTTCAACAATTCATTGACATAAAAGTGGTGGATATTCCTAGTGCTTATGGATTGCTCTTGAGTAGAGAATAGACTAAGGTCTTGAATGGATACATGCTTACTAAATACTCCCACTTATGGTTTCCTTAAAAAGGTGTGACAAATCAAATAAATGTAGAAAGAGAACCAAGGATGAGACACATGATAATAGAATACAATACTATAAATGAAAAGGTAAACTTCCTTAACTCTAATCTAGGAGTTTTCAATTTAGAGACTACAAAAGATCCTAGTTCCAAAGACCCTCATCCTGAACTTGGCCTATGAAACTTGTATGTTGATGGTGCTAGGTGAAAATTAGATTTAGGGGCTGGTATTGTATTAATAGACCCTACATAAAATCAATATCATGCATCCTATAGGTTATAATTCCCATGCACTAACAATTTGGCTGAGTATGAAACTCTCATTGTTGGATTGTAACTTGATATTAAGCATAAAGTTAGGGAAATTCTTATTTATGGGGATTTTGAATTGGTGGTCAATCAAGTAAAGAGTAGGTACCAATGCAAACTATCTTACTTAAATGGTACAAGTTCAAAGTTTAGGACTTAATGGAATTTTTTGATGCTTTCAACATCATGCCCAAAAAGATAGGATTTGCATAAGTGGTGCCATCTATAAGATCTGAGACATGAATAAATTTTTGAAAGCTATCACCTCTACTATTAAAGACTCAAAAACCCTACTAGACTGACTTAAAGCCCTAATACTTGATTTAAAGCCTCAAAACTTGACTGTTAAGGACATAACTACATTAAGCAAGCTTAAAGTGTCATCTTGAGCATCAAGAACAGTTATATTCCAAGGAAATTGAGATCATGGTAGTGGTAAGGCAATAATGGAAATAAGAGATAAACATGTATCTATCTACAAACCATGAAGGGAGGTACTTTAGAGATACTAAATTAGACACAAGAACATTAGCCAATGGCATGAAGAATTGGTCTGAGATTTTCATCGCAATTAAGGAGCTCCAACCTCTATCATCTAATGAGAAAAGGGTGGTAGTCACCAAGAGAAAGTTTGAGGACTTGGTTGTGATCTAAATGATAGGTCTTCATCAAGTTGCTACTAAATTCAAGGTATTACATTGCATTGACATCCTTGCACCCCTATTTGTTGATTATAAAATAGATAATGACTAGATCATCAAAGAACAAGGGTCAAATAGAATTGCCTATATTGCCCCAATAGCTTTTGAAGGATACTACAAGCTCTTTAGAGCTCACATAGACCTCCCCTCCATCAAATAATGGACTAGCCAACAAAATCTAGATGTTATCCTGAGACCTTGGTTAATCTAAGGAACTGATGTAGCCAGCAATCATGATGGCAAAATCCCTGTCATTAAATTTAGAGAAAGAATTATGATCATTATTACCCTGTTGTGTAGAGGTTTAGGGGTAGACACCACAACCTATGTCAACCCTATATGGGTTTCTTGCATATATTTTATGGTGGAAGAGAAGCTAACTCCACCTATTAGAGAGATGATTAGCATCCACTTGGAGAGACAATTTTATGGCATTAAGAAAAAGACAATCCAATAATTTTACCATGATGTCCAATTTGTTGGACTCATTAATGATATCCACTCATAGTCCTCATGTCAAGAATTGGTCCTCCCACATCAAAATTAGCATTTCACATCACTATGAGAAGTTACACATCTTCAAGTATAGAGTTCATATGTAGTTAATTTGTGATTGCATATACCCTACTTTGGTCAGGAATATCATAAGGAACCCCATGCCTAGGATTCACCCTCTTGTCAAGAAGTATGTTAAACTCATGGGAGATATTTGGTACTCTTTAGATTGCTCCATTATCAAAATAGAAGGGATCATGACCCAACTATATAGATTGCCTATCTATGTCCTCTTCAAGTTGGCCGAGCAAGAAATTGCTCACCAAATCTTCCAAGGAATTGATAATGTTTGCAAGGAAAAGAGGAAGGGAATTTTGCATCCCTTCCCATTCTTGATTAGGATAAATTTGATTTAGGATTGGAAAAAATTAGACATCATGTCCAGACATAGGGATGCCTTCTACTTTTAGAAGGATGACCTAAAGGAATGGGACATCAATAACAAGGTTGTCCCTCATTTGTAGTCAAAGCAAATAACCAAAGTAACCTATGAGAAAAGGGTTGGTCTATATGACCATTTTTAAACCAAAGCTATATACTTTTAGGAAGTCCTTACTAGGTACAAGTAGCATGGTTTCAATCTTGAGCATAAACTACAAAGAGAGGAGAACCAGCTTAGGAGAGATGGAAAATGAACCCATTACAATATCATTTACTTCCTTCCATTTCTAGTACACCTCCAAGTCATCCATAATAGTAAGAATTCCAAATTCAAGGACCTAGTGAGAAGAAACTATAAGAAAGGCCATGATAAGGCCCTTCATCATTATCCCAACCTCCAAAACCATCTTCTCCAGTGGAACACTTTGATATGGTTTCCCTAGAACCATATGAGACGGTGGAAGAATTCTTCAAGAAATTTATAAAGACCTATGGGTCTAATCAAGAATATGAGGGAGCCATACCTAAGGTGGCACAAATTTAAGGACCTCAAATAGGTGAGGAATAAAAGGAAAAATAATTGGCATTGGAATTGGTCCCTATCACATAAAAGAAGAGGGGAGCTGAGTTGGCCCTTGTCCTTAGGTCTTATAAAAGACCAAAGGTGACATGAACCCATACCACCAGTGAAGTAAATTTATTTAGAGATGAGTTCCCCATACATGTACCTATCATTAATGACTAGTTCATATATGGAAAACTCCAAAAGGTTCCTTCCCAATCACACTCATTAGAAATTACCAGCTCTACAGGTGGAAATCCCCTTGAGAATGTCAAACCCTAGATCAAAGAGCTCATGAAGGAACAAGAAGAAAGAAGAATTATTCAAGTATCCAAAGAAAGTGGTAAGAAAATAAAAGACCTTGGATCATCAAGTGGAAATGGGATTGAAAAATTGGAGACACCCAAACCCTCTGAAATAGTAGCCATTATCATGTATAATCTAGATACAAAAAAAGTTTGAAAGGGTGACAACCAAGAAAACTACCATTAGCACCAAGGAATTCACCTTTCAAAAGGTGGAACCATTTTTACATCTAACTCTTATACAAGGGAAAGTAGCAGGGGAGCATCCCATGCATTAAGATGATGTTGAAAGTTTGGTAGTGGCCCAATCAATAATGACCTTGGCTAGAATCTAGGGGATGCAGCAGAGGATCACCAATATAGAAAAGGAGAAGAAAGACTTGGAAGCATAGGTTACATTTTTATTCCCTAAGTATATAATGAAACTGATGGATAAGTCCTTTGACACATTTGAAGGGTTGAAGTCCCTAAAGCTTAGATAAAATACCTTGACACATAAATTTGGGAAAACAAAGGAATTAATAACTCAATGGTAGAAATCTAGAGATTAGGCAACTGAATTGATTAATGCCCATCACACCAAGTAGGTCCAAGACATCAAGATATTTAGGTTGAAGCATTTGCATACCCTCTTAGGAGTCATTGAAGATAATATATTTAACTTGAGTAGTTGGTGTGACAATGTCAGAAACTTCATGGAGGAGGATAAAGGCTTGATAATGGGGATGGAGAAGCTCTTAAAGGCACTATTGGTATGCCTTTCTAAGACCAATGCCATATGCCTGATGGATGATGAAGAGTTCAAGAAAAGAGTTAGTACCTTCATATAAAACATCAAGGACAACTAAGGCCAGCCTATCAAATAGAATCAAAAGGTCCTTGATGTCATCATTACATTAGGGAAGAAGATTGTAGAGGCCCAATACATTTAGGAACTTAAAGCCAAGAGTGAAAAAGAATTTAACACATTGGTAGGTTAAGAAGATGATTGTTTGATGAAGCCTAAAATATATTTTGAGATAATTAGAGAAAAATAATCTAAGGTGAAGAACATCCTCAAGTAGTAACCCAAGGGACCCACCAGTGTAACATAAATAATATTCTTTTGTAATATATATGCTAGTATGTTACTATATATTAGTCCTTTTGTCAAAATTGGCATATAAATCCTTTTGCATTGTAATCTTTGTATTAAAGATAGTTATCCTTATCATACCATAGATATATTTAAAAGATAAATAGTTTACCACCTATGTTTCTTATAAATAGGCAAATGTTACCATTTTTTAAAGATGGATATTCCAAGCAATTTGTATACAAAAGAGCATTTAATACAACTAAGGAATTATGAAAAGATTATCTGAATAGTTTGTTAAAAGCTAATGTTGTCTCTCAATTGCATATTATTGTCTTAAATTTGAATGGTTCTCTACATTTTGAGATACATTTTCTATCATAGGGATTTTAATTTGTGTTATTACTAGATTAACTGAAAAGATCTTAGGTATACTTCATTTTATTTTCTATACATTTGGATGTGCATATGCTATTCAGGTTACAGTAGTAAACTTTTAAAGTTAACTTGGTTATTACTTATGGTTTATATATCTCCTTTGAAACTTATCTGATTTGTGATGCAATCTGAGTTTATACTATTTTACAATATAAATTGGTTCATGTATTCTCAAAGTAATTAGAACTTTTTCATAATATTTGATAGGGGAATTTTTAATCACATTCTCTTTTCTACCTTACCCTTCATTTTTCAATTTTTTTTATCAAAGCTCACCTAGTTTAAAGATCATTTTTTATATCCATTTAGATTAACTTTTTGGCTTCAATTATCACAAATATTTGGACCCTGGTGGCTCCTAATGACCAAATTAAATAAATATTGTGGATAATTCCCATACTCTACTTTTATTCCTCCCTAGACATCACAAAATTGTCATAAATTGCAAGTCATGCCTTAGATTTTTTGAATCCTAAAGTGAGAAGTGTTCATCAACACTGAAGAGCACATATGAGGTAATTAGAAGAATCAATAAGAAGCTCCTACTAGTGCTAGAAAGAGGGAAAACTTGAATAATTAAAATAATTGCTATATTAAATTTAAAGTATTCTTAACCCTTATGAGTGATTTTTCACTCTAAGTGTAAAGAACCTTGATTTAGGTAGTTTCTCACCTATCTTCGCACTTTGTTAGGCAAATATTTTAGTTCTCTACAAGAAAATAGTTAAATTGTGGTAAAGATATCTTTAGGATTTAAGAATTCATAGTATTTGAAATTAGAATGGTTTATTTTTGTTGAAGATTGACAATTCTTAGTGAATCTTGAGTTTATTTGAGTCATAGGTTGAAAAGAAAGGACATCTTTGCATAATTTAGCACATCTTTGAGCTTACTTAGTCAAATATCAATGTTTTTTGTCCCTTTAGGAGTAAATCTTCAACAAAATAGGCTTAGTGTGTAGGTTTATTGTAGTTCTTTGTGAAATTCTAACTTGTTACACCATATTTTAAATAGGATCCTTAATCTTCAAGTTGGAATTGCCAAGGATCAAGACTAGATCACATTCAGAGACAGAAGAGCCCTTGCTTGAGTTAGAGACCCACATAAGAACCAAGAAAGATAGAGGAAGATGTAGGAATTCTGAGTGTCTACCATCTTTACCCTTACAAGGGGTTCTCACATTCAATTTTCATCTAGATATGGCATGGCTTGGAAGTTCCCTCATCAATGTACCAGGTGTAGTTCATGACTTACCTCATAATCTTAAAAAGTACTTGCTATTATTTAGTCTAATTGGTGTTGCAACTATAGAAGAACATGTTAAGTCTTTCAAGGCTACCTTAAGGTTATTAAATGTCATCCATGAAGATGTAACTTATGGATTATTTAGTTTTACATTCAAAGATGCTACATATGAATGGTTCCTCAATTTTCCTAACAATTATGTTACCTCATGGAATAATTTTGACACTATCTTTATTGATCAATTTGTGAAGATCATAAGCCCCTATGTCATTTATTGCTATTTTACAACCATTAAGAGAATGCAATTTATCCCATTAGATCCTTCAATGCCAAGTTCCAAAAGATGTTTAATTAGAGCATGGATCCATATAAACCTAATGAGGCTTTAGTTATGGAAGTTTACAAAGATGCAGTAGACCCCATGACTTTTGTGTTTCTAAAAAGAGCTTTCCTAGTTATCACCACATTAGCCTAAACTTATTCCAAAGTAGTGTTTATTAGTGACCAAATGTAGCCTCAAGGATAAATGGATTATTTTATCCCAAATTTTAATCCTTAGATTCCTGTATTAAACCTTTTCCCAAATAATAGCCAAAATGCTCTATCATTAAATGAGCTCCTTGCTCTGAATGTATTACCTACTAGGCATTCTACTCCTAATAAGAACATAGGTTTCTTGAGTCATCAATGTAATAATATACTTCACACCAATTACTAAAAGGATTTAAATACTAGTCAATGGCACTAATAATAACCAAGTTCAAAATTCTAAGATCCTAAAGAATAAGAATGAATCTATAATAAAGATGGTCTAGAATATTAGCATAGATTTATTGTAATAATAAAAGCAAGTTAGAAATGCTAATGACAACTCTAGGAGGAACTTCAGCTTTTAAAAGTTCAATAGGCCTAGAAATAGATTTTAGAATGATATTTTATACACTAATAAAGCCAATGAGCCTTCCTCTAGAAAGAAGACCATGGATATTAATGTCACTGATATTGCCTTGCCAGATTATTTTAGGGTGCATGCTACCTCTGAACATGGTGAGATTGATTACATTGATTTATATAAATCCTTTGAATCTTTTCAATAAGATCTTAACACATTTCAAGTAGTCCCAAATATAGATACTACTATAAGTCCTTCTAGATCCCATCCATCTGACCAAATGCACATGGTAGAGATATTTCAATTCCCTTTCCAAGAGGATAATGATCCTGAGAATATCTCTGAAGAGATTCAAGCATTCCAACAATTCTTGAAGGCATACCCTCTGAGAAATAGAGAACAAAATTAGCCATTGACTACTTTCACTCCCCCAGACACTACATCAAGGAAAGATCCTAAACCAGCTAAGCGAAGTTCTTTCAAATCTATTGTTGAAACTTCATGTAAAATTAGTTATAATATTATGGAAGATATGAAAAGGATCAAATCCAATATTACTCTACGTGAGTTAACTCAGATTATAAAACAAAGAGATTTACTCTTGGAATCCTTGTCCAAGAAACCTGTGAAGCCTCCTAAGAATGATAGCATAAATATGACTATGCAAGTAACCAAAGTAGAGTCCCCACCCTTATTAATTATAGTTAGGATATTTGGGAAGAATGTCCATAATTGCCTTTTATATTTTGGAGCCTCAACCAACATCACACTTGTTGGGATATGTGAACAACTTGTGTTTACCCCAATCAAGTTTGATAGGGTGGTCACACAATTAGACAAGTCAATCATCAAAGTCATTAGGGAGTTATTATATGTACACATGCAATTGGATAATGAACCAAGGGTTCAAGAATTCATTTACATATAAGTGGTGGATATTCTTAGTGCTTATGGATTACTCTTGAGTAGAGAATAGACTAAGGCCTTGAATGGATACATGCTTACTGACTACTCCCACTTATGGTTTCCTTAGAAAGGTGTGCCAAATCAAATAAGGGTATAAAGAGAACCAAGGATGAGACACATGAAAATAGAATAAAACACTTTCAATGAAAAGGTAAACTTCATTAACTCTAATCTAGGAGTTTTCAATTTAGAGACTATAAAAGATCCTAGTTCCAAAGACCCTTCTCCTGAGCTTGGCCTATGGAACTTGTATGTTAATGGTGCTAGGTGAAAATCAGGATCAGGGGCTAGTATTGTATTGATAAACCCTACTAGAAAAGCAATATCATGCATCCTATAGGTTATAATACCATGCACTAACAATTTGGTTGAGTATGAAGCTCTTATTCTAGGATTACAACTTGATATTAAACATAAAGTTAGGGAACTTATTATTCATGGGGATTCTAAACTAGTGGTCAATCAAGTAAGGAGTAGGTACCAATGCAAACTATCTTACCTTAAGAGGTACAAGTTTAGAGTTTGGGACTTAATGGAATATTTTGATTCTTTCAACATCATGTCTATCACTAGGGAAGAAAAAAAAGATACTAATGAGCTGGCCTCTACTACTGTTAACCTTATGCCCAATCATGATTCCCATAACCTCAATATTGAGCTAGTGTTATGCCCCTCAGTCCCAAATAATATGAATAATTTTTAAGTATTTAATGATGATCAACAAATTATATATTTCTTGACCAATTTTGGGGCCTTTTAATCTCATATAATTGATGAAGCTAATAAAAGTTCTTCTAAAGGGGAGCTTAATGGTAAAATCATCCAACTGAATGACAATAAGATACCTAAAGGGATGATTTCATTGGAAAGGATTTTGACCATGACAAGATTCTTGAAAAACCTAAGGTGTCAAAAGTAAATGGTAAAGACTATCATGTATTTGATATCAACTCAAATGATCAACCCCAATAAGTAAACATAGGAAAGGCTTGCACTAAAATGAAAAATAGAAAGGCTAGGGAGATGCTTACAAAGTATAGAGATGTAATTGCCTGGTCCTATGAAGATCTAAAAATATTTGATCCAAGGGTTATTACTCATACTATACCTCTCAAGAAGAGTTGTAAACCCTTCAGATAGAAATAAATGCTAGTCAAACCTATCTTAGAACCCATGATCTTTAAAGAGGTCAAGAAGCTGTTGAATGCAATGATTATGTTTCCTATTAGGCACTCCACTTGGGTTGCCAACTTGGTCCCAGTCAGAAATAAGAATGGGTAAATAATATTGTGCATAGACTTTATAAATCTAAATAGAGCATCTAAAATTCACAATTACCCCCTACCTTGTCTTGACCAAGTCATCCAAGTTGTTTTAGGATCGGTCATGATGTCCTTTTTGGATGGATTTTCTAGATACAACTAAGAGCTTGTTGCTCAGGAAGATAGAATGAAGACAAATTTCACTACCAAGTGGGGAACATATGTTTAAAAAATAATTCCATTTGGATTGATTAATGTAGGAGCCACCTTTTAGAGGGCCATGGACCATGCTTTCCAAGGTCTAGTGGAAAAATGCATCATCATATACATGGATGATCTAATAGTGTTTTCTAATAATAGAGAATACCATTTCATGCACCTGAAACAAGTGTTTGAAATGTGTAGGAAGTATGGTATATATATCAACCCTAAGAAAAACATCTTCTATGTCACTAAAGGAAAATTATTGGGGCATGCCATGACCAAAGAAAGGATTTCCATAGACCCTGAGAGAGTGCAAGCCATTTACAAGATTGATTCTAGGGTTTTTGATTATAAAATAAATATTAGAATTAAAATAAAAAATAATAAGGATATCCATATTTATAAACCCATTGATGTTGATCAAGATGAACTGCAAGATAATTTGGGGGAAAATGAGGAGACTATGAAGTTTTGGGAAGGGGAAATAATAAATGGTCCTAGTATGGAGGCATACATGTATGCAAATGATACTACAACATTGGGGAATAATTGAATTAATATTCAAAACATTGTGGAATTTCTAAATCTCCTAAAATAAAGAGGAGTAAGTCTTGTCAATGTTCACAAGGAGAAAGATTTACCTAAAGACAATGAGAAAATGTAACTAGCTTTAGAAAATCTAGTTTAAGATATCAATAAGTAGTATAGGATTTCACACATTAAAGAGGAGGTATACCTTCATAAAGCCTTTATAATATGGTTTATAAATTATCATTCCCATCTTAAGGAGACTATAAATAAGATGAATCATAAGGATGGAATTTTTTGTACTAAGGCAAATTTAATGGAAATGCATCTACAGTTCCAAAGCTTAAAAGAGAAATTGGATAATATGGAAATAAAGAGAGAATGATAAGTTAAAATAAAATATTTTATTACTTTTGGATTTTAGTCAAGTATCTATGCAAAATTATTTTCAAAGTATTCAAGGCCTCAAATCTCTGGTCAAAAGGAGAAATGAAGATCATCAAAAGGGGAATCTAGATAAAAAGAGGAAAGGCCCAACTATGGACAAACAAGAAAATAAGATTCCTCAAGACATGGAGAAAATTTTTAATAATCTCATATATAATTGGGGTAAATCAAATAAGGCATAGAGATGCCTAGTTTATTAGCTTTGAACTATTATTTTTTATTATTTTCATAGTTTTGGTGTCTTTCACTTCTCCTTAAGTAGACATATGTTTGTTTTATGGTATATAAACCAAGTATATGTGCTTATTGAAAAGGGTAGGGTACCTATTTAAAATCCCATTTTACCATTAATAAAAAAAATACTAGAGTAAAATGATAAAGGTATAATTGAGTTTGTACTAAACAATTTCGCTTTGGGAGAAGGCTCCAAATGTGCAAGTTGATCCTATAAAAACTTGTAATGAAAATTTCATAGTCAATTTCCATATAAATGAATTTTAAACATGGATTATAATTGAAATTTGAAAGATCACGGAAGGGGTACACCTGTGTGTGAGTAAATTATATTTCTCTATAACTTGTTTGAGATGCTTCCTTGTTAAAACATTCCATAATTATGCTTCCTCATTGAATTACTATAAAAAAATGGATAAATTAAGGGTGATCAATCCCAAATTTTAATTTTAAGTAAGGGAATATCCATTTATTAGGATAAAATTTCACCCAACCCACATGTAACTAATCCAAAAATAATATTATAACCCCAAAATATAAGGAAATAGCTACATAATGGGATCATAAAGTAATGTCTAAGTTGTTTAGAGATGTAAAAAACACAACCACATTACTCATTTAAATATGAATCAACTAATGCATATGGATTTATGAATTCAAGGTTGCTCCACACTTAAAACACTTGATAAATAAGTACAAAATTATAAATTTGTCAATTTACATTAACCAAAATCATGCCCCACTAAATTGGTTCTAACTATAAATCTATATATGTTCATTAATGAACATTGTGCTCAAGTGAAATATAAAATGGTGTAAATGTTTAAGAACCAACATCATGCCCAGTTGAATGTCCTATAAAATATAGTACATATGCCCATAAATGTATATGAATATGTATCAATATAAAATCTATCACTTATTGAGTACATATTCCATACATATGCCCCAAAAATATTTATAATGACTACAAATAAATATCTCATTCTAATATTTGAGTCACATCTATACTCTAAAATATATATGTTGTACCTAAATTTTCTCATATAGGCCTTAGTTTCTATGATAAAAAACACTTATATTCTTCCCCTTTTGAGTTGAGGGACAGATCCTACAAGTCACTCATCTCAAAATATAAGTGAAATATATCATGTCATGCATACATATAACATTAATAAAATCATTTCAACATGTAGAGAGTTTTCATCATAGTAATGTATATAACATCAAGGCATGCATGTAAAATATGGAATTCAATGGTATATAATTAGTATGTCGAGAGAGATGTATCTATGAATAGTGACATAGTAAATGGTACTAAATAAGAATATGTAGGAATGAAGTCCATGACATAAATATGAAATATTTTTATATTTGAATGATAACCCTTAAGCTACTGCTAAACCATAAAATACTCTTTTAGGAAGGATGCCACTCTATAATTAATTTAAATAGAAGCCTCAGAACTTACTTGATTCCATTGAATAATGATATGACCCTCATTATATATACCCACTTATAATAATATATGGGTAGATAATTAATACCTATAAAATTTGACTCAGTGTCTAATATAATAGATACCACAAGTTACCTATATGAATAATATTATGTGTGACACATTTATACATATACACCCATTAATTTTCATCGTAATATCATCCTTCTAGGTACATTTATTTCCATCCCTTGTAGCATGTTTCAACCTTCAAACATGAGAAGAATATATATATTTTAAATCTCAATTACATTTCATAAAAAAATATGTATTCCTCAAAGCTTGAGGACAAAATTAAGGCCCATCTATTCATCCAATTATTATTTTATTCTTCTTCATTTTCTTGGAAAATATGTTTTCCTCAAAGCTTGAGGATAAAAATGAGGCTCGTCCATGCATCCTCTTATTATTATAATTTTTTTTATTGGATATGATCATGTACAAAAGCATATTGATGAAAATAATAAACTAAATCACTCTAACCTGAGGTTGATTATCAAGGGTAATGTATGTACGTACACATACACACACACAAACACACACACACACACACACACACACACACACACACACACACACACACACACACACACACACACACACACACACACACACACACACACACACACACACACACACACACACACACACACACACACACACACACACACACACACACACACACACACACACACACACACACATGGATCAACCAATAAAATAACATCAACTAGAAACATGTGATCAAAACTGTCTAATGAAGATAATAAAATTTATGGAGAATCATTGACAATATTTTGAAGAACCTTTTTGGGTAGATTTGAATCATCTATGGTAATAATAAAATAATTTAATTCCTCATTTATAAAATAATATTTGAATATAAGACCAAATAATTTAATCTCTTCTAGCTAAAATAAATCCTCGTACCATTCTCTACAATTATCTTCCACATTGATCCATGCCTTTATTTCCTTTTAGTATATATTTTTTTCATATGGAAATGGAAACAAATCTCCACACACCATTCTCTACAATTATTATCCAAATTTATACATGCATATATAACCTTTCCATATTATTATATTCATGATCTCAAGTATTTTACTTATTTTATCGTAATGATGTCCAAGAAACTAATTAAATCCATGAAAACTAGGTTTTCAATGTTTTTTTTTATAACATCATTTTAAGTGAGGTTCATTAATAAATGTTTTTTTTAACATTATTTTATGTGGGGTTGATTATCCAATATAATCAATACTTTAAGTTATTAATATGTATGGGTATATCAATAATCCCTAGATGGAAGCATTAAATGGTGTGTGAATGGAGCATGACACTTATAAACATAAAAATAAAACAATATCAACAAGATCATCACAAAATTCCATATAATAACACAAAATATAAATCATAAATTCAATTGGATACATATAATGGACATAAATATGTCACAAACAAGAAAGGCTAAGGAGCCATAAACAAAGGATAAAAAAAGGTTATAACAAACAAGGATAATGAGACACAAACAAGGAGCACATATGACATATAAAACAAGCAAAAGGGGCTCACACAAAGGACATAAATATGTTACAAAAAAATTCCAAGGGGTTGCACACAATATAAAAATAATAACCAATGTATCATGTAAAAGTAACAATATCAAATAAGCAGATAAAAAGAGAAAATCAATCTATGCTATCCATAAATTTCAATATCACATCATAGTAAAATAACATATCTATTATATAATGTACATAATTAGTAACTAGAAAGGAATGTGTAAGTAATATATATTGCTCAAAATGGTAAAAATTTCATATAAATATTTAACTTGTGATAATGTAAAATTTGGAAGTAGATGCCCCCAACATTGGCATGGCCCTTTGGTATAGGAAAGGTCCAACATATATGTATCCATGTATGATATGTATGTCCTATATCACAGTCATATAACTTGTTAAATTCATGTGTTTATGAAATAATATGTGACCTAAAAAACATATGTAAATAATGTAGTTTAGCAACTTGTGTCATGCTTAGTCCTAATTTTTTATTTTTTTTCGAATTTTTGTTTTTGTTTTAATTTATTTAAATGTGTAAAGGTTATTGTCAATTATACAATAAATGGAATGGGGGTTAATATATCATATGGGTCAAGGGTTACCTTTAGTGAATGAAAATAAATAGGTGTAGGTGTATCAAAATCTAAAAATGAATAGTGTTGTAATGTAACCATCATCTTCACTGCTCATAGAATCCTATGTATGATGTGAAAATATTTAAGGCCTATGATTTTTTTGGGTCCACCATATATTAGGATAATTTATAGGTTTGTTTTTTCACTACTAAACATGTTAAAACTAATTTTGGGACTAAATTTTTATGTGATATAGTAGATAAAGGACTTTGGGGATCCTGAATAGCTCTTTGATGTGATAAATATTATGAAAATGGTTACTTAGAAGAATCAAACACTCTCCTCTAAACTAAATCTACATATAGATCCTATATGGATTCTATAAGTTCCTTTGAATAATGGTTCTAAATATGGGTAATAACCACATATATATAATGATCTTTAATAGGATTAATAACCAACTATGATGGTAGTGAGGGGTGAGGGATGACACTTACATTGAATGCATTAAATTGTAACTAACATGTTTAAATTTATATACTTGATACATTGATGCATTGTATATAATTATGCATGGAGCTTTTGAATCCAAGAGAATCTCAACAACATTTCAAAGACCCCATTACTAAGTACCATTAAAAATAAAGTAGCTACTATGGTAGGGCCTACCTAAATATGTAGCACAATACATCTTAGGGTGTTAAGTATATGTCAATTAAACCCTTTGACCAATCTTGTAGTATCTTGTATATTATTCTGTGTGTATCCAAGATAGTTGATAAGTGTAATGGTAAAAACATTTTTTTCTTAAACAATTATCAACCATAACACTATGTATAGGTTAGTTGATGATATGAACGTATAAGACTAATGCATGTAAGTATGATTCATCATAAAAATATCATTATAATAGAATGTAATGATAGGTATTTGTGTTAATTTACTCTTAAGTGTGTTAAAAATCATGTTTATTAGATGCATGTATGTCTTAGGAGGAGGATGCACATGATATATATGATGTACTTCAAAAGTATCCTTAGACTCTATTTCCTCATCCTTTGGAAATGGATCATTAAATATTTTCAGATGATAGTTCCCATTTTATACTATTCGAGAATTCTCTATTAGTGTCTTCAATATAATGATGTCTTCATTGATGAGATGCATATTTTGACTTATGTTGAATCATCTATTTGTAGAATTTACAAAATATCATTGATAATCATAATAATCATTATGATCTTGTCCACTAGGTTAAAGTTTTATTGTATCAACCACTAGTAGTGGAGGGAGAGGTAAAAGGTATCACACAATTATTTTTTAAGAAATTTATCAGGAGGTTCAGGTAAGTGTGAATATTGCCTCTTATGTGGATTAGGTAAGAGAAGGTTGTCTATAGGTTGTGATAATTCATTAACTATAATCTTAGATTAATTATTGTTCTCATTTTATTCTACTTATGATGAGAATAATCAAACCATAAATTTAACCTAAGGTATAAAATCTCACTTACAACCTTGCACACTCACCTAAATGTTAACTTTTTGATTTATTGATACTACTAATTTCACTAATTGTCAACCCAAGGCATGTATCTAGAAAATTATTGAAATTGTATATACAAAACTAATATCTTTTAAGGGTTGAAGTGATAAAGGTTTCATATAGGTAAATACACTTTCATAAAATAGAGTTACACACTTGCATGGAAAGTAAACAATCAGAAAGAAAAAACTGGAAAGTAAATATAATACTAACTTAGAAGCTTCCTCACACTATATGTGATTGGTATTATGTATAAATAATAATAATAATAAAAGTATTATGGTCTAATCATATATTGAAAAATGTAACAAATAACACAAAAATGAATATATACTAATGGTTACAATACATTCCTCTTGTTTAAATATCTTATTCTTTCATTAGTACTCTTGTAGCAATGATAATATTACTAAAGTGAAATTATAGAGTTTCAAAACATAATTAAATATTCTATATTAGATTTTATTACTTTCTACTTTATAAATACTAACATATGCCTTATTTCATGCTCTTTTAATGGAGAGGGCATGTTATTATTTAGATCATCTAGTTACAATAGGAAATATGAACTAATTTATGGCTATGATCAAAATTTAGGAAAAATAACCTCACATTTGTTGTCATAAATTTTATAACCAACAATCATAAAACAAATAAAAAAAGGATGTAGGAAGAGAATAATCTATTTCATTGTTTAAACAATAATGGATGCATGGTCCAATGGAGGATGATTAAAGATAGGGAATTTTAACATTGAATTATCATTTTCTAAGTTTGTAGGAACCATTGTACACCTTAGATCATGGAGGAAATCCATTTCAAACCATCATCTAGTCATCATAGCCATAATAGGGATTTACCAACAAGTTATATTGGTTATATTTCAGCTTCTATGGGTTATAATAACCATTAAAACTGCTATTAAAAGTTAGAATGAGTGTCATCATTCTTAATACAATTTAGAATGACTATTATAGCTGGTACAAAAAGAAACATTGATATGCTTATGGCTGATTGAAAAGGATCAATAAAAGGGGTTTTATAAGGTCGTTCAAGGTTAATATCTTAGCTCATCACACCCCAAAACTAACTAGTTTCTCATCCTTGGGAAACATAAACTACATTAAATCTCTTTATGTATTGGGAACATAGCTCACAAATATCAAAAGGTTCAGATGAACCTTTTTATTGCCTCAAGTAAAATCCATTATTATTTTCAAAAAATTCCATTTACCTAATATATGTAGACTAATATAACTATTTATTCCTTGTCTAGATAAGGACATGGAGCCACAATGGAAGAGGATGAAATTGTATATCCAACCATTGAATCATATGCCTCTTTGCTCCATCAATATAGTTATATACTTCTTAGAGTGCTCCTTTGATGTTATACATGGAGAAAGGATCCTTTATTTACAAATCAGGGGTTAATTCATCCCATCTTATCATGTAGGAAGCAAAAGATACTCTACCAATTTCATATAAATGTTTCATATACTGATTCTAGGCTTGAACTTATTTTCTTACAAAATGCAAAGTTGCATCTAACTTTGTCATTAGTTAAATATAGTCTTCTACTAGCTTATCTATCCTAGTGGCTTATCCACTTATTATTAAATTGGCCTCTTTATCCTTTACGTAATATTCACTTATATTCTTACTCCTTTTGTTTTCATTGACCATATATGAAGAAAAGACTCTAAGTAGCACACCCCACACATATAGATTTGGATTTCATTATAAAACATGAATAACAACATAATCATGAAGATAGAATTCACATAGTTAGTTTTGGATTTTAGGGGTAATATTATCATATACCTTAAATAATTTGTGAGGATCACTTACTATTGTAGGTATATTATAATATAGCTTAATAAATTTGAACTTTAACCACTGATCTTTGAGGTAGAGGGCATATACCTTTATAGGTGGTCTGCACTATATCATTTGAATAGTTAGTTGGCTTAATTATTCCACTTTTCCTTTAAAATTGTTAATTTATTTTTTGTTGTCTTAAAATATCTCCTATACCTCCTTCAAATTTTCCATAATTATCTTCTTTTCCTCCAATAGTTGAATATATTGGTTATATGAATAGATGTACATAGATTGAATATTAGCATTTATTTTCATCCATAGATCCTCCTAAATAGGTCCATTTGTTTAGGTGGATACATATTCAAAATTTATCTCAATGGTTACTTCAATTACACACATGTTGGTTTCTAGTTATCCTATGGCTTGAATTCGAATATCTAAATTTTTCTTTTAATTGAAGAGCCAATGGTTACCAAACCAATATCACAAAAAACTAGAGTAAGTTCCTTCAAAATTATAGCAAGGTTAGATATTTTCATTATAATATGGTTACTTGGTCTACCTTAGGAAATGTTATTAATATGGTTTATGATATGGGGAATTTAATGTGTCTAATTTATAGTTATTCCACCCTTTCTAATGCATCCATTCCATTTTCCTAGGTTTTTAGTACTTGTTATGCCCAACATGCCCCCACTCTTAAAATATTTTTGAGTAGGGGCCCAATTCAACCTAAAATGAACTATATATGGTAGGTGAATCATTTATTGATATTTATCATGTGCTTAATAATGATAAGATTTACCAAATATTCTTATGTCTGAGTTTTTGGTTAAAAATAGTTTCCTTAATGCTAATAAGATTTATCATTACCCTAGCTATCTAGGTTTTGGTTGTTTATTCTATTCAAGCTCACCTATTAACAAGTTTAAAAAGTTTCCTAAGTGTTCAGTTTCTTTGAGGTTACATTTGACATTCCTATGTTTAGTACTTTTGTTTAACATTTCTATTCAACACACAAGTTCCTCAAAACTTTTATCTATTGGGTATTCTATGCCAACTCAAATATATTTAGATTTTATTACCTTAGAGAGTTTTTTAAAACTTAGTCAAATTTTACACTTGGATATTTAGAGAAATCAGTTCCACATGATGACAACATTCTAACCTATGGATATTTGAACACTTAGAAAAGTTTCTAAGTCTTATAAGTAAGTAGAGCACTGGGATATTTCCAAGTGTCATAATCCTTATCACATGATGATTAACATGATCAAAGTTTCAAAGTATGAAATTTTTTAGAAAGCAAATCACTAAAAGCCATCCATGTGTCCCAATACTATAGGACCATGGTCATCAAAACATTCTCAAAGTTTTTAAGTCTTATAGGCAAGTGAAGCACCAAGATGATAACACATCATCATCCTACTCAACCAAAGTCTGCACAACAAATAAAGAAGTATGAAACTTATAGGGAATCAAATCATTAAGAGGTTATCAAGTGTTATCATCCTACTTACCTAAATCTTATGCAAATATGAAATATAGTACGATACCATTAGGTAGATCAAGATTTAATTTTTTTTCCAAGTGTCACCATCACATGGGCCTAAGGTAGTAATAAGCATAGAACAAGGTAGAGAAATAACCATGAGTAGTGGGGAGGAAAAATTTCACCAAGTGTCCCTAAAACTATGTAAGTGTTAGGTTGTGGAGCTAAAAGCTTCAACTTGTTGCAGACATAGAAAAGGAGGTTACTGAAGACCAAAATAAATAGTTTCGGTAACATGACCGGCGTCGGTCATGACTAGTGTAGAAGGCAACCGGTGACGGCAGGAAGTCGGCCGACGTTGACAGCACCAGGCAAGCAGGGACCAGCGTCGGTCGCCTGTGTGTTCCAAAACTGTTTGTTACATGAATAGTTAGTTTAGTGAATGGAGTGTTTGCATGTAAAGGCTATTTCAAGTCTTAATCTATGTGTCTATTATTATTAAAATAGAATTCTAAGTTATTGTTTAAGTCTGGGATCTATTTATAGACCCATTGGCATGTATTGTAAAGTGTGCTAGTGAAGAGAACAAAGAGTGTGTTCCTCCTAGTTCCATTATTGAGCTAGAAAGGAAGGCAAGGAAGATCCTTCCATTGTGAGTATGGTCTGTGGAATTGTAGGTTGCAGGTTCATGGGAGATCAACTTGAAGTACTATAGAGTGCTTGGTGTACTAGCAGGGTTATTACTGACTGGTTGGAGAGGTGAACACCAATTTTGTGTGTGAGTTGGTTGTTGGGACCATTTTTTTTTGGTAGGAGAGTGTTTTGAAGAAGAATTACTGTACACTTGAGGTGTGGGAAGCCTCTATAAGGTGGAAGAGTGTGGCAGCTCTTTATTTTATTCTTTTCTGTACAAGTATTAATATATAAGAGTGTATATTGTCTCTCATATTCTGTGCTATTGGTGAATTCTAGTTACTTGTATTTCTAGTTATTTACACATGTTTAATTGCTTAAGTTTGGTAATCATATTGTGCTCTTTCTAAGGAGCAAGATCCTAAAAATTGGTACCAGAGCATGTTTGTTGTTCTAAGGGTACCTGACAAGTGGTATCAGAGCCTTGGTTGTAGGTTCAGAGCTTGATACCAACAAGTGGTATCAGAGCTTCAAGTTGGGATACTAATAGGTTGGATTAGATCTAGATAGTGTGTTTTGATTACAGGTTACTCACAGGGGTTTCTATTTGAGTGGGAGTAGAGCAATGGCAGAAGACAGTAGACTATGAATGGAGAAGTTTAATAGCAGGAGGTCCAAGTTAAGGAATGGAAGAATAACCTGTTGGAGATGTGGAAAGAAAGAGTAGAGAGAAGAAGATTGTTGGTTGGTAGCAGATCAGCATGAAGGACATGAAGAAGAAGCAGATGTTGTAGAGTTCGTTGCATGGGATGCTCTGGTATGTTCTTTGGATAAAGTAGAATCTAGGGTTTTAGATTTTGGTGCCTCTTTTCATGCATCCCCAAATAGGGTATTTTTTCATGAGTATGTCTAGGGAGACTTTGGAGAAATTTTTTTAGGGGATGGAAAGCCTTGTTAGATGGTTGGCAAAGGGAAAGTGAAGTTGAAACTGTAGACAGGTAACACATGGGTGTCAAAGGAGGTCATGCAGGTCCCAATCTTGGAGATGTGGCTAATTGCTTCAGGAAAGTTGGGTGATGAGAGATGCATAAGAACTCTCACAATGGATGCACTTGAATTAGCAGGTGGTAAGAAAGCAGGTACTCTTTATCTACTTGCTTATATTACTGCTTCTTCTTCTGTTGTGAAGACATGGCTTTGTAGGCTTGGTCACATGAGTAAGAAGGAGATGCATGTTCTTGAGCCAAAGGGTATAGATCAAGGTTTCTATATGCAGAAGAAGAAGGTAACATTTCTTAAGGAATTCAATGTTTGTGACAAGAGCAAGAAAGCCTTGGTTTTTAAGGAGAAGATGACGAACATGTATTAGTCATAGGGGCTAAGGAATTTTGAGTAGAGCAAGGGTGATTTGGACAAGGGTTTGATCCAAAAGGAGCTCACAAGAAAAAGGGCAGATAAACACCGGCATCAGTCAGGGGAGAACCGACGTCAGTGATGAGGTAGTCACAGGGAACCAACATCAGTCGGGTGTAGACTGGAATGTGACCGACATCGGTCACTGAGACAAATTTTGGGTGGAAAGAAAGCTATCAAAGGAGTCTCAAGTGCCCATATGAAGGACTTAAAGGGTAGGTAAGCCTTAAATTCGTCATTTCCCTTCTTTACACTACTTGTTGCTCACTGATGGTAAAGAACCAGGAAGTTGTTAAAGAAGTAGAACAGGTAGATCCAGGAAACAGTGGGAGCTTGGCATGGATGAGGATGTGATTCCTTAGAGAAGAACCAAATAGGGATTTGTTGGTAGAGTTGCTAGCTGGAAGTAAGCACTGAGAGACGAATGGATGTTCAGGATGAAGAAGAGCGAGAATGGATACGTGAGATGGAAGATCAGGGTATATGGTCTTGAGTAAGCTGCAGGGCAATGGAGGTTTGATCATTGTGTTTCTCTTTACCAAGTTGGATAATATTAGCTACATTATCCTATTACTATATGATGTGCTTGTTGCAGGGTTACATATACAGGTATTGCTGAACTAAAGGTAAAGCTAGTTCAGGGGTGTGTCATGGAGAATCTGGGAGTAGCAAGATTCTTTGGCATGAGTGTGTTCTAGGGACATGGAAGGTCATATGTTGACTTTGTTTTAGGATGATTGTGTGAGACCGATTAGCACGCCGATGGTTGGATAGTTCACAAAATAGGTGTCTTGATTCACATAATGAGGTTAAGTGCATGGTATGTACTAAACCTGAGTCTTCCAAAGCAGTGGGAGTTGTCAAAAAGTTGGAGCCAATTAGGGAAAGAAGCATTGGAGGGAAATTTAGTGGATTATTAGTGGGACCAGCAACAGGTGCACATGTTATGCAGGTTCAAGTTATTTTCTACATGGGTTTGTAGATGTGGATGTGGCAGGTAATTTGGATGACAGGTTTTTCACTACAGGTTTTGTGGTGGGTAGTCTTCAAGGGTGATCTTGAAGAGGGATACAAAGTCAAGGGAACAAACTAGATGGTGTATAGGTATAGGTACAGTTGTAGCTATTTATCTCCAAGTGGGAGATTGTTAGGTTGTGGAGCTAAAAGCTTCAACTTGTTATAGACATAGAAAAGGAGGTTGCTAAAGACTAGAAGAACTGGCATCAGTAGCATGACCGACATCGGTCATGATCAGTGTAGAAGGCAACTAGCGATGGTAGGAAGTTGACCGATGTCGGTAGCACCAGGCAAGTAGGGACCGGCGTCAGTCGCCTGTGTGTTCTAGAACTGTTCATTGCACAAACAATTAGTTTAGTGAATGGAGTGTTTGCATGTAAAGGCTATTTTAAGTCTTGATTTGTGTGTCTATTATTAGTAAAATAGAAGTCTAAGTTATTGTTTAAGTCTGGGATCTATTTATAGACCCATTGGCATGTATTGTAAAGTGTGCTAGTGAAGAGAACAAAGAGTGTGTTCCTCCTAGTTCCATTATTGAGCTAGAAAGAAAGGCAAGGAAGATCCTTCCATTATGAGTGTGGTCTGTGGAATTGTAGGTTGCAAGTTCATGGGAGATCAACTTGAAGTACTATAGAGTGCTTGGTGTACTAGCAGGGTTATTACTAACTAGTTGGAGAGGGGAACACCAATTCTATGTGTGAGTTGGTTGTTGGGACCATTTTTTTTTGGTAGGAGAGTGTTTTGAAGAAGAATTACTGTACACTTGAGGTGTGGGAATCCTCTGTAAGGTGGAAGAGTGTGGCAGCTCTTTATTGTATTCTTTTCTATACAAGTATTAATATATAAGAGTGTATATTGTCTCTCATATTTTGTGCTATTGGTGAATTCTAGTTACTTGTATTTGGTTATTTCCGCATGTTTAATTGATTAAGTTTGGTAATCATATTGTGCTCTTTCTGAGGAGCAAGATCCTAACAATTGGTACTAGAGCATGCTTGTTGTTCTAAGGGTACCTGACAGTAAGGGTCTAGCAAAGTTAAGGTAATGCTTCTATAGAATGTAGGAAGTCGATAAGTATTGGAGAAAGGATGATGAATCACTCAAATCCAAGAAAGAAAAGTCACTTGGTAGTGGGATTCATAAAAAGATGATGAATCATAAAGAAAATTAAAAATATGAAAATAAATAAAATAATAAAAGTATCCAAAGCCATTAGAGACATTAATCCACACAAATTAAATAATTTCATTAAATTCAACAAATCAAGTGTATCCAAGAGGCAATATATATATAATCAGCCAAATCAAGGTAAATCACATTGAAATAAAATTAAAAAATTCAAAATCCATTTTACAACCAAACATCCAAACAATTTTAAAGAGCTAAAATTTAAGTGTATAACAATTTATTTTGCTTTAAATATTTCACCTCCCCCCTCTATGTATTACATTTGAGGGTCTGATCAATATACAAATACAAAGTTTAATGAAGTGTCTTTCAATCATGACTTCAAACATCACTCAAGTATCTAGGAGGAAGTTGAGGTATCAGATCCCTATGTCCCTAAAGAGAAACTCTCAATCTTTACATGAAGGTATAGGTAGGACCTGATGAAGATCAAATTAGTGGACCTACATGATCTAACAACAAAAATAGAGCTAATGCCTTGCATTGACCTACTTTATAATTTGTTTACAAATGGCCAAAATTTTAGCAAAATTTTGCATGTCTATCAAAATCACTGTTATAACATATGTTAGTAGGCATGCCTTTGAGAAGTATTACCAGCTTCCCAACCTAGAAGAAGCTTGTAACCAAGCCCTAATTAACCAATGAATGTTGACCAATAATGTTACCAAAAAATTGCATGAATGGGCACACAACCCAACCACCTTCAAGGTCAAGGGACTCATCTATGCCATCCTAATTTCCACTTTAAAGGTACAAATTAGGATTTCCATGGCACTATTAACAAAATCTATGGTTTCCCACGTATAACCTACATTAATGAGGTATAGATTCCCCTACTGGACACCATCCTCACCTCTACCAAGGTCATCACCATTGGGGAAATCATTAATGCTAATTTTATCCATCAAGTTAGTAGCTCATACAACTAGTTAGATGATAAATTTTATATGATGTATTATCTAATGGATGACATAATTGGGATAATCCATTTGGATTTTGAAGAACCTTGGGAACCCTCCCTTGAATATCAAAAGAATAGAATGTGTGATGAGTTCAATCTCATCCACATCCATAGATTCAAGAAGAACATGACTAGGTTAACAATGACCTTCTATCCCATGTTGTACTAGGTCATTCATGGAAATTATATGCCTAGGTTATCTAATCATATCATAAGGACTCTTGGAAGGATTGGTAGCTATTGGCTCTACCTATTCTACAAAATCGTCATAATAGAGGGAATTAAGTACCTTCCCATGTATCTTCCTTTGTTGGTACTAGATAATGTGTTAAAACAAAAAATTATAGCTCAATTGGAAAAATTCATAGATGTCAATCTAAGTAGTGCTAAACAAAGAGTGATCCCCCAAATTCCTGTCAACATTTGCTAGATTAAGTATACCATATGGGGACATTTACACCCTATGGGAATGATTATAACATCCTAATATTTTAAATAGACACTGTATAAGCAATGGGATCCAAGGTAAAAAGTCAAGAACCACCTAGATAGACTTAGATCTAGGGTGAAAATTGATTATGGTCATGTGTCATATCCACATAATGAGGTGTTCCTAGATTCTCTTAATGATGTAAAATTTCATACCATGATGAACAAGGTAAGTATGTTGATTCTATTGGCTAGGTATATTTAGTACAATATAAATACCACCAATGAGGATGGTTAAATAGTTGATAAATAACATTGGGATTTAAGTCCCCCTCCCAAGCCTCTCTCACGTGCTGAAATTCAAAGATAGGAGCTAGCTAGACCACCTAGGCATGATTTTATGGGAACTATACAAAGAATAACTTAAGGGTCTCCTTATCATTTCATACTAGTGGTAAACACTAAAAAACCACCATATTATCCACTCTCCCTAACCTTGTTTCCACTATAATAAGTATTGTAAACATATCTCAGCCTAGTCAACCATTTTCTATGTTGCCTTTTCCTCCACTCATAGTAGCACAACAAGTGAGTCTCCCATATTTCCTCTTCCCAGTTTCTAGTTTGGATCCATTTTAATCCCCATCTTAAACCATTGCTTCATCACCCCCATAAACCATTGCTACCATTACTTCATCACTACTCACTACCTCTCTCATTTCACTTGCTGCTACTTCCCCCTTTTTAACAACTAATACTCCCACTAGACAATGTCTTGTGTACCAAATAAAGGTCAAGGCCCCTTATATTTTCCATCAAGTTACTATAATAAATTGAGCCTTCAAGGATAAATTATGGGGATAAAAGGATAATATAAAAGGCTCTAAGGAAATAAAACTCCTAGAGACCTCAGATAAAGGTAAAGATGATAAAGAAAAGCTTGTAGAGGGAGAAAAGTTAAAAAAAGAAGAATGGGAAGACAAAATGGAAACCTAATTGTTTGATACCATTAGTGAGACCATAAAGAGTGACCCATATGATGAATAGTTTCTAGAGAAAGCTCAATATAGAGACACTATAATCTTGAAGACCAATTCAAGATCAATTGAATTGATTCAAGACCAAGGTGGAAACAATGGAAATGAAGGGAAGTAAAAACCTCCAACTTCAACACAAAGGTAGTTAGTGAGTAGACCTACATAATCAGTACCTCATAAAATATTAGTGGTATCTATGGAAATATATTTCCAAATTTCTACTACATAAAGGGTGACTATACAAGCTTCTCATTACTTATTTATTGCAATAACGAATTCTATCCCAATTAGTTCTATAACAGTTGTTCCTCATATTTTGGATTATTTAGCCAAATAAATAAGGCCCAAATAACTAAAAGGTCAATTTTTCCAATACCAACCCCAACCCATATAATTAAAACTATGGCACCCCCAAACAAACTTCAAAAAGACCTATTAAGGTTGTTCATACATCTATAACTGATTATTTGTAAAACTTGCTCAATAACTCTCCTACTTATTCATTCTTTGTAGCCTCAACCCCTCAACCCTCTAGGATAAATTAATATGTGTAATTTTATAATCTAGTATCCTCCACCATATTTTATTCCCCATTCACTCTTCCCCAACCATCCACCCAATTGTACCTTCTAATTAGCCAAATGGCCTAAGTAGAGTCTACTAGTGTTACATCAACAAAAGGGTTAGAGAAAAGAAGTTGATAATTGATACAGTGGTCCCAAAGAAGGTCACTTTATGGAGAAGGGATATTACCCCTTTTCCCCAATTACCAACATCTTCTCTTAAGCTCATGCTTCCCCTTGGGCAGTCTTCCTCTTCCACTCCCATAGAATAAATAAAACCTTCACAACAACTAATTACCTTGAATATTCCTAAATAGATATAGAATATGCAACAAATAGAGGTAGGTAGGTATAACTTGGCCATTATGGATTATCCCATAGTAAAGTTTCATTTTGAAAAGAAAACAAGACTGACAAATATAAGGAGAAAAACTATAATGGCTAAAGGGTAGCAAGTGGAGTTGGAACAAAGAGAAAATGTGTTCCAATTAACTAAAAAATATATAAATCTCCCCTCTAACTTGGGTGGTCATATGGAAGAACCATATACTTTTTTGGAATATGTACATGGATTAATAAAGGATATGTTTAGATTCAAATATCAATATATGGAGGCCTTACAGGAAAAAAGTACCATCATCCTCCAAGGGACCTCATAAGCAGTGTATAGGGAGCCACCCAAAATCTATAGATGTTCACCTTATAATGAGAGATGAAAAGAAAGAATAATAACCCAAATGGGGGATGTCTTTCCCTTGAAAATTACATGAAGAAGATGGAGGCCAAGATTTATTTTCTTGGCTGAGTAGCCAGGGACAAGGCCTATAGTCATCTAAACTTAATAAATACCCTAGATGGTGCATGGGCCCAAAAATATGTGGTTACTAGAAGAGATAACTTGATTGAATGACATCAAGAGATGCAAAATTTAGTATATAAACTCACTAATTTTGAGGGGAAAGTCATCAAAATTATAGGGTAAATGAAATTCAATGGTATGCTTAACTAGAGCAGAGAATTCATCCTTAAGACCATGTTTGAATACCTCCTTCAGATAGTAGTGAATATTTTTAGAGTAGGGTTAGAGGGAAAAATATATAAGACCCATGATGGCCTAAAAAAATTGATAATTTTTATAGAATTAGGGTCCTTGGTATAGAGACTATTTATATGGAGATTAGGGGTACATTGAAATCCCACATAAAATTAATGGACTAGCTCCCCTAGATCTTTAATATACCCATATTAGACTTAAATATGATCGAGATAGATTTTTAGGTGACCCATGATCTATACTCACAAATTAAAGCAATTAAGTAGGATTTTGAAGCCATGTAAACCCCATCAACTGTACCAAATACACCAACATATTCAATGGCTAGGCCCACCATTAAAAAAAAAGCAATGATAATAGCCAAAAGATTACAAGTGTCCACCATTGAAACTATCTCATCATAGTAAATCATCTCTATAATGATGATAATTAGTGCTATCAAATTTTTGTTTTAACAAGTTTAGTCTATTGGAGGCATCTTTTGCTAAGTGTCCCATGTGTACTCTTTCAAGATATATTTTTTGAAACATATGTAAAGTTTGAGAATGGATTGAGTGATGATGTTCCCCCATCATAATCATATATATACATGTATCTCCCACATTAAAAATAGAGGAGAAATTTTGACATTTCAATATAGAAAAGAAATCCTTCAAAATTTTCTACAAGTCCATGTTGTATGGTTATCACTTTCATTTTTGTGTTATAGTGTTTATGAATTTTGATCTAATAAATAACTTAGTCTTTCCTAATATATACAATAGTAGTTTTAAGTATATTGTAATATATTAATAATTTTTTCTCAATTATAATGTGCATTAGCAATTTAGGTTGATATATTTTGTTTTCTATTAACAAGCTAGCTAAGTTACTCTTTGAAATTTGTGTAGAAACATCATTTGGTGTAACTTCCTAGACTGAGCCATAACTAGTCTAAGATTACTCTTTGGTATTAACTATAATATTGAAGTTAAGATATGTTATAATATTCTTGATAAAAATAAACCTTTAATTAATAACTTAGAGCTAACTGCATTGTATCCTTCAAACCTTTTCACTATGTTTATCAGTTATATGTGATAAAGTAATAGTCTACAAGCATTAGTTCTTTGGTGTTTGTCCTTATCCTAGAGTTGGTTAGAAATAATTCATACTCTCTATTTATATATTCCCTTTTCTACTTTACCTTACCATTTATTTGTAGTTTCTTTGAGTCCTATCCACTTTAGAGTAAATCCATCATCATCCCATTCCATTCAAGTAGATCTAGGATCCATATCCATATCCATATCCAAACTTACTGGGTTAGCAGTTGCATTTATCATACCTTTTCCACCAATGGTAAATGCAAGATGCAATACTTGTAACTCATGCCCTGGATTGAATTTAACCTTCACAGAGATCCCAAAACAATAGAATTTACCTCATATGTGTTTTTTTTGTATGTGTAAAACCCATCATAACATAAATATTGTACTAAAAGGAGGGTTATTTCACTATTTAGAATTTAATATCTCTTAAGCTATAATAGATATATCCCAAAGACTAACTAGGTCTACCTCTGGAAATAACCTATTACATCCACCCCTACAAGGCCATACAAAAGTTAGGTTAGATAGAGGTGTTTTGAGAAGGTCCCATTCTTAGTACTATTCTCTAAAAATATGACTACTCCCATGTCCAATGTCCCATCCTTAGTGTATAGGTTCTACCTTTAATATTTCAAGAGTTATCTATGGCCTACTTAAAAATACAATGAAATACCTTCCCACCTTTCCTCCCTCAGGAGAAGAAACACCAAATAACATGTGAAAATTGATATAACTATTATGGGATACTAAATGTAATCCATGAAGATATATCTTGATGATTCTTCCCATTTACACTACAAGATGTTGCTTACAACTAGTTACTTAATATTATCAAGGGTTCAATCACATCCTAGATCAATTACAAGACCACCTTTTTAAGATAATTTGGCTAAGTCACTAGCCCTAGTAGTGTCTACCAAATCTTTGCTATCATGAAGAGAGAGCCTAACAAACCCATTAGGGAATTTAATGCAAGATTCCAAAAAATGTATAGTTAGATAGACACTACGTAAGTGAAAATGTTGCATTAGATCTAGAGATGTACAAAAATGCCTTAGATCATACAAATATAGTGTTTTTACATAGGGAATCTAGTATTTTAGACTTGACCTAGGCATATACTGAAGCTATAGAGGTTGACAAATAGATGAATCCTCATTCACAAGGTTTAGTAAGGTTAAATGTTTATCATTCCTATCCAGTGTTAAATCCAATCCCTAGTACTAATCAAAACATTGAGGCTCATAATCAAACTCAAGCCCATATGTAGTTTCCCTTGTCTCATGCTACACCTAACTAGAGTCTGGATTTATTCAATAATCCTATCCAAGTAGCTAATCTTCATAGAAGCCAAGCTCTAGTCCCATTCAATACTTCCATGAATTAATGTATTGTTGATTATTCTAATAAGGTTATGATAGATTCCATCTAGAATATGGTGTAGAAGTTAAGTAATGCATTCTTAATAGGCAAAAATGTATGGGGAATGTTAATAGATAAAACATCAACTAGACCTCTAGTTACTAGAGATATAACTAGCCTTTTAATAAGCTAGTGAATAGTGTTGAACAACTACCTAATAATATGTTAAAGTTGAACATCATAGAGGTTAAATTAACTAAGTGGTGTAGAGTTCAAAACACAACCAATCATGGAGAACTAGATTATGAAGAATTCTATGCAACATTTAAAATATTTTAGAGAGAAATGGATAGACAAGAGATATTAGAAAATCCACTTGGTCCATATCCTCATGATGCTTTAAGTCACTCCAACACTTTTATGGTCTTCGATACATATGATTTTATATTTCTAATAAAATAAGATAATGAACTAGAGGATGTCTCAAATGAAATCCATACTTTCTAGCAGTTCCAAAGAAAAAATTATAATATAAGGAATAAGTAACCTTTTGATACCTCTATACCTTCAAATAATAATGCCATCACTCCTCCAAATACAAAGAGAAACAATAATCCACCTCCCCAAAATAATAGGGATGAGATGAAACCCATGGAATCACTAAACAAATAGGGGTACAATATCATGGAGGATACAAAGAAAATAAAATCCAATATCACCTTATATTATCTGGCTCAGATCACCAAGAAAAGGGAACTACTAATGAAAGTCTTGAATAGAATATATTATGTAGATAAATCCAAGATTTCCAAAGCAAATGTAATGATCTATAAGGGAAAACCTAAGGTTCCACCCTTCATAATAATAGTTAGAATGTTTGGTAATAATGTTCACAATTATTTGGTTGACTCAGGAGCTTAAACCAATGTGATGCCTATAGTCATATGCAAAAAATTGGGAATGACCCTAGATAAGTTAAAAATGGTAGTCCTATAATCAGACAAATATGTAGTACATTATATCAGGTAATTATTAAACATATGAATACATTTAGCCTTTGAGCCTCATGTAAAATAAGTTATTAACATACTAGTGGTCTACATCTAATATGACTATCTCAACTATGATTGGTCAAAAAAATTGAATGGATACATATCCACTAATTTCTCACAAATGTGGATACCATGGAAGGGTGTGGCCAATCAAATCAGGATTGAATGATAGTAAAAGATGAAGTACTTAATCATGGAATACAATGCTAAGAATGAGAAGTTCAAGTTCATATCCTCACATGCTAGTATCTACACCTTCACTATCAAACATAGGTATTAGTACCAGGAGTTTACAGGACCTTCATAGCTATGGACCCTTTAATTTGATGGTACTCAATCAAAATAAAGATTAGGCATTGGTGTAGCCTTGATAGACATTGATGGAAATAAATGAGTGGTATCATACAAATTATAGTTTCATTTAACCAATAAATGAACTGAGTATAAAGCCTTGATCTTAGGCCTACATTTTGTCGTAGGACATGATGTCAAATAGTTAAAAGTATTCAACAATTCAAAGTTGTTGGTTAACTAGGTCAGAAGGACATATCAATGCAAGCTAACATACCTAAAAAAATACAAACACAAATCCTGGGACCTAATTGAACCCTTTAAATATTTAAACATCTAATCCATTCCAAGATAAGAGAACCAAATGGAATATTCATTAACATCCATAGTAGATAGTTTAATGCCACTCCTAGAGTCCAAGATGGACAAATTCTCCATGGAGTTGGTGCCTTATCTTTCAGTCCTTGACAATGTAGAAGATTTCTAGGTCTTAAAGGATGATCAATAAATTATCCAATTCATACATAATTTTAGAGGCTTTGAATACCAAATTATAGATGAAAAGGACTTTGAATGTATAGGAGCATAGGACCTTAAGGAGGATGGTATCATACAGCTCAAGTAAAATAGAATCCCCATGGGTATGGTATATTTAGAAAGGATCTTCGCTATAGATCCAAAAGCTGACAAGTAAAGGCAAAAAAATACATATCAATCTAACTTTGATAAAGATAATTTGGGAACTCAAGAATACCCTAAATATGTTAACATTAGTATGGCCTATACTCATGATGAAAATTAGAAGCTAAAGGAAATACTAATGAAGTATAAAGATGTGATCACTTAGACCTATGAAGGCTTAAGGACTTTTGATCCTAGGGTGATGAAGGCTTAAGGACTTTTGATCCTAGGGTGATCACCCATATTGTTCCTTAAGTCTAGGTAATAGACCTTTTAGATAATGTTAAAGGCATATGAATCCCATCTTAGAGCTTCTCATTCAAATTAAAGTTTAGAATCTATTATATGCTAGAATCATATTTCCTACCAAGCACTCTACCTAGGTGGTAACTTGGTACCTATCAGGAAGAAGAATGAAAAAATAGGGCTATGGGTCGACTTCAAGAACCTAAAATAATATTTAAGAAGAATAAATAGCCTCTAACTTCCTTGGACAAGGTAATCCAGGATATCATCAAGTCTAAAATTATGTACTTCTTGGATTGTTTCTCTAGATACAAATAAGTACTAGTAAAAGCATAGGATCGTATGAAGACTACTTTCACCATGAAGTGGGGAACATATACTTATAATAGGATGCCTTTCAACCTCATCAATTCTAGGGAAACATTAAAATGAGCCATAGACCATGCATTTTAGGTACTTATTGGTAAGTTCATCATTATTTATATGGATGACCTCACTATGTTTTCTAAGAATAGGGAAGATCATGCAAACTAATTACAAAAGGTGTTTGATAGATGCATAATATATCAAGTATCCCTCAACCCAAATAAAAGCATCTTTAGGGTGATAGAGGGAAAGTTATTGGACCACATCATCATCAAGGAGTGAATTTATATTGATCCAAAATGGGTCCATTCCATTTCAAAGTTAACACCTCCCAATACTAGAAAATAATTGAAATCATTCTTCAGTAAGATCAACTTTGTTCATAAATTCATCTTTGGATTTGCTGAGATTGTTAAACCATTGAATTATATGTTAAATAAGGATGAAAAAATAGAATGGATAATAGAGGTAAATAGTTCCTTCCAAGACATCAAGTTAACCATCAGTCAGGCCCTAGCATTTATTAGTCCTAAGTTTACCAAGAAGTCTACTTGTACTCCTTCAATTCAGAACATACCATTGCCATAGTAATCACTCCAAAGGTAGATGAAAATGAATGAATAATCATATTTATGAGTAATAATTTAAAATAAGTGGATTTAAAATATTCAATTATAGATAAGAAAATATATACATTGATTAAAGATATAAATAAGTTTAAGCATTGTATCTCAAGAAATAAGACTTATGCCATGGTCTCAAACCATGTAGTCAATCTCATTATTATCCATAATGAGATGGGTGAAATAAGGAGCAAATGGGTGGCCAAGTTGCATGAATTTGACCTAGAAATTAGACTAGCCAAGATAGTAAGAGGCCAAAGGATAATCCAACTAATGATTGAGATAGACCCATGAATTTGAGTTGAGTAAGTTAATAAAGTCCAAAAGGATGGAAGAGAGTGGTATGATCAATTCATTCACTATTTACTCATAGGGGCATACCCCTTGAGTTGAATAAATAAAAAAGGCAAGATTTAAGGCTCAACTTTGTCCATTAAATGATAAAAGGATGATTCTTATACCACAAAAACTATGAGGGCATCTAACTAAGATGTGTCTTAAGATAAATGTTTTTGGATATATTGGACAACTTACACCAAAATTTGGACAATGGAAACCCTTATTGGATAGCCACAACCCACAAGATATTAAGAATGGGGTATTATTGGCCCACTATTTTTAGAGATGCCCAAATCCATGTTAGGACCTATCATAAATGCCAAGTCTTTATAAAAAGGGAGGTAAATACTGCTATGCCACTAAAACCAATCATTTAAGGTCGCCCTTTTACATAATGGGGCCTTAATTTCACTGGGGTAATCAATCCCAACGCATTAATAGATCACAAGTTCATCCTCATAGCCATATATTATTACACTAAGTGGATTGAATTTGTGGCTACTAAGAACTATAGAGATTAGGATGTCATCACATTCCTTGAAGAAAAAATACTAACCAAGTTTGATATCCATATATACATAGTCAATTATAATAGACTAACTTTTCAATTAGTTAAATTCACTAAATGAAATTTTAATAATTAGATAACAATCAAGTCCTCCTAAAACTATTATCCCTAAGGGAATAGAGTGGATGACTATACAAATAAGAATTTGATAGATGCCATAAATGAGTTAGCCTAGGATAAACCAAGATAATAGCACCTATTTTTAAATTATACATTATGGGAAGATAGGACAAGATAGAAACAAGCCCTCAAGACCTCACCCCTATTAATAGTATATGGGTGGTAGCCTATTTTACCCATTTCTCTCAAGCTCCTAACTTATCAAATTATTTAAGACCATATGGGAGAGGATCCAAGCATTCAATCCAAATTATTGGATATAGTCCATATATAATATGTAAGAACTGAAGCACTATAAAGCTTTAGCAGATACCAAGTCATTGTTAGAAGGTGGTTTGATAAAATATCTAAGGTCAAAGGCTTTGGAATTTCAGACCTAGTTCTTCTATGGGATAAAACCCATGAAAATAAGGGATAACATGACAAGTTCACTCCCTTATGGATTGGACCATATCAAGTGTCTAAAATCTCAGGAAATAATTTTTTCCATCTAAAAAACCTTGAATGTATGTATTTATCCTTCTCAATCAATTATTAGTATTTGAAGCACTAGTTCAAGGTTACCCCCACTAAGGATGTGTCTAAATAAAGGGTCATGGTAGAGGTGAAATTTATATTAGGTTTTACTACTTTCATAAATATATTTCCTATTTTCTATTTTTGTCTTTCTTTAGGGCAATGTTTTTTTCTTTCTAACTTAGCATTTCCTATTTTATGCATCTTATTTCCTTAGTTTAGTTCCATGTTTTCTAGAATAGTTGTCGTTTGTTTTAGAATAGAATAATTATCTCCCTTTTTAATGATCAAAATTATATCCAATATTTTGTGCTTCTTTTACTTTCATGAACCAAACTAATAAAACTAAGAGATCATGCCCTAAAAGGAAGGGTGAGTGAAGCCAAGAATCCTAATAATGAAATGCACCAATTGGTTGATTTGAAAAGTTTACACCCTTATTGTTAAGATCTCCAAAATTAAAGTATGTAATAATATATGAAACATGGTCATATCATAGTTAGATACTTTCATCAGGCATGTAAAAATTTCTCTCAAATGGTTGCATGTAAATTTTAAAAGGTTTTCCATCCCTTGGGTCAAAAACACCTCCCACTCTAATACTTGTTTTGAGATAATAATCATTGATATAGATGTTGTTTATAGGGACATTATGGTAAATTAAATTTTATTCTTTTATATCTACACCAGCTTACTATGGTTCCCTACCCTCTCTTTCTTGTGTATTTAAAAAAAAGGAAAGGATCAATGCATGCCAAAGAGTGATCAAATAAACCTAAAATGAAATCTAAAGGTGATAAAGAATCACATAATGAAATACATTCATTTCATTACACACATGTAATTTTATAAAGGGAGAAAAATGGAGAACCAAAGGTATCTCTATAAGGACTATAAACATATGGTTGGTAGTAGAGCAATGCCTGAGCTCCTTAAGATTTTTGTTTATACTTCAAGGAAACCATTGTGAAACTTATAGTTTATTCTAAGAAATCTCAAAATTAAGATAAAATAAAATCATTCCTTCACATATAGATCTAAGGTATGGGAAAGGCTAGTATGTTGTATGAAGTTTTGAGAGTTTATTTCATATATCTGATTTGATTATCATTCTAGGATATGATCTATGCTCACTTTTTAATTACTAACAAAATATTCTAGGTTAATGAATACTATAGAGTATTCCCCATATAATTCACCATTTGTTGTGCTCAACATGCCCTTACTCTCAATTTTTTTTGAGTAGGGGCCCATTTTAGCCTAAGGAATTAGCTATAGTAGGTGCATTATTTATTGATGTTTATCATGTTCTTAACAATGATAGGATTTATAAAGTGTTCTTATGCCCAAAGTTCTAGTTAAAAATATTTTCCTTAATGCTAATAATATTTACCATTGTAGGTTTTCAATGTTTATCCTATCCAAGATAACCTATTAATGGTTTTTTAAAGTTTCCTAAGTTTGAAGGTTCTCTAAGGTTACACCTGACATTCCTATGTTCATCACTTTTTTTAGACATTTATGCACAAGTTCCTTAGAGATTTTATCTATTGGGTATTCTACAATAACTCAAATATCCCATATTTTTATTACCTTCTACCTACATGAGTTTTTTTAACTTGGAAAAGTTTTACTCTTTGATATTTATAGAAATTAGTGACACATGGTGATAACCTACTAACCCATGGCTATTTAAACACTTAGAAAAGTTTCTAAATATTTTAGGTAAATGAAGCACTAAAATGTTTCCAAGTATCATAATCCCACTCACTTAGTGACTAATATGATCAAAGTTTCAAAGTGCAAAATTTTTAGGTAAGAAAAATAGTGATAAACATTCACATGTCCCAATCCCATAGACCCATAGTCATCAAAGATTTCTAAAAGTTTCTAAGTATTCTAGCCAAGTAGAGTGTCATGATGATGACACATTTCATCATCCTTCTCACCTAGAGTCTACATAGTAAAAGGATAAGTATGACACTTTTAGGGAAATGAAGCATCTAGATGTTTCCAAGTGTCATCATCCCACTCATTTAGAGCCTATGTAAATATGAAACATAGTATGATACCCTTGGGGAGAGTGAGATCATGAAATTTTTCCAAGTATCACCTTATCATGGGCATAAGGTTGTAGTAAGCATATAAAAAGGTAGATAAATAACCATGAGGTAGTGGGGGAGGAATTTTTTTTCCACATGTCTAAAAAACTATGTAATGGTCTAGAAATGGAAAGGCAATGCTTCTATGAGAAGTTGGAAGTCAAAAAGTGTTGGAGAAAGGATGATGAAGCACTCAGATCCAAGAAGGAAAAGCCACCTAGTATCAAGATTCATAAAAGGATGATGCATCACAAAGAAAATTTGAAATATTAAAATTGAAAAAATTAAAAAGGAAATAAATCCATTGGAGACATTAATCCACATAAATTAGCCAATTGCATTTAATTCAACAAAACAAGTGAATCTAGGAGGTAATATATGTAATATCCCAAGTCAAGTACAATCACATGCCATCAAATTATCAACTAAAAATGATAATTTAAAATCCATTTTGCAACCAAAAATCTACACAATTATAGAAAGATAAAACTTGAGTGTATAGAAATGGATTTCATTTCAAAGTTTCTACCTCCCCCCTCTACATATTCCATTGTAGGTTCTGATCAATATACTGATATAAAGTTTAATGAAGTGGCTCTCAATCATGACTTCAAACACTCCTCAAATATTTAGGAGGAAGTTAAGATATTAGAAACCTATGGCCCCAAGGGGTAACTCATGACTTTTACACAAAGGTATAGGAAGGACTTAGTGGAAATCAAATTAATGGGCCTATATGACGTAGTGGAAAAACCATAGGCAATGCCTTGCATTTACCTAGTTTATGATTTTTTTACAAATGGCCAATTTTATGGAATTTTTTTGCATGTCTATCAGAACAACACCCCTATGGTGTATGTTAGTGGGTGTGCCTTTGAGAAGTATTACCAACTCCTAACCCCATAGGCTACCTATAACCAAGTTGTAATTGACCAATGGATGTTGGCTAAGAATGTTACTAGTAAGTTATAGGAGTGAGCATGACCCAACCAACTTAAAGGTCAAGGTAATCATCTCTTCTATCCTAATTACCACTTTAGGTCAGGAATCAAGATTGACATGGCCCTGTTAAATAGAATCTATGGTTTCCCAAATACAAACCTATGTTAATGAGGTTTAGATTCCCCTAATGGAAACCATCCTCACCTCCATAAAGGCTATCTTCATTGGGGAAATAATTAGTTCTAATTTGATCCACCAAATTAGTAGGTCAAACAACTAACCAGATGGCAAATTTTATATGACATCTTATCTAATGGATGCCATCATTGAAACATTCCACTTAGCTTTTAAAGAACCCTAGGAACCCTCCATTGATTATCTGAAGAAGATAATTTGTGATGAGTTCAATCTCATTCACATCCATAAATTTAGGAAGAACATGACTAGGTTAACAAATACATTCTATCTAATGTTTTACAAGCCCATTCATGGCAAGGATATGTCTAGATTATCTGATCATATCAAAAGGAATCTTAGAATGATTGGTAGCTATTTGTTCTAGTTAGACTACATAATAATCATAATATATGGAATAGAGACTCTTCCCAAGTATATTCTTTAGTTGGTACCAGATAAGGTGGTAGAATAAGAAATTTCATCTCAATTGGTAGATTACATAGATGCCAATCTAAAGAGTGCCAAATAAGGAGCAATCCACCCAACACCTATCAATATTGGCCATATTTAGTATAGTATATGGGAACATTTCAACCCAATGAGTAGGAATAAAATGTCTTATGATTTTAAATGGGTACCCTATAGGTAGTGGGATCCAAGGGAAAAAGTTAGAAACCACCTAAATTGACTCAGAGCCAAAGTGAAAATTGATTATGGCCACGTATCATATCCATATGATGAGGTGTTCCTAGATTATTTGAATGATGTAAAATTTCATACGAGGATGAACAAGGTAAGTATGTCAATGGTTATGGCCAAGAATATTTATTATAATCCAAATATAACCAAGGAGGATGTTCAAAGAATTGAAAAAGAGCATTAGGATTCAAAGTCACCTCTCAAACCTCTTTGTATAATTTTGAAGACCAATTTAAGCTCAACTAAATTACTTCAAGAAAAAGGTAGAGAAAATAGATACCATATTTTATTCCTCAGTCACTCCTCCTTAGCCATCCACCCAATTAGACCTTCCAATTATTTAGGTGGATTAGGTAGAGTCTACCACTATTATATCAACAAAGGGGTCAAAGAAAGGAAAGCTGATAATTGATAAAGTGGTCCCAAATAAGGTCATTATAGGGAGGAGGTATATTCCCCATTTTCCCAAATTAAAAACATCTTTTCCTAATCCCATGCCCCCCTAGGTAATCTCCCTATTAAACTCCCAAAAAATAGGTAAAACCTTCACAACAACTAGTTGCCTTGAATATTCTTGAATGAATCTAGAAGATGCAACAAGCAAAGGTAAGGATGCATTACTTGGTCATTATAGATTATCCCATAGTAAATTTTCATTTTTATAAGGAAAAGAATACTATGATAAAGATAAATATAAAAACTATAATGGCTGAAGAGAAGTAAGTGGAGTTGGAACAAAGATAAGATGTGTTCAAATTAACTCAAACATGTAGAACTCTACCCTCTAACTTGGGTGGTCATATGGAATATGCCTATACTTTTTTATACTATTTAGGGGGAGTAAAAAATGAGATATTTATGGGTTATGATCAATCTATGGAGGCCCTACAAGAAGGGGGAACCATTCAACCTTTAAGGGACCTCATAGATAGTGTACAAGGAGTTTCCCAAAAGTTATATGATGTTTTCCAATTAATGCGATATGCAAAGAAATATTCACAACCCAAATGGGGGGTTGTTTTATCCCTTACATAAGACATGAAGAATATGGAGGCCAAACTTTATTTTCTAGGCCGAGCAGCCAAGGGCATGGATTACAGTCATCTAAACTTAAAAACCACCCTAGATGCTACATGGGCCCAAAAATATGTTGTTTCTAGAAAATATAGATTGATCAAATGGAATTAGGAGATTAAAATTTTAGTAGAACAAGTAACCAGTTACGAGGGGAAATCCATCACAATTTTGAGGGAAATGAGAATCAATGGTGTACTTAACTAGACTGTATAATTGGTCCTTAAGACCATCTTTGAAGACCTCCTCCAGACAATAGTGAATAATTTTAGAGAAAAGGTTGAGGGAAAATTATATAAGACCCATGATGACCTATAAAATTTTATAAATTCTTCTAGAGATAGGGTCTTTAGTATAGAGACTCTTTATGTGGAGATCAAGGTTGCATTGAAAACACATTGGAAATTAATGGACAAGTTCCCCCAGGTCTTCAAGAGACCCCTATTGTAATTTAGGATGATAGATAAATATTTTTTAGTCAATTCATGCTCTCTACTCATAAATTTAATAAATTAGGCTTCCCAGGCCATATCACCCCCACCAGTCATCTTGACTACACCAATATCTTCAATGGTTGGGCCCACCATTTCAACTTCAATGGTGATAAACCCAAGAGTAGAAGTTTCCACCATTGAAACTAAATCATAATTGGAAATCCCCTCAAAAATGATGTTAATTAGTGGTATCAGAGTTTCACTGTAACAAGTTTAGTCTATTGTTAGAATCCTTTACCAAGTGTCCCATGTGTACTCCTTCAAGAGATATTTTTTGAAATAGATGTAAACTTTGAGAATGGCTCAATTGATGATGTGCCCCAATCCAAAGAATATATATACATGTATCTCCCACATTCTAAATAGAGGATAAATTTTGACATTTTAATACAGATAAGAAATCCTTTATGTTGTTTTACAAGTCTATGTTATATGGTTGTCTCTTTCATTTGTGTTATAGTGTTTACATATTTTGATCTAACCACTAAGTATTTCCTAATATATGAAATAGTATTTTAAAGTAGATTTTAATATATTAATAAGTTTTTATCAATTGGAATGCATAGTATCAATTTAAGTTGATATATTTTGTTTTTTGGTAACAAGCTAGCTAAGTTACTCTTTGAAATTTTTGTAGAGGTGCCTTTTGGTGTAACTTCCTAGACTAAACCATAGCTAGTCAAAGATTAATCTTTAGTATTATTTATAATACTGAAGTTAAGATATTATAAAATATACTTGATAATCATCAACCTTTAGTTAATAACTTGGAGCTAACTGCATCATATCCCTTAGACATTTTCACTGTGTTTGTCAATTTTGTGTGTTTAAGTATCAGTCTACAAACATTAATTCTTTTGTATTTGTCCTTATCGTAAAGATGGTTAGAAAGAATTCATGCTCTCTATTTACACATCCCATTTTATTATTTACCTAAACCTCTATTTTTATTTTATTTTAGTCTTATCCACTTTAGATTAAATACATCATCACCCAATTCCATTCAAGTAGATCTAGGATCCATATCCATATCTGAATCAATTGGATTAATAGTTGCATTGCTAATAGTTATTCCACCATTGGTCATTACAAGAACTAATACCTATGAATTATTCCCCAAAGTGAATTTAACCTTCATATATATCCTAAAACATTATAGGTTACCTCATATGTGTTTTGTAGTGCGTGTAAAACCCAAAACAATAGTACCTTGATTCATGTACTAAATGTCTCAATCTCTCTTAGGGAAACTAACAAATCTTGGTTTTATTTTTTTATTGGTAGAATAGGATTTTATTATTTATATAATACATATTCCTCCTCAATGTCTCTATATTACATTATTATTTCTTTTTTTAATGCCTCAAGCGTAAGCCCCCAATGTTCCATTTCCTTGAAGGCTCCAAACCCTGAGTTAAAAAAGGCACACTTTTCTTCTCCACTATTTCTAGTGGTTTGGGTATATTATTATCTAGTTTGATACACATCATTAAATGATAATCCATTCTCAATTTTTATAATTGAATATCCCAAAAGGGTATACTATTTTTCTACCCTACTTCTGAATCTCTAAGATTTTCTTTTGGGAGAACTTAGTGGGGTAACTCTTTGTCTTTACCTCAGTTTGGAAGATAATGGAATATTTTATACCCTTTCATATAGAATTATATCCTTCCCATTTTTATATGAGTGAAAGGAGTAAGGATATAATCAGAGCCTCTTCTTTATTCTATTAGGTTTATCTACTCTCACATTTCCTTCTTTATCTTTAGATGCCGTATTTTATTCTTTTTACTTAACTACATTTTATTTTTATTCTTCAGTTGCCACATTATCTTTTTGTTCCTCAGAAACCATATTAACTTCTTTTTATTCAACTACCATATTTTATTATTTTTCATTAATTTTCACATTTTCTTCTTGTTCCTTAGCTACCACATTCTCTTATTGTTCCTTAGCTACCACATTCCCTTCTTGTTCTTAAGGTGGCATTTGTTGCATTTCAAATAATTATTCCCATGATAAATTAATAATTTGATCCCTTGGGTAATTTTGAAATATAATATGGATTAATAAAAAATGATACAAAGCTATTTCTGCCTTCTATTACTCCTCCATTATTATCAACATATTCATTAGGAAATTTGGCACATTAACATATCTATTATGTCTTAGGTAATTGAGGAGTTTGAAATGGAATGCATAAAACATAAAGTTTCTTTCCTCACAATTGATGTATTTTATGATAAGGAAAATAGCATATGCCCATAATTGAGGTAATAAGATCAAAGTGTGCCTTGGTTAGAAGACTCTAGATACTCACTAGGTACACAAAATATGTCTCTTTATACTGCATCACTTGGTTTTCATTACTATAATTCCCTTACATGTGGAAAGACAATCACCTTTACTAGTATATATTTAGTAACCAAAACCCATATCCCCTTAATGGTGTTTACAGCATCCATTAGGCTTTCTATGAACTCTTTATCTATCTATTATAATATCCTACCAATTTCTAAAAAAAAATCAACTATCTTGTGTTTCTAAAAAGGCCAGCTAGATCATGTTTATTTGTCAGTATTTTAAGGTCTTTTGGATCTATTCAAAGTAGATCTCTACCCATTTTTTTCTAATTTTTATTCCTATAGTAAATAAAGGGTTCATAGTTTGTAGACGAGAGAGTTAAAATTTTAGAAATGCTCACTTTTTGTGTGTGTTGTGGATGTGATGGTTGTCAGTAGTAATATATTCATCATTGCATCCTTGCCTTTACTTATTTATCATGTGATTGAAAAAATTAAAACAAAACATCTCTCCATCCAACTTTATTCCTTTCTTTCCCATAGATCGTGACAAATCATTCACCCCACAAACCATCAAATCACTTATTCTTGAGTGTATTTTTATAATGGTTAGTATGTGTGAATAAGAGTGTAACATGAATGAAAACGATTTTGGGTGATTAAGTGTGTGGCAGATTAATCATATTGATGTGATAATATGCTATAAATTGAATATTTTTTCATGGTAGAACCTATAACTTATGAAATAGTACTTAATATAAATAAAAATAAAGATTTAAAATAAAAAAGCTTGATTACTGAAAAGGGAAGATACATTACCTATTACCAATTGGTTTACCAATGAATCTAGTTTTGAAATATTTTCTATATTGATTGTATTATTGATATCTAGATTAGTATTTACATTTTTTTTGGTAATCATGGATGATGGTGTAAGACTTGAAGTAAAATTTATTTTTTAAAATTATCTCTATACGATCAAGAACCAAGAGTGTTGATTTTAGTTTGTGACTAATTTATAATTTTAGTGATAATGTTTAGTTGAAATTAATTCCCCCTATATTCAAAAACCTTTTTATAATCTTCAACCATACATGATAAATATTAAATAAGAGCTTATTGGTGTGTTTTATGTATGATTTTCTGAGAAACAACACTAATCTTGGTGATGATCTATGAGAGTGATGTTGTGTTTTATGTAGCCTTATGAAGACATAGGTAAAGTTATTTTCACTGATCTGACAAAGCCAAATAATTTTAATGATATTAATTTAGTGACTATAGTTGGTTACTTCTATCAATTATAAGTTAGGTAGTGATATGTTATTTCCAGGAGGAGCTATTGGGGACTATTTAGGTTTTTATAAGTGGAACCTATAATTTTTTTGGGAGACCTATAACACTTTCCAAATAACACATATCAATTAGATGTTACTTGTATAATATATCCATAGCCCACAAAAAATATGTTTATTTATAATGAAACATTTTCCTTCATCTTTTAGCATCTACCTAGAACCTATAGCAACCACTACATAGACTGTACTAATTAATATCAATCTTAACAACTATTATATAACCTATAGTAGTTGTTATAGTTCTTGTATAAAATATTATATAACTCTTAGTGGGTACTATACAACTTGTATTTTATTCTATACAAATTGTAATAACTTGGATAAAACATGTAAATACTTGTAGATAACTTGTAGTTTATTCTATTAAACATGATAATCATTTAATAGTTCTTGGAAGTGAGGAGAGTCTTACTTAGTGCCTTAGATAAGCCATGTATTTATAGATGTTTTTATTTTTAATTTAGGACCTATTAACATGAAAAATCCAACACAATTTAAGACCCAACATAATAAAAAAATATAATTAAGTGAAACCTGACTTGAAAGAAGTTCTAAAACTTAATCACAGAAAAATTCAAATTCATAGATAAGGTCATAATTTGGTCTTGTCCAGAAATAGTAGACTTGTCCAAAAGTAAAAAGATAAATTTAGGGATACCCATGATTAAATGGTGAGATAAATAAAAAATAAATAAACTAATGAACCCAAATAAAGGAGGAGATAGTTAAAATACACCAATAGATACATTATTCATTTTCAATAGTCTATGTATAATTTTTTTTAATAAATGACATAAAGGATGAGCCTATACAAATTTTTTATGTATACATCTCCCCCATCCCCCCATAATATATTATATTAATTAAATTTATAAATTAAAGGAAATAATTAAAACTTGAGTGTGTATGAAACACTTTGTCTTTTTCCTAGAAATTTTGATTGTGAAGGATACATCATGGTATAATGTAAAATAAAACATGTAGTAGTTAATGACCATTTATTATATTTGAAAGCATTAATTTTAATTTTAAAATTTAAATGGTGAGGAAAAATTATACCTTTATGTGTGTTTCACTATGTTTCTTGTATAAAATGTTTGTGTTATGCCAAATGGAGAGAGGACACTTTTGGTCATGTTCATTTTTTGGCCAGGGAAATGAATAATCCATTGATAGATCAAGGAGAGTATATATGTTTATGGGTGTCACTATGACCATGATAATATTTAATAAATTGAATAATCTATCTTTTATTCCATATCATATGATTAGAGGTTGGAGAATAATTTGCCCCCTTGTTAAAATGCTTTGGAGAGTATTTGCTTATGTTGAATATGTGGAAAAATTGAGAGTGATCAAGTCTCTATTTTTAATTGAACTAATCAAGATAATGAGTTGGAAAGATAAATTATTAAAAATATCATTAATGATGATTATTAATCCATGTAATAATCCCCAAAACTTTTGAAAACATGAAGGGTTTGCTAGAAGTGATGCCAAGTTCATTTAGTATCACTAGAATCAAATGCATATCAACCATAGAAAATGATGGAACCACAAAATTAGTTTTTTATAATTAATTCCATGGCCATTTAACATAATTAAACCTCAATTTAAATTATATATAGCATATTCAAATCACAATTATGTAAATGGATCTAGATTCTATTTTGCATGATCGAAAGATAATAATGAATATTCATACCCCCATCATAGCTACATTCCTCATATGTTTTTACTTTAAATGAATATTTTTTATCTTTAAATATTTAACTTTAAAATTTTAAATGTTTAACCTTTAAAGTTTATAAATTGTGCATGAACAAACATCATGATTTTAAAATTATGCCATAATGATATAGAATGTCAAACACCAATATGCTTGATTATAACTGTAATTGCAATATGTAACTTTTATCTTGTAATTGTTACATATGCCCATTCATGTGAATTTAAATGTGAATGATTATTTAATTTTATTATTTTCAAGGTGAGTGCATATTCATGTCTTATGATTTTAAAATTTATATTAATGTGCCAAAATTTAGCATGTGTTTGATTTTTGAAATACATTTAATCTTTGAAAATTTGTGCTTTGTTATAAAATCCAATTTTGCATTGCTTTGTATCTTGTATTGTCTTTATTTTGATTTGAGTACACTTACATGTCATGTGCACCTAGTATTCATATTTTGGTGTATGCTCTTTTTATAATCCTATCATGAATTTGTAATATGTAACTAGTTTGAACCATTTTGAACCATGAATGATATGCTAAAATATATTATATAATAATCTTGATGTATGCCCCTATTTTGACATGAGTGATGATAGTATCAAGTGCATTTTATTGAAATGGTAATATTTGTAATATTTTTGAGGGAATTACAATTTATTTGATTAAATATTGGTTGATTTTTTCTAACATATTAGCATCTTTACCATTTATAAAAGAATTAATGTACTATGATGAGTATTATGTGATAAAGACTGCCAAAGGTAATAGTTATAGTGAATGTGTTTGGAGATAAAAAATAATATGAAGTGAATTATCACAACCACAATTTTTTTATAAGCCAAAAAAAAAAATTTTAGAACAAATTTTCAAGTAGATTTTAGCATAAAAACACCTAATGAAATCCATAAATGTGTTATAGCCAACACATGAACTAGACCAAGTACATAACTCATCACTGAATTCATTAGGAAGTGTTTTAACCACTTATTATTCATATATAATTGGGTCAATGTGGTCTTACCCACTCAAATATATCCACTTACTTCAATGTGGCCTTCTTAGCAAAGCTATCACTGACTTATGCCCTTACCTAAGTACTTGTACATGTTATTAAAAAATCTAGTACATCATGGGGTAGTTCAATAAATTTAAGCAAATAGAGGTAAAGTGAGAATAGATTCAATAGAAGAATCATCATACTCAGCTTTCTTAAGCAAGATCTACTAAATCATAAGCAATAGACAAAGATCAAGGGAAAATGACTATTTCCAAAACCAATGCTAAGCATTTGAACACATTTTCATTTTACAAACAAGTAGAGGCACAAGGTTTGGCATGACTAATTTAGGAAGTGTGCAAGGTTCATGGGATGTTTTAACAACCGTGATTATGTTTTGTTTAGAAAAAATATTATAAATCTAAAAGTAGGGTACAAGTACATGACAAATCATGCCTAAAGATCTTAAATTGGCTTAATTTTATCCTTACATTTCCCATTATTATTGATATGAGTTCCATAGACCTGATACATATTATTAGTCTCATGGACTAGGTGCATTTATACTATGTCTAGATTTTAATATTAATCTTAAAAATTTAAACCTTTATCTCAGGTTCATGATCTTAGCCTAAGCATATTCTAATTTCATAACTTTAAATTCGAATTTACTTGTTCTTAGGTTCTAAAGTAGACACTTATAGAAACTTAATATATAATTCCATTAACTTCCTTTACGATATAAAGTTGTGAATTATCTTCTTAAAATATTCCAATGGCCAATTTTAAACATGGAGCATTTGATCCTCAATCACAATATTCCCTAGCTAGAAGTAACCATAGTTTTTTAAAAACCTTTCACCAAGTATCTTATTTCCAAGTTACTTAAAACATATGCGTAAGATCATATAATCTTATTGTAATTCAATTTCAATGAGTTTTAAGGAGATGCCCATTATAGTCCACTACACTTGATAGTGCTTAATAATTTCAAAGTGAAATGATTATCTTCTAATATATTTTTAGAATATTTATAAAATTTTAATTACTTAATTAATTCTCCCATTTCATTCCTTATCATAAATTTTTATCAATAATTACAGACTCATGCATAAGTATTATGCTAATTATAATCTATTTAATTTACCAAATTAGAACACAAGGATTTCATTTTACTAATCCATATAGTTATTATTTTAAGATATTTAATGAAGTATCAAAAAAAATTCATTAATTAATTCATCTCTAAATTAATTTGTTATAGTATAAAGTGATTTTAAAAGTCATTTAAAACATAAATTTCAACTACATCATAATATTGTATTATAATGCTTAACACAAGTGAACTGGTTCAAGGAATAACATCACTTAGATTTTTTAAGCCTAAGATTAATTATATAGGAAACATTCAAAGTAACTTAGCATATTAACATTACATTACAATCTCAAACACTCAAATGATAAAAAGAATAATGTAAAAATCATAATTAACTTTTACAACTGGGTTCTAAGACAATTATTTGCATCTTCAAATAACTAGACAATTCAATATCACAACCTCAATAGTGAAAAAGTGTAACCAAATTCATGAATACATTTTTAGTTTATAAGTAAACTAAGAATAAATAACACAACAACCCAAAATGTTACAACTTTCTAATCAATGATATAAAACTACTTATTCCAAAATAAGTGACTAACTTCAAGTACATGATAAAAATCACATATCTATGTTCTTCTATCAATGTGAACCAATGTTATTACATATTTAAATAATAATAAAATATTACATGGATAATAAAATGATCTACTATAATCATAATCATGAACTAACGTATAAGATAAACATACATCATTTTTTTATATCAAGCACAAATATAATGAATAAAATGGATTACATAACATTCTGATTCATCTATAACCGACCAACACAACTCTAGATAATAAGAAGTGAATCAAAATATTTACACACAAATCAATGAATCTAAACCTAGCTTGTCAATTGCAATGACCCAACCATAAGTGGTCCTAGACCACCCTAACCATCGTTTAGATACAGATCATGGAAACAAGGAAATGATAGAGAAAGGACAAAGAAACAAACTGATCTTGACAACATTCAAAAAAATGAACAATAAATACAAAATGAACCACACAAACCAACCCACCAAGATCCATTAACTTGGTACCTGATTATGATTGTAGCTCATTTTTTAAGCTTCTGGATTTATGACACATATCCTATTTGAGAATATAATATGGTTCATAAATCCTTATACCATAAATTTACCTTATAGTCATCTTCACATACTAATTTTTAATGAGTTAAAATAAAACTTGTAAAAATAAGACACCAGTTCCATACAATTAAAAATGATAAATTAAAACTTATGTAAAGCTATGGGTCACATTTTGACCAAAATAGACTTTACTAAAAATAGTAAATTCTCTAATATCAACTGTAATGATTTAATGTAGTCATAACAAATAAAATAATCAACTCATCATTATTTTTAAAGATAACTCAACTTAATAATAATCTAAAATAATTTCAAAAATTATTACCATAATTATGCTAATAATTCCAATAGGATTTACATAAACCTGAGTTAACCAAATAATAACCCAATAATATAATAAAAGTCAAATGTAATTATGTAAACAAATAATAATAATAATAATAATAATAATAATAATAATAATAATAATAATAATAATAATAATAATAATAATAATAATAATAAAATAGTATTTTCCACAAAACCCTAAAAAACTATTTAGAACCCCATGGAGACTCCAAATGTCATTGCCCCTAATTAATGGTCATGAGTTTGAAATAACTAGTAGGATAAAATAATTAACCATTATTATTTTATAAACTTGAATGGATCTTAGTTAGGGTTTTTCAAATATAAAACTAAATTATAAACCCAACACTATCGATACCTAGTTGTAGCTAGTATTAGAATGAATTCTTAAAATAATAAACCCAAGCAGGGTTTCAAACTATTAAAATAATTTTTAAATCAACACACAGTCAAACTATACAAAGTCGTATCCCTTTTCAAAATGAATTTAATTGTGGTACTAAACTCTATCCACCAAACGATAATATATACACACTAAATATATTTACACATAACCATATAAACACTATATATATATATATATATAGATAACATAAATGCACTATATATATCCATAAAAAATCCATGGCTAAGTCATTTATGGTTGTCATGTATCATATAGGAAGTAAAATCCTTGACCCTAGTTAGGGTTTTATCAATAAACACCATAACACAAGGAAAATCAAATGCCAGTATTTATGGATAAAACCATAACCTATTTTTCCATTGAAAACCACTTAAAAATACAAACACAAAATTTTAAAAACACCACTTACTTGGAATCTAAAATTCAACCACATAAATTTTTTTTCTTCTTTTATAGTCTCCTAATCCAAAACTACGTGCCTCTAACAAAACCATTTGAAAAATATATGCCAAAACAAACCTCAATTAACTCTACTAAACTCCTACATAGTTGACAAAATTAATGGTTCAATCTATAGTTCAATCTCCCAAAAAACTTCATGCAAGAGTTGCATTACATTCCCCTTGGCCACCATGCTAAAATGTTTGGTAGAGTCTCCCCAAGGTGTAGAGATATTCGAATGGTTGAGCCCAAATGAATTGAATAAAACATAAAATCCATAGAAGAGTCTCAAACCATTTTCATGGTAACTCGATCCAATACCAAGAATATAAAATCATATGGCATAAATAAAACAACATCAAATAATTACCAGTGTCCCCAAGGTGGGTCGTAACATTCAAAAAACCTAAGCACAAGCCCAAGAAAAACTTAGATATCACAATAATTGGAAATGAAAAAATAATGACAAAAGTCCTTTAATGCCTAAACCTTAATACACATGCCTATAACATAGAGCAAATAGAACATGTCCATAATTTCTTGCAATTATAACATGGTTGATATTTAAACATTAAGTCTACCAACACCAAGATAATCAAACAAAGTGGTAAGAATTCAATAATTAAAATGACTATGAATACAAAAAAAATAATATGTGACTTAATGACCTATTGAAGTTGATAGTCATTAAGTCCACAAAAAACATAAGAATCTAAAATAATGACATCTATGAGAAATCATTAGTCACCAAACTAATTAAAACACAAAAAAGTGATAATTCCTACAATCAATAACATCAAGTAAAGTGATGTTTGAAAAAACATCTAAACTTACTAAAATCAACCAATAATGAAATTAAAAATAAAATGATAACACACAACACTTAAATTTTAAATATAATGACTAAATCAATAGTACCATCAAGCTCAAAATTTTTAATCAAATTCACTATTTTGTTTATCCATGTTATTTCTCCATGTTTCCTTGCTATTTACATCTGAACACAACCTAGCTCAAGTACATGTCACTACAGTCAATAAATAGACTAAAAATAGTATCTGGACATCTAAATACAATAAATTTAATAACATCATTGAAATAACACATCTAATTGAATAATAAGCTAGTACACATCAAGCATAAATATCCAATGCTATAATGTAAATGTAATCCATAATTGTTTCAAAAATTATAATAAAATATATCAATGTAGATCATAAAACTATAACACCATAATAAATAATACAAATATATCTTGAATAATTCACAACTAACTATATCAACAAAATGAATTAAATACAAGTTAAATATGATCACTTGGAAAAGAGTTGTCCTAACTATCAAAACAACCAAGGATAATGCTTCCTGAAAAGACTCTTGTCTTCCCACATAGAACTTATTTATGATAAAGGATCCCATTGAACCAATACTTGAAAAATATCATGATTTCTCAATTTAACATTGTGATGATCTAGGATCTTTAGTGGATCCAAATACATATTTTTATCTTCCAAAACCTAAAGATGAGTCCAATCCAAAACATGAGACAAATCATGAATATACTTTAACAATAAAGCAACATGAAACACATTATGAATCCAAGATAAGGGAGGAAGAGCTAGTCAATAGGAAATAGGACCAATTTTCTCTAAAATTTCAAAGGGTCCTACAAATTGAGGGGCTAGTTTGGAAGACTTTACAAATTTAATTAAACTTTTATACAAACTAACATGCAAAATAAAAAAAATTATCTCCCACTTGAAATTCATGTCATGTTCTTTTCAAATTAACATATTTTTTTTGCCTATTACAGGTAGCCTTTAAATTTTGCCTTATGATTTCCATTTTCCTATCATATTCTTGCAAAACATCAAGACCAACAACATTCCTCAAGTAGATTTCTACACTTGCATCCATACACAGCTTAAAAAATATCTATTTTAATTACTAAATGGTATGTATTATTATAAAAAATTCAACTAAGTGTAAATAATATTCCTATTTACCTTGTTGATCCATAACATACATTTTTAAAATGTCTTCCAAAATCTGATTTAATCTTTCTATTTAATCATTCATTTATGGGTGATAAGATGAAATAAAATTCAACCTTGTACCAAAGGTGATAGTAATTTTTTTTCAAAACCTTGAAGTAAAAATTGTATCTCTATATAAAATAATAAATTCAAGCATGCCATGCATTCATACTATTTATTTCATAAACCATGAACTAAAAACCTATGCATCATCAATCAAGTTTCTAGTAATGAAATGATCAAATTTAGTAAATTTATCTATCACAACCAAAATAGTATCATATTTGATTTTAGATTTTAAAAAAATACCTATGAAATTCAAATAAATCAAATCACATTTACCTCATGGCACATCATGAGGGTATAATAATCCTTCTAGATAATAATGTTCAACTTTCACATGTTGGTATTCCAAACATCTTAACACAAAGTCAACAACTTTTTGTTTCACTCTAGGTCAATAATATAGCCTTTTTATTTCATGGGTCATCTTTGTGACAATTATATAATCAAAGTGAGGTGTTTCATGCCCTTTTTTTAGCAAAATATTTCTTAAGTCACTAGACTCAGGAACATAAATTTTAGTTTTATGTCTGATTAAACCATCATAATCAACATATAATTCAAAAAAAAATATTTTTAACAGGCTCATTATCCAAATTTGCACTTACATCTTGGAAAAAATTATTAGAATGATAGTGTTCCAATAATTTAATTCTAAAATTATTATGCAGAATAGATAAGGAATTGATATATGTGCATCGATTGAGTGTATTAGCAACACAATTCACCTTACCTTTTACAAATGAAATATTCATATCAAAATTACTTAAAAATTATAACCATTTATGTTGGTGTGCATTTAGATCATCCTAGGAAAATAAATATTATAGGCTGCAATGATCAAATTTTACCTCAAAATGCTTACCTAGCAAAAAGTGTTTCTATTGCTTCAAATCATAAACAATGGTGGCAAGGTCAAGGTCATAAATGGTATAATTATTCTCATGGTCCTTCATTTTTTATGACTCATAATACAAAACTAAACCATCCTGAGTTAACATGCCACTCAAACCTTCTTTAGATGCATCATCCCATATTTCAAAATTTCCATTTGGATATGATACAACAAGTATAGGTGCCAAAGTTAATAGCTCTTTAAGCTTTAGGAAAGCTTGTTCACATTCTGAAGTCCACATAAATTTCTTATCCTTGTACTTTAAGGAAGTTATTGGGTTAGCCAATTTAGAAAAAAAGTCAACAAATATTCTACGATACCCAGCCAATCTCATAAAACTATATACTTTATGTACATTTTTAAGAGCAAGCCACTCTTGAAAATCTTTAATATTTTTTGGATCAACAATAATACTAGCCTTAGATATAATATGACCTAAATAGTGGATCTCCAATTGAAATAAAACATATTTAGACAATTTACCAAATAGTTTATGCTACCTTAGCCTTTGTATCACTAAGCACAAATGTTATTCATGTTCAGTTGTATTCTTATAATAAATCATTAAATCATCAAGGAATATTGGAACAAACATGTCTATAAAATCCATGAACACACTATTCATTAAGTTCATAAATGTAGTAGGTGTATTAGTCAAACTAAAAATAATTATTGTAAACTCATAATGTCCACACATTGTTCTAAAATTAGTCTTATGGATATATTCTTCCTTGATCCTCAACTGGGGATAGCCTAATCTCAAATCTATCTTTAAAAAGACAATTATATCCTTCATTTGATCAAATAGATAATTTATCCTTTGCAAAGGATAATGATTCTTAATGGTAACCTTGTTAAGCATGGGATAGTCAACACACAATTGTAAGGTTCTATCCTTATTTTTCACAAACATCATTGGTGCACCCCAAGGCAACACACTTAGCCTAATACTACCATATTCTAGTAGTTCTTGCAACTAAGCTTTTAGCTCCTAAAATTATACTACATTTATATGATAAGGTTATTTATATATAGGGGATACCCCTAGATCTACATCAATAAAAAAATCAAATTCATATTTAAGAGGTAAACTAGGAAATTTATCTTGAAAAACATCAAAAAATCTTGTAAAAATGGATATTCTTTAAATGTTAATTATATTATAAGTGTAGTTTCTTCAATCTGAATAACATATAACTTGAAACTTTTACATACTACTTTCTTCATCTATAAATTTGATATCAGATTATGTAGTTTTGATTTTAGCAAAACTTGAACTTCTATAGGTTTTCTCAAATCATTAGAGTAATATATCCCTTTGCTACAACAGTCCAAATTTACTTTATGTTATTACAACCAATCCATGCCTAAGACAATATCAAAAGATCTAAGAGGATAAAAAATAAATTAATTTAGGTCTAAAAAATGCCTAAGTATAATCTTATGCTCTCAAGACACTTAGTAACTAGTAATCCTTTACCTAAGCCAAAATTAACATCTCAACCATCTTTTAAAGTCATTAAATTCAACTTACACCATGTTATTAACTTTGGATCCATAAAACTATTAGTTTTTCTTGAATCAAACAAAATTAAATTAAAAAAATCATATATTTTACCTCTAATTTTAATAGTTTTTTGGAGATCCATGTTTATATTATCCATAACTACATACACTATGTGATTAGTTGATTGGTCAGTTTTCAGCATAGGACAATATTTATGGTAGTGGTTATCTACACATTCCTATCATACTAAAATCCTTTAAAACATCACTATTTGACTACCTTAGGCTGGATTTATTTTAAAATTAATAAATTTAGAAGAATTTGTATTCTTGAAATTCTTATTCTACCCTTGAAATTTATTGAAAGCACATGTACTCTTGGTATATCTATGATTAGAGTCAAATTTATTTAAATTATTAGGATAAGAGAATATATTTTTATTCTTAGATTGTTGTATATTCTATTTAAAATCTTGTCTCACCTTTTGATGAGCATTCTCTTTCTCTTCTTCCCTATGAGTAGATTCACTAGCAGTAGTTAGATTCTTAGTACTTGTCATATTCACATCATCAATTAATCTCTCTTTCACACCTAACTTAAACTTAGTGAATTTAGTCTCTTCATCATGCATGTATGAATGATTCAATATATTTCAAAACTTATTTTTATACTCAATCACAGTCATATTCTCTTCTTTTAATACCTGAAAATCAGTGATTTTTTGTTCCTTGAATTTGAAACTAAGATACCTCTTCCTAAACTACCTTTATAAGGTAGGCCATGTAAGATTCATTGGATAGTAACCCTCTAAAGCACATAGATATTTCCACTAAAGATCTAGAGCTCCTACTAACTGATAAACAACTACTCTTTTCTTTACATTAGATGACATGTTATGTAAATTAAAATATGTAAGTGTACTAGCCATGCATCAGCTACATCACCTAAAAAGGTTGGTGGAGGCAACATCTTCATCTCTTTAATGATATGATCGGCCACATTATTAGGTTTATTCTAAATTTCTAGTTCATTAACTTGATTTTCACCTCTAAAAGAATTTATACAGCTGTAACACCTTCTAAATTGTTCAACCTTTGTTCTTGGGTGTTCAATTTAATTTGAAGTGAATTCAATGTAGTTAGAATTCCATTCAAAACTACCTAATAATTAACATTAGGATTATTTTCCTCATGGTTAGGGGCTTCAATATTATTATCAACATTATTGAGAGGTGGTTCCTCTCTCTCAAGAATATTGGCCTTATGAACTTGACCTCTTCCTCTACAACAATTAACATTTTTGGCTTATTTTCTATTATTCTAGATATTGTCCTCACCATCCTATGGTGAACAAAATAATAAATTAGCAGAAAATTAGCAAGAAACATTTACAAAAATTCCCTAGAGTATTAAATTTTTCTCTGATACCAATATGTCATAATCATAATTTATTTTATAAACCAAAAATACAACTGTAGAGCAAAGTTTCAACTAAATTTTAGCACAAAAACATGTAATGAGATATAAACCATGTTATATCTAATACAAGAACTATACCAAGTAAATAACTCATATATGACTTCATTGGAAATAATTTTAACCACTTAGTATTCAAATAAAAGTGGGTCAATGTGGTCTTACCCACTCACCTCTATTCATGTACTTCACTTTGGCCTTCTTAGTAGAGTTGTCACTGACTCATGACCTTACCTAATTACCTTTATAATATATTGAATAGCCAATACCTGATGGGGTAATTAAACAAAGTTTAATAAGTAAAGGTAAAATGAGAACAAATTAAATAGAAGAATCATCATACTACACTTTCTTTAAAAAAATCACCAAATCACAATTAGAAGACAAATATTAAAGGAAAATGACTATTTCCAAAATTAATGATAAGCATTATAATACCTTTTCATTTTAAAAGCAACCAAAGGCATGAGGTTTGCCATTAACTACTTTAGGAAGTGTGCAAACTTCATGGGATGTTTAAACAATCATGCTTATGTTCCTTTTAGGAAAATATTATAAATCTAAAATTAGGGTAAAAGCACATGATAAATTATGCCTAAGGATATTACACTTTCTTAAGTTTATCCTTACATTTCCCATTATTATTTATATGAGTGTCATATGAGTTTCAAAACGTTAATACATATTATTAGTCTCATAAACTAGGTGCACTTATACTAGGCCTTAATTTTAATATTGATCTTAAAAATGTAAACCTTTGTCTTAGGTTCATGATCTTAGCCTAAGCATATTCTAATTGTATAAATTAATATTAGAATTTAATTTTTCTTAGATTCCAAAGTAGATTCTTTTTAACTACTTAATAATATAGTTCTATTAACTTCCTTTAAAATATAAGGATATGAATTATTTTGTTAAAATATTCCAATGGCCTATTCCAAACATGGAGTTTTTGATCCTAAATCACAATATGCCCTAGCTAGGAATAAACATAATCTTTATAAAACCTTCCACCAAGTATCTTATTGCCAATTTACTTACAACATATGCATAAGATTCATATCATCTTATTGTAATTCAATTTCAATGAGTTTTAAGGAGCTACCCATTATAGTCCACTACACTTGATAGTGCTTAATAATTTCAAAGTGAAATTATTGTCTTATATTATACTTTTAGAAGATTTATAAAATTTTAATTCCTTAAGCAATTCTCTTATTTCATTCCTTATCATAAATTTTATCAATAATTACAAACTCATGCATAAGTATTATGTTGATTATAATCTATTTAATTCACCAAATTATAACATGAGGATTTCATTTTGCTAATCCATATAGTTATTGTATTAAGATATTTAATGTAGTATCAAACAAATTTAATTAATTAATTTATCTCTCAATGAATTTGGTATGGTATAAAGTGATTTGAAAAGTTCTTTAAAACATAACTTTCAACTACATCATAATACTGTATTATAATGCTTAACACAAGTGAACTGGTTTAAGGAATAACATCACTTAGAAATTTTAAGCCTAAGGTTAATTATATAGGAAGTATTAAAATTAACTTATTATACTAACATTACATTATAATTCTCAAACACTCAAATGTATTAAAAATATCATGTAAAAATCATAATTAACTTTTACAACTAGGTTCTAAGATAATTAGTTGCATCTTGAAATAACCAGTCAATTCAATATCACAACCCCAATAGTGAATAATTATAACCAAATTTATTAATACATTTTTAGGTTATAAGTAAACTAAGAACCAATAACACATAACAACCCAAAATGTTACAACTTTCTAATCAATGATATAAAACTAATTATTCCAAAATAAGTGACTAACTTCAAGTACATGATAAAAATCACATATCTATATTCTTTTATCAATGTATTAATTAATTAAGGTTTTTATATATTTAAATAATAATACAATATTACATGGATAATAAAATTATCTAATATAATCATAATCATGAACTAATTTATAAGATAAACATACATCATTTTTTGTATTAAGTATAATTATATTGAATAAAATAAATTACATAACATTTTAATTCATCTACAACCAACTACCACAACTTTAGATAATAATAAGTGAATCAAAATATTCACACTCAAACTAATGAAGCTAAACCCACCTTGCCAGCCCTAATGAAAAAAACCATAAGTGTCCCTAGACCATCTCAATCATCAGTTGGATATGGATAAGGTCAATAGAGAAATGGTGGAGAAAGGACAATGAAATGAACTAAGCTTGAGCATTCAAATAAATGAACAAAAAATTAAAAATTAACCACACAACCAAACCACCAAGATCCATTAACTTGGTACCTGATCACAACTGTAGCTCATTTTATGAGCTTATTAATTTATGAGCCATATTCTATTCAAGAATATAATATGACCCATAAATCCTTATGTCATAAATTTATTTGATAGTCATCTTCACATACTAATTTAATAGATATTAAGGAGTTAAAATGAAAATCATAAAAATGTGATGATAGTTCCAACCAACTAAAAATGATAAATTAAAACTTATATAAAGCTATGGGTCACATTTTGACCAAAATTGACTTTACTAAAAATAGTAAAAGATTTAATATCAACTGTAATGATTTAATGTAATCATAAAAAATAAAATAATCAACTAATAAATGTTTTAAAACATAAATAAACATAATAATAATTTTAAATAATTTCAAACATGATTCATATGTATTCAAAAAAATATTCAAATGCCATTCTTTATTGGCTTTATGATTGCAAAAGATCACATTCAATGTTCTCCTCACTTTTGTGAGCTTATCTCTTTATGGCTTCTTCTAACTTGTAAGCTAAGCTATATAGTGATCTCTAAATATTTTTTTATAGAAGAATTTTAGCCTTTATTTACTATCATTAATCTCACTTTTGAGTGTACAAATAATATCTCAAGTCACACTCAACCTTTTTCTTGAACCTTCTTGGCTACACTTCACACTTCTAGTTTCCTCTCTAGTAAATCTTGTTAGATCCCAAAGACTAAGAATATATTTTAGATACATAGAATAATTCTCAATGTATGGATGGTATTTAGGGATTATTACATACCTAATTATACCCCTTTTCATCTTTCAACCCACAAATTACCCTTATTCACTTCTTTCTCAACAGTTCCTTCTCTGAGACTAGTATGGGCTAGTAGCCTCTCTTGAGAATTTCATTTTAGTTAAATAAATATAACTATTTTATTGAGTATTTTATGTAATTTATATAATTATTTTAACCCCATTGATATTTATGAAAATTTTCAACCCTTTACTCTTCGTTTACCTACAAGTTCCTTTTTAAAACCACACTCCTTTAGGCCTAATTTGACCTAGTTTCTTGTAACAGCTCCAAATCCATACAAATAGGTATGATATGAATACCAATACACTTTAATATAATTTATAATGTTAAATTTAACCAAATCACAAATTTTAGTGATATTATATCAGTGTATTCTAACTAAAATCTCAAAACCCTAATTCTAGGGTTTTAGACCCTACACACAAGCTAAGAGCCTTAAAAATTCCTTATCTTGAGATTAATGAAGTGTAAAATGATAAAATAACCATGGATGTCTCTATATTTATTTTAACCAACTATCCATACCATTGTTTTCCTTTAAAGTCCTTCAATACATAAAACATTATGAAACATAGTCAAAATATACTTATAGTATGATTGTGCCTCATATGGCAGTCACCAATCTTGACATTTTCTAAGTATTTGGATCCTTTTTATATAGTTTAATATATTTAATATGTCTACCTTCATCCATTAAATAATTTTCAACTTATAGTTCCCCTTGATTCATCCTTATTACCTCTTTTAGAATGCAAATTGATAGGGTTCTAAGAACACCAGTATGCCTGAATTCATTTTAAAGTTGATGTTGGCTAACTCAAGGTTTCCAATGAAATATTAGTTATATATAAATTATTTTTATTACTTATAATAAATAATTAATCGTATCCCATGTCTTATTATTTTATTTAAAATCCTTTATGCTCTCCCAAAATGTAAATTACATAATTTACTTTTTCTCAATTTCCTTGTATAAGGAAATGCAAGGGTTAAAAATGTGTTTTGGATTATTAGATGTCTCAGATTATTCATTAGTATATCCCTTCACCACATTAGTTCCTATTTCCTTGAAATAATAACACAATTTCAACACCACATCAATCTATCCCCAACTTAGATCCCTATCTGTGCTAGATGAAACCAAGGTATTTAAAAGGTTTATGAATAAAACCTCTCAAAGGCTAGATGTTTAGCTATTAACATAAGTATTATAATCAACTAACTAAATAAACTAGGATTTACCTCTTTCCTATATTATCCAGACATACTAATGGAAACTAGTTCTTGTCTACTTTACCTGACTATGTATATTAGTCCATATGGGTTTCCAAAAAATTCAAAGACTTTACATCAATGATAATTATTTCAAATAGATTCTCTAACCTTATTGGGTCTACACCATGACAAATTATAAAGGCATATATATATATATATATATATATATATATATATATATATATATATATATATATATATATATATATATATATATATATATATATATTTAGTCTTACCTCCCATTTTATAAAATAAAAAATAATACAACATCCTTTATTTTAATATTGAGATAATCATACTTGGTTCTAATCCTATATTATCATCACAAGTCTTTCATCTTCTCAGCTTGCTCTCTCCATGGAGTACTGTCTTTGATCACCTATCCTGCAATGTACTTCACAACACATTGTTAATCCTTTCCACATTCCATAAAATATTTACCTAAGATTTGATACCAAAATGATGTAGAGGTATTTGGAGAAGTCTTAAAATATCATTTTTCATTGGCTTTGTGCTTACAAAAGATCACATTCAATGTTCTCCTCACTTTCATGAGCTTATCTCTTTATGGCTTCTTCCAACTTATAAGCTAAGCTATATAATTCTCTCTTAGTGTTTGTTCATACAAGACTTTTAACCTTTTTTAATTTTCATTAATATCCTTTTTGAGTATAAAAATAATATCTCAAGTCATACTCAACCTTTTTCTTGAACCTTTTTGGCTACACTTCATACTTCTAGTTTCCTCTCTAGCCAATATTGTTAGATCTCAAGGACTAAGAATAAATTTAAGTTCCATAAAATCAATATCAATGTATTTATGGCCTTAAAGGACTATTACATACCTGATTATACCCATTTTCATCTATCAACTCATAACTTACCCTTATTCACTTCTTTCTCAATAGTTCCTTCTCTAAGACTAGTATAGGCTAGTAGCCTCTCCTGAGCATTTTAATTTAGTTTGATCAATATGACTCTTTTATTGATTGTTTAAAGTCATTTATATTCTTATTTAACCCCATTGAGATGTATTAATAGTTTCAAGCCTTTACTCTTCACTTACCTACTAGTTACTTTCTAAAACCACACTCATTTAGGCCTAGTTAGACCTAGTTTCTTGTAACAACTCCAAATCCATACAAATACATAAAATATTAATCCCAAACCAATTTAATATCCATAATCATGTTTAAATGAACCAAATAAAAAAATTTAGTGAATTTATATTATTGGATTCACTTTAAAATCTCAAAACCCTAGTTATAGGGTTTTAGGCCTTGCACACAAGCCGAGAGCCTTAAAAATTCGTTAACTTGAGATTCATGAAGTGTTAAATGACAAAATCACCATGGATGGATTTTTATTGATTTTAATCAAATATAAATACCCTTTTTTGGTCCTTTTAAATCCTTTAATATGTAAAACATTAGGAAACAAAGTCAGAATATACCTACAATATGACTGTATACCACAAAACAGTCACTAATCTTGACATTTGCTAAGTATTTGGATCCTTTGCTATGGTTTAAGATATTTAATAGGCCCACCTTCATCCCTTGAATAATTTAAAACTTATAGTTCCCCTTGATTCATCCTTCTTACCTCTTTCAAAATGCAAATTGATAGGGTTTTGGGAACACCAGTCTGCCTAAATTCATTTTAAAGTTGATGTTGGATAACATAGGGTTTCCAATGAAATATTATCTCTCTATAAACACTTGTTATTACTTTCAAAAAATAATTAATCCTCTCCCATGTATTATTATTTTCTTGAAAATCCTTTGTTCTCTCCCACAACATAAATTACACAATTTGCTTTGTCTCAATCTCCCTATATAAGGAAATGTAGGGGTTAAAAATGTGCTTTGGAATATTTATATGTATCATATCCTTCATTAGTATTAACCCTTACCACATTATAGTTCTTATTTCCTTGAAATCATAACACACTTTCAACACCACATCAATTTGTCCCCAACTCAGATCCTTGTTTTTGCTAGACAAAACTAGGGTGTTTATAAAGTCTATGAATATAACCTCTCAAAGGCTAGATTTTTAGATTTTAGTTTGAGTCTTATAGTCAAGTAACTAAATAAACAACCAGGATTTACCTCTTTCCTCCATTATCTACACATACTAATGGAAACCAATTCTTGTCTACTTTACCTAACTGTGTATATTAGTTTATAGGGGTTTCTAACCACTTCAAAGCCTTTACCTCAGTGATAATTCTTGAAAATATATTCTCTAACCTTATTGGGTCTGCACCATGACAACTTATATTGTAGAAAATGGGAGGTAAGACTATATATATATATATATATATATATATATATATATATATATATATATATAGTCTTACCTCCCATTGTCTACAATAAAAAATAATATAACATCATTTCCATTAAGTCTAAGATCATCATTCTTGGTTCTAATCCTGCATTATCAACATAAGTTCATCATCTCCTCGGCTTGCTCTCTCCATGGAGCATTGTCTTTGATCACCTCTCTTTTAATGTACTTCACAACACATTGTTAATCATTTCCACATTTCACAAAATCTTTCCCTAAGCTTTGATACCAAAATTATGTAGAGCATGTACAAATAAAACATCTTGAATTTTGTTTCTTATTCCTCTCCTTTAATCAATGCTTACAAGGTCACTTTTTAATGCAAGGTTCTAGATTTTGCATGTTAATATATGATTTCAAAAGTCTTTGTTCTTGTTATTATGTTCAACAAGGTCTCTTTAGTATCTCAGTCCCATTCATCAACTTATCAACTCTTTCTATTACTTAGTGCACATATATTACCTATCAAAACACCTAATGGACTTCTAAATGACCAAAAATGAATCAATTTTGGGTCATCATGGGATGCTCTTGCATCAAAACATCATTACCATATTTATTTTAATAATTCCAATAGGATTTACTCAAACCTAATTCAACCAAATAATGATCTAATAATATAATAAAAGTTAAACATAATCACGTAGATAAATAATAATAATAAAATACTATTTTCCATAAAACCCTAAAAACCATTTAGAACCCCATGGAGACTCCAAATGTCATTATCCCTACTGTATGGCCATGGGTTTGATATAACTATAAAGCTAAAAAAATAACCATTGTTGTTTTATAAACCCAAATAGATCTCAATTAGGGGTTTTTAAAAATAAAACTAAATTATAAACCTGGCGCCATTGATACCCAGTCGTAGCTAGTGTTGTGATGGCTTGTCAAAAAATAAACCCAACTATGGTTTCAAACTCTTAAAATAAAATTTAAATCAATACACAACCAAACTATACAAATCTATAGCCATTTTAAAGATGACTTAACAATAATACTAAACTCAAACCACCAAATAAAAATATATATGCACTGAATATATGTCCACACAACCATATACAACATGAAATGAATATTTATATAAGACACAAACACACTATATATATCCATAATAAGCCCATGGCTAAGCCATTTATGGCTTCCATGTATCATACATAAAGAAAAATCCTCAACCCTAATTAGGGTTTTATGAATAAACACCATAACATAAGTAGAATCAAATTTTAGTATTAATGGCTAAAATCATATCCTATTTTAACCTTAGAAACCACTTAAAAATTCAAACACAATTATAAAATCACTACTTACTTGGAATATAGAATTCAAACATAGAAGAAGTTTTTCTTCTCATCCATTATCCCAAAGTTCTATGCAAAACTAGCATCCAAAAACCACATGCCTCAAACAAAACATATCAAAAAAAATATGCCAAAATAAACCCTAGTTAACTCTACTAAAATCCTACATGGCCAACATGATTAATGGTTCAATATATATTTTAAGCTCCCAAAAAATCTCATGCAAGATTTGTATTACATTTCCCTTGGCTACCATGCCAAAATTTTTGGTAAAGTCTCCTTAAGGCATGGAGCTCTTCAAATTATTGAATCTAAATAAACCAAATAAAAAAAAAACCATAGAAGAGTCTTGACCCATTTGCATGGTAACTCAATCTAATACCATAAATCTAAAGTTGCATGACATAAACAAAACAACATCAACTAATTACCAATGCCCCCAATGCATGTCATAACATTAAAAAAACTAAGCACATGCCCAAGCCAAACTTTACATCACAATAATGCCAAAGAAACAAATAATGACAAAGGTGTTTCAATGCCTAAACCTTGATGCTAATTCCTATAACATAGAGTAGATATAACATATCCATAATTGCCTACAACTGTGACATGGTTGATATTTAAAAATTAAGTATATGAGCATCAAGATGATCAAGCAAGGTGGTAAGAAGTCAATAATTAAAATGATTGTGAATACAAAAGAGCAATACATGATTGAATTCCCTATAAAAATTAAGTCATTAAGTTCATAAAAACATTATAACCTAGAATGATGAAAATGATGACATCAATAAGAAATTAATAGTCACTAAACTAGTTATGACACAATAAAGAGATAATTCATGCGATTAATAACATTAAGTAAATTGATGTTTGCACAAATGTCTAAACTAACTAAATCAACCAATGATGAAATTGAAAATAAAATTATAATACACACCACTTAAATTATAAACATAATGACTACATCAATAATACCATCAAGCTCAAATATTTTAATCAAATTCACTATTTCATTTATCCACATTATTTCTTTGTGTTTCCTTACTGCTCAGGTCCAAACATAACAAATCTCAAGTACATGTCCCTATAATTAAAAAAATAGACTATTAATAGTATCTATACATATAAATATAATAAATAAAATAACAAAATTTAAATAACACATCTAACTAAATAATAAGTCACTATGCATCAAGCATAAGCATCCAATACTATAATGTAAATGTAGTTCATAATCATCTCAGTAATTATAATAAAATATATCAATGCAGGTCATAAAACTATAACACCATAGTAAAGAAAAAAAATGTCTTGAATAGTTCAAAACTAACTATATCAATAAAATGAATTAAATGTAGGTCAAATAGGGTCATGACATGAATTCCATGCATAGGTAAGTAAACATTAAATTTATCAAATTTTGAAAATGTTCAGTGACATAAAAGAAATAATACCATGTATAAGATAAAATAGTGTGTGCTACAATGATATTTATGGGGATTAATTTCAATATATATTACTTGAGATATAATGTATTCAAGTTGATAAGAATTAGTCATAAAAGTTTTTAAATTTTAAAAACTAAAAAAGTCACCCCATATAAATAGGTTTATTGAAAATAAATTGTAATTAATTTGCATTTTGAGATATATTGATTTATAAGATCAAAGATAGAGAAAATTACATAAAGGATAGTGCAAACACTTGATCTCTTTAATCAAGTCTAGGCCATCTGGCACTCAAAGGATGCATCACGCCTAGTAAGATGAAAAGTTATTTTTTTGAAAAATATAAATTTTGAAATATTGTATATTTTTATATATTTTAATTAAATTTTCAAGGATTTTTGGTCCTATCCTATTGGCACTAGTATTATCTATAACATTGTATAAATTATCTATGAAGGGTGTGGAATTATCCCCAAACTTGTCTTCTTAATTGTAGACTTATTTTTAGACCTATCTAAATCATGTCAAACCTATATATGAGCCTATGTACCTGAAAATGGTGGTGTATAGAAAATATTTAATATTTTAGTGGCTACCATGCTTAAATTTGTTGATCAAATGTTTGTATGATTTTTGATAATTTTTTTGAATTTATGATTTTAGGCTAACATGTGGGCCTACGATCTCAGATGTGTCCATATTATGGAGACTATATTTTCTTTACAATTGATTTATGATAAGAGGGATACCTTGATGTATCTAGTATTTAAAATTTAAGGTAGTTGGAATTGATGAATTATAATATGCATATGATGATTACCTGGGTCAAGTGTTGGGATTCAAATACTTACAATTTATATATCTTAATATGGGAGATGACAATTACTTTAGAGGATGTTGGAGAATTATGTGGTTTCTAATTATTTAGTGGATTTATAGGGTGGTGGTGGGATAAACCATATAGCTTATGCTTATTTGTAAATGAATGGAAATTATTGAGGTGATCATTATAGTCTCAATGATACTACCATTTTATTGTTAGATATTGTACTAGTGTAAGTTATGCATTTATGTAATTTCATTCATGATATATTAGCTTATTTTATTATATTAGATGGTGGTAGTATGTTTATTTCATATCATATACATTGATTTATACATGATATTAAGGATCATGTCATGATGTATTCTTTGTGCAATACCATGTTGGCCCACTAGTACAAGGATTTGAACATGTTTACATGAGAGGGGATTTGAGGAAGCTTGGGATCAATCACTCCTTTACATTATTGGTATTATGAGCACAATACAATGATTAAACATTTAGGGATGCCTCATGGTGGATGGGCTCATACAAAGTGTATATTAATAGGTGTGTGAGTATAGTTCATGTTGTGAGAGGTGGGATGATGGAGTATCATTAAATTTTATAGTAAATATCAATTGGAGATATAGTGTGGTGAAAATATGGGGGTTTTAGAGGATGGATAGATGATGGAGTAAAACTTAATCATATTTAGGTGAGTTGTTGGATACATGATAGATGGTATAATGTGTATGAATACTTATAGTTTCCAAAAATCATGTGTCCAAGTGGAATTCTATAATATCTATCCCCAAGACCATATGTGTGGAGACCATCTATTAGATTTCCTCTATGGGAAGGGGAAATGGGTTGAACAAGTGTTATAGACATGGATCATATCCTATTGGTAGATGTGAATCATATGATCCAAAAACTAATTGTAGATGATACTAGTTTTACACCAAAATATACATGATGGTGGTCAACCCACTAGTGGCTTACTTTATTTCTAGTTATAATAGAGTGTCCTCCTTTGGCATAGGGTAGAGTAGATGCAGGTGGTGCAAAAACAACTAGTCCTAATTTACCTCTTATAAGTATACATTTCTATTATATTTTATTTACACATAGATTTATTTAGTTTGATAACTTTGATATTGATATTGTGTACTAGTTTTTCTATGTGGGATGATGGTTATAAGATGACCATCATAGATAAATAAATCAAGGTCTTTAAACAACATATGCATGGTGAGGTGGTCCCTAATAGTGTCTTTTAAGGTGTGACTAATAGTTTAGGTAATCATACTCTACATTTTAATTAGGAAGTGATAGATACTATATATTACATTGTAGCTATAGTATATCAAGATGACATGATAGTTGAGAGAGATGTGGTTATCATCGAGTGTGACTAGTTGAGGATGAAGCTTACTAGACATCATATGCCCCCTCTTACTACATCAACTAATCTAGGATAGATGTTTTTAATGAGTATGTATATATAAATCATTAACATGCAACTCTATAGGCATGGGTGTCTATTTATAAGGACTGTGAGAGGAGGATTAGGTCTCACTCATGCTCATGATGGGTCAATAGTGGAGCTTCATCATCACATTTACATTTACTAGTTGAGGGAGGTGGATATTCACAAGGCAATGGACCCATTATTGAGTGACATTTTATAGGTTATACTTTATATCTTTGAATCTTAAAATGTTGCCTAAAATAAATCCTATAAAAATGCTAACATTTTTTTTACTACTAGGACTATATTATTCACATAACTAGGCTATCTATATGTCACTAATTTAAATTGGTTTCTCTTTACCACCAAGGTTTCACCAAACAACAAAATAATCAATTGAATATCTCAAACCTAGTTACTTAAAATGTCTTGCTAGACAATTAATGAATGTTATTTAAAAATACTTCAACTAAATGTATCATTATTTTAATATTTTAATCCAATTAATACTTAATTAATATCACCTCAAAAATAATAAATTAATCTTATCTTTAATTAAAAATAATAATAAATTAGATAGTTTAAGTTGTTTTAATACAACATTTAAATAGTCTTTACATAATTGTCATTCCCAACCATATAAATAAATGACACATTCCCAACCATATAATTAAATGACACCTTATTAAATCCTAGGGGGAGGAATAATTATTCCAAATTAAAAAGGCTTAACTATACAAGTTAATTAAATAAACCCAAGTAATTAAATCCAAAAATAAAATTATCAAGCTATTTAATTAATAATTAGTTCAAAATTAACTTGATGGGATAGCCTAGAAATGTGTGATATAAGTGCTAGAAATTAGAGGTCTTGGGGTCCATTACCTAAGTTGACCACCTATATAACACCATTATCACACTAGGATTCGACGTGTCAACCATGAAGGTACCCAATGTGGTAGACTAGATGGATTGATTTTGAATTTGGTGAGGATCACTATATGGTTTGAAACTTATGTTTAATGCAATGAGGAAAGTTCACAATCCATATCTAGGGATACTCTTCATAGCTATTTCTAGCTCTAGTTAAATAAATATTGTTACCCAACATTTTAACCAATGAGATGTGGGTGAGTTGGTTAAGTAGTTTGGTTGTTTAAATACCCACCCAAGTTCAAATCTCAAGAAAGGCATTTAAGGTTGATTGTGGCTATTGGTTGTAATTTTAGGATTGTTAATGGATGTTGGCTATTGTTGATCTCAAAGCCATTATTGGTAATAGTTGGTATACATATGGTAATATATGGTATATAAGTGGTATTTAAGTGGTTAATAAATCAAATGGGTCTATTTTTTCTACTTAAGTTACCCACAAGTAATAAAATTACTAAAAATCATTTATAAATTATTATTTACCACTAGGAATTGAATATTATTTACTACTAAGAATTAAATAACACTCTTTTAAGGTTAAGGGGAAAAAAAATTTATTTAATTATTGTTCTAGGGGGAATAACATGTAAACATAGATAAATGAAACAAGATACAATTAAATAAATTCAAAAGTTTATTTTATAATGGTGGATTAAGTCACAATTATAGGATTAAAATAATTTAGGCCTTAGGATCTATGGATTTCAAGTGTTACCCTAAATTTATTGATGGCCAGAATAAAAGTTATTTCTCAAACCCATTTCTCATTTTTTGTTTGTTTACTCTCACAGGTTGTAGGTTATAGTTTGAAAACAATGGAAGAGAAATGTCTCATGAAGAAATATTTAAACAAAAAAGGCCCATGTATATTTTAAAAGTATATATACTCATTTTATATAGATATGTTCTATTTTATTATGTTATACAAACTAGATTACACACACACACACACACACACACACACACACACACACACACACACACACACACACACACACACACACACACACACACACACACACACACACACACACACACACACACACACATATACATATGTACATACATACATACATACATACATGCATATATATATAGATATAGATATACACACACATATATATATATATATAGATATACGTATACACACACATATATATGTATATATGTATGTATGTATATATATATATATATATGTATGTATGTATGTATGTATGTATGTATGTGTGTGTGTACACACACACACACACACACACACACACACACACACACACAATATAATTATCAAAGCTTTAAAATCCCCTACCCATTATAATACTTGAAAAGGAATAAAAACGTGACCTTAGGATCTATGGATTTCAAGTGTTACCCTAAATTTATTTATGGCCAATATAAAAGTTATTTCTTAAACCCATTTCTCATTTTTTCTTTGTTTACTCTCATAGGTTGTAGGTTGTAGTTTGAAAACAATGGAAGAGAAATGTCTCATGAAGAAAGATTTAAACAACAAATGCCCATGTATATTTTAAAAGTATATATACTCATTGTATATAGATATGTTCTATTTATTATGTTATACAAACTAGATTACACACACACACACACACACACACACACACACACACACACACATTCATATGTATATATGTACATAATATAGATATCAAGGCTTTAAAATCCCCTACCCATTATAATACTTGAAAAGGAATACAAACGTGACCTAGTATATCAATGTAATTGAGAATTCCAAGGCTACAAAAAATAGCTTAGCCAAATATATAGGCAAGCCAAAACAACTAGTCCAAAAAATAATATCATCCTTATAGGCATAAAAATCCACACATCAAACAACTAAAAATAACTATAAATGGATCACCACACACCCCACTTAAGATACTATTGATTTCTTATGAGAGCGGAGATCCATATGACAAAGGTTCTATTTATAGGCATAATTTTTATTGTTAGAGGCCTTTATCCATCCTTTAGCACCATCAACCATACTATCCCACTGAGGAGATACCATATTTGAGTTTAAGGCCTCCATAAAAAGAGATCCCAAAAGGATTTAACTAAATTCTTTTACAGAGATATCTAATGAAATCTGGGGAGACCTTAGAAAATAGTTTTCCAGACCAAAGACCTTTTTTTCAGAGGGAACATCCTTTTTGATAAAATATGAATAAGAAATCACTTTAGAGGAGAACACCATAGGAGAAGGAGAATTTATATTGGATAACTATTATCCTTAAAAAAACTATAATCCTTACCCCTACCTCCAAGATCTATATCCATGTCCTTACCAAAGTCAATCAAATGCTCCACCTCAATGTCTTTACACCAAGTTTTAGGTTTTCCAAATTTAATCTTGCTAACAAGTTGGCCACCAAAATTATTAGGGAGATTATTATCCATATGAATGTAATAATAGAATCTCCTACATCTAAACTTTAATCTTAAATAATTCAAAGGTTGAGTCCAGACTATATTACCAACTTTTATCATAATAAATTTTGGTAATTCTTTAGAAAGATCCATGACAATGCAAATTTGATTAAAGGTAGTTTGCACATGAGATTCAGTCTTAGGGGCAAGATAGATAAAATCCCCAAGAGAGATAACAATGGTCTAAAGAAAATAATGCTGCCAAAATTATAAAGACAAATGTGGCAATCTGACCCAAATAGGAGCTACAACAAATGATTCTATAACTAGGTTCAAATTAGGGAACCATGATTTCATGCAAAGAAAGGCTTTTTCCCAAGTCAAAGGACACAATTATAATAAATAGTCTCTATAATTAGAGGAAGAATAGATAATGATTAATAAGCCCTTGGCATAATGATGAATGATGAAAGTGTTGGTCAAAAGAGGTTTCCACTACTTGGAAATCTAGGCATGTAAAATGATTGTGCTTAGCTAGAATTTTTGAACTTGACAAATAATTGGAATTAAAAAAACCAAGCTTCCTACCTTAGAATTTCACTTCCCAGCTTTACCAACAAAACATCAAGTGAATAACTAATCATCCCTAGATTTATCTCATCGAGAGGTGGAACTAACTTACAAACCATAGTTATAACCTTCGAAGTAGAAGAGGGTACAATTATACCAAGATTAGGATCCATAGAGCAAGAGTAACCAAAAGAAATAGGTTAAAATTTATACTATAATTATTATTAAGTCTTTAATTAAATTAAATATTTTATTATCATTTAATTTTATTATGAGTAACACTTTTGGGTTACACCCTAAACATTCATAGAGGATCTAGGGGGTTATTTATCAAGATCTTTTGGTCGATAGAATATTGAATGATTATTGCAAAGGGAGGTCCTTGGTTTTAGGGCAACACTGCCCTCATGACCATAAGATGAAATGTTAGTTTTGATCTAAGAAGGAAGCATATTACAAAGGAAACTATATGGGTTAAAATTTTAGGATTACCACTAGAAATTTGGGAGGAAAAAATATTCAAATGTATAGGAAACTCTTTGGGAGTATAAATTTCAACACCCAAAAGGACCACATATCATAATAGCTTTATGATGGATATAATCTATGTATATATGAAAGTCTCCAAAGGTCTCACAGGCACCATACAAATCAAGGTAGGGGATAGATAGGTTGAACAAAGCTTGGACTACATTAATGTCCATTTTAGATCCATACAATGTTAATGCCATGGACATCTAAAAATCAACTCCTTAGTATTGAAGAAAAGGGATCTCCATATACATAAAGAAATGCATAAATCAGAGGGCCTCTCCCATATAGATCCATTGGACTTAGAAAGGTTTGAGACTAGATGGTTGAAACACTATGTGATATTGCTACAAAATAATTGGCCAACACTATTTTTGGGGCTATGGATATATAAGAGATGATATCAAAACACCTTCCTCCATTATATAATGGGTAAAAAAAAGGTATACGATAAAGCTCCCACATATTTTTATAATTATTAGATATCCTAAAGAATGGAAATGCCTAAAACATTTGAGGCCAATCTAATTAAAATTTTACACTTTAAATAATATCAATAGGATATAAACTTATTCTCAACTCCAAATAAGGGTATCCAAGAAAAACAAGAGTGCACCACCATATAATAAATGAATCATGATAATAATATGATATGTGATATTCTCACACCTATGGTAAAAACCAACAATCAAAATCCAAGGATAGAATAAAACATCCAATATGTCTACCATCAATTAGATGAACTAGATAAAAATCCTCATGGGAATCTAGTGATCAAACCCACTATTAAGACAGGGGTTGGAAAAACCACACATAGGGATGGGTCTACATCACAAAAAAACCCAAAAAAAGGTAGGAGGGAGTGGCACATTTATCTTGACACTGTATCCACCCACACAAAATAAAAACCTAGGTTTATCTATAAGGTAGACTAGGGGAAAGGAAAAAATAAAAAAGTATCTACATGTACTTCATCTTAAGATGATTCCAACCATTCCAATGGGAAAAGGTATTTAACTAGATCATAGCCTAAAGGCTCACATCATCTGTAAAATATTTTATTTAGCACAAGTGGTCTAGAATAAAATTATATCCACATGTTATGCCCCATAAGGGTAAGACACACTCTCTTTTCTTATGCACATGAAGAGGCATAACACGACATCCTCATTAGAAAATAATATATAATTAATTGATCCCTTAGTAGTGCAACCCATAAAAAAAATTTAAGATGTTAATAACATCCCAAAACATGAGAGGCATAGGGACAAATAAAAAACAATAGTCCCTAAAGAGATTGGTCTAAAAATAAAATCTTGATTTAATTTTACTATAGGAAACTATGTGTTCTAAAATCAATGCCCAAAAACATCTAAAAAAGTGCCTTATAGATTGGACCTTCATGATCTATGATGCTAATGGGAAATCTAGGTGATTTTAACTTGGGTGGAAATATATCATGGTTCTATGATATTCTATTAAGTCAAAAAAATTCATCATGGATACCTATCACTCTAAAGAACACAATGTGGACATTGACATTCTCAACATCTATGCCCCTTCACATAATAGATTAATATTTTGGAATGATGTGGAGTCCATTGGTATTATACAAATTCCATATCTCATCATTGGAGGAGATATGAATTTTACAACCCACCACTCTAAAATTTGGGGAATTCATGCTAAAGATGATCTTTTGGCATCCTACTTCCTACATTATATAAACAACTATAGTCTAGTGGATGTTTATCCTTCAAGTTTTGATCCCACTTAGTCCAACCATCACTTAGGAATTCAAAGAATATCAAAGATAATATACCATTTTTTAATTAAATAATCCCTTCTACTTTAATTCATATCTTTCAAAAATTTGACCCTAAAGTAACATACTTTAGATCACCACCCCATTTAGTTGGAGATGGTAAATGGACTAAAATAAACCCCACTCCTTTTAAATTCAATATTCATTTGATTTAATATTAATATTTTTAGGATTTTATAAAAAAAATACATGGATAAAGTATATGAGTGATCATAGTGAACATGCAATGGTGAGTTTATAAAAAATCTCTTGAGAACCAAGTTGGCAACAAAAGTTTAGGCTAGGAAATTTTAGGATAGTGAATAAATCCTCCTATAGGTGGAAGATAAGATACAAGAATGTTTTGAAACACATCAATAGAATAATAATTGAGACAATACTCTCAAAGAACTATATGATTTAGAAAAGGAAAAATCTAGGCTTATCGCATGGTAGGAGGCCAAATAGAAAATGAAATGCAGAATCACATGGATTTCAGAGGTTGATGAAAACAAGAAAATATTTCACCATTGTGTAGTGGCTCTAAGGGAAAAAAAATCTATTAGGAACATTAGATATAACCTTGGAAGGGAATTCATAAATTTTACCACTATTTCTAAGGTATTTGTCACTCATTACCAATAGATATATATATTGATCCCCTCAAGGAGAATATCTAAGATATCTTGATGATAACTACCTTATTCTATGGATGGCTTGGAGAATAATAAAATAAACTTCTTCTATGACCAATTACTATGGGATAATTTAAGGATATTTTACACACTTTTTAGTTGGGGAAAGCACCGAGACCAAATGGCTGGTCAATGGGATTCTTCATTGGATTTTAGGATATTATTATAAGGGATATACTATTGACCATGGATAAATCTCGTATATAAAGTAAAATACATAATCCCTTCTCCATTACTTTCATTACAAACATTTCCAAGGATGATAACCTCACAAAATTCAATCATTACTATCTTATATCCCTTTGTAACTACATTTACAAGATAATCTCCTAGATTATAGCAATGCATCTCAATCCTATCCTATCAAAACATATTTCCCATGAATAATATAGTTTCTTAGACAATTGAAACATCCATGATGCCATTGGCATGGCCCAAGAAACCTTGCATACCATCAAGACAAAAGTTAAATTGGTCTTCTTACTCAAAACTACCTCTCCAAGGCATTTGATTGGGTAAACTAGGTTTACTTGGGGCTCATTTTGACTGAAGTTGGTTTTACTCATCCTTTCATTAATTAGATTGAGGATTATTATAAATATATCACATGTGATGTTCTTATCAATGGCTTTGCCTCAACTTTATTTTCTCCCACCTAGGTGTTGAGATAGGGGTGCCCATTCTTCCACCTCTTTTTTATACTCATTAGATAAGCTCTCAGTCAATACATAATACATGAAAACACGTTTTAAAATTTTTGGGAATAAATATGGTTGAAGACACATCTATTACACACATTTTTTTCATAGATGATATTCTTATCTTTTGAAATGGATTGATCCAAGAAGCCAAAGTCTATGACAAGATTTTAAATCTTTTCTCTTCAACTAAAGGCATGTCTATCAAACTCAAAAAATATGCCATCTAATTTTTCCGTATCACCATGGCTATAAAAAACCTCATCCTATTCTTTTTTCCCTTTACTACACCTTCCATCAAGGATGGCATAAAATACTTGGGATACATTCTAAAAACAAACACTTATATGTGTGGATATTGGAACTAACTTGTGAAATTGCTCAAACTTCACACTACTTCATGGTACAATAGAAGGATCTCCATGGAAGACATATTAGTCTTAATCAATCATGTATTGGAGGAAATTCTTGTTTTTTGGCTATCTTTAGCCTATATTAAAAAAATATATTAAACAACATTAGTAATCTATATAATCAATTAATTTGGACCAAAAACAAGGATCATAATAGCATACCTATGATAAAATAGATCATTATATCATAACCAAAATTAGCTGGAGGAGGGGGTATAAAAGAAATAAATCTCTTTCTAAATCACTTTCTACCAAATGTGTTTGGAGGCTAATATATAGTAAAGGATTGTGGAAAAATGTCTTACTCCACAAACACATTCAATCACCAACTATTAAGATTGGATTATAAAGTGTCACAAAATCCATATAGGAGGCTCTATCTTATGGAAAATAATTATACAAACATTTCACACCATTGATAACTTCTTGGCTTGGAATATTGGGGATAAAACTCAGATTAAAATTGGAATGGATACCATCTATGGGATCCTAAAATAACTATAGTTTTCATAGGATATTAAAGGAACTCTACAACAAATACACATCCATACATTAACATAAGGATGCTAGCCATTACAATTTTCTTCACAATTTCAATCTACAACAAGATTCATCATGAAAATAACTCTTAAAATAATTTGACAATTTTTTCAAGTTAAAAATTAATCTATAAAATTAAACTAATTACTAAGACATAAATCTACAAGCTCCAAGCTCCAAGTGAAAAACCTACACACAAGTAGATCACTCCCAATCCACTCCCAAAGACTCCATAGTAGACTAAAGGAGGGTTATTAACCACCCATCCTATAGTCATTATCACATGATTTTCCTCACCAAATGAGGCTCATACATATCCTAACTCAATCCCAAGGGACAGAGGCATGCCCCAAAAATATGCACGAGGCTAGAAGGTTCAACAAGACCAAGGTTGTGGTTACCAAGAAGAAAATAACTAAAATTAATATTACAACCACAAAAGAAAATAATCACAAAGAAGTCTCCACAACTTAACTATGGGGAAGAGTGGAGGGTAATTAATTCTTTTCCATAAATATTCCTAAGGTATTTTCAAATCCAAATCAAAATTTCCATTTCTCATATATGGAATTGTGCCTCCAAGTAAATATTTGGGCTTGTCCAATAAGTTAATAGTAAGACTCCACTCCTTCATTCCCCACTTACTACCACTTGTGATAATCCCAACATGGATGAAATATAGGTGCTCCTAAATTTACCATACTCACATGAATACAACAATTAAAGAAGGCAATAATAAAATGGTTACATATCAAAAGGAAAAAATTATTAGAACAAGGATTCAAAACCATGTACAAAACATTTAAAATAAGGATTCAATTGAGAGAAGAAAAAAGAGAGAAAAACATTAAACCATAAATATTTATAAGTAAAAAAAAAATTATCTACCTCAAAAAAAAAAAAATCCCTTGAAAACCTTCCAAGCCTTCCTCCAATATCCCAAAATTCTCTTCAAGATTTCCCTATTATCCAAAATTCAAGATGTATGGAAATCCCAAAGTCCAAAAGAAGATCCTTAAAAATAGATGAATACAAAAATAATGACCAATAGGAGGGTGACATGTGTCCATATACATCCAAACTATACAACCACTCTCCATTATTACTCTTAACAATATCATAAATATCCTTACACACTCACATGGGTGTTTCTTCCACTCAAATATAAAATACAACTTAATTGT